>JAQOWM010000568.1:2852500-2950000 GCA_029041755.1 Resseliella maxima
CTCTCTCTCTCTCTCTCTTTCTCTTTCGCTTTCTCTTTCACTCTCTCTCTTTCTTTCTCTCTCTCTCTCTCTCTCTCTCTCTCTTTCTCTTTTGCTTTCTCTTTAACTCTCTCTATCTCTTTCTTTCTCTTTCTTTCTCTTTCTCTCTCTCTTTCTCTCGCTTGCTCTTTTTCTCTATTTCACTTTGTATCTCACTCTTTCTTCATCTCTTCTACGTTTTCCATTGTCTGCAATGTTGTGCGTCTATGGGTTTGCTTATCGACGGGATACCGAGAGGAGCTAAATGAAATGAAACCATCGTTTGTTACTTTAATAAGTGATATTTTTGCCGCATGGTTGCTGTCAATAATAAACATTTGTTTACAACACAGTTTATTCAATTGTACGCTTATTGATCATTGTTTGTAATTCAAACGATAAATAAGTTTATATTTACGTAATTAAATGAAGCGCAAGCGTACCAAATATAATTCTTAAAATAATATTGTATTATTTTTGTGTTACACACTTTGTGGTGTGTTACATTTGTCTCAATCATTTCATAAAATCAGTATTCAATTTAATTGATTTCTTTGATTCGATATGATCAAATAAATAACAATGGTTATTATTTTCATCGATGAAATAAAATTGACATTTAAGATATTTCGAGAATCTTAACAAATATCAATTATCATCTAGAAGAATTGCGTCGAAATCCGATACATTGATACAATTCGTATGATAAGAAATTACTGGAAAGAATTCATTCTTTCAGGGAGGGGTGAGGGTTAGGGCTATTTTCAAATTGGTTTCAAATTTATTACAATTTTTTTTTTTCGTTACTTATGATGATTTATAGCTCCTGTTGCACTGAATTCATTTCGAAAAATTTCAATCAAATTTGATAGTTAAAATCACCCGTCGTCACACTTTTTATTCTTGTCACACTTAATAGAAAATAATTAGCCATAATGCAAAACTACACAACAATCGAAATTCAGATTACGTAAATTTTGTCTTTACATAATTTTGTCGGGGTTTTTCCTTTTATCGTCACTAGCATTTTGCACATTTTCACAGAATTATATGAAGAGAAAAAAAAAAAAAAAAAAAAAAAAAAAAATCATTAACTCACAAGAAAAATATTCAACCATGTGACTGGTACAAAATACAATTTATCCTTTATCTCGATTTACATTTGAATTCACAGTTGTAATAATAATTTGAATGATTTTTGCAACTGTTCGGAATGCCGGTTGATATCAAAATGCTGAGTTATTAGGTTTGCTTGTTATCCACGAGTCTCTCCTTCGGTAAGACTTTCGTTTGCTCTCTCTCTCTCTTTCTCTCTCTCTCTCTCTCTCATTCTCGCTCGCCATCTCTCTCACTCTCCCCCTTTCGGTTTCTCTTGTTCTATTTGTGCTTCAATTTTATGCTATGTGTTGCACTTTCCATCTAACAGAATGAAAACGTATATACGATCCATATGGTTAGCTAAGCACTATTTCGGGAATATGCGTGACAATATAAGTGCATTCTTGCATTGAAATTCAATTCAAATGAATCAACAATTGCATTGATTTAATGTTTATAGTAAAAATTAATAGGAAGAATCCCAACATAAAATGATTTAATTAAAGTTTAAATGAAAACAAAAAAGAAAATATACAATATCAGTCCACCTGTTGTTCGCATAATAATGTTTGGTCAATTAAATAACATTTATAAAAGTTTAAGTAAATGTATTTAAAGCAAATTTTAAAATGAATGATTCAGCAAAATGAAGCCACAATTGAAATGTTTGTTTATGTTATTTGAATTGCATATGATATTTTTTGATTGAAAATTGCATAATTTCAGGCTATTTTATGGTATCATTACGATTATCTATATATATATAAACATACAATAATATGAAACACTAAAAAAAAAAAATTACGTTTATTTTCATCTGTAATTAAAACATAATTCTAATGGAAAAATTTTGAGAATTTAAAGTTTTTTTTTTTTATCGGTTCGGAATAGTTAGTAACCGCTTTCCGTATAAATAATTTATTTTCATACAATATAAGTAAAAGAAAAAAACCAATGACAGATAACATGTAAATGCATTCGATTTGCGACATGAGCATGAAAAGCCATTGAACTGCGTGTTTGCCAGGCAAATTACCTTTAAATTGACAACGATTGGCATATGTGTATATGTTAGTTTGTGTGTTGACGTTGCATTTTATAAAATTGATTTAAATGATTTAGGTTTTATGTTTTATTGGCGCTGAGGTTTCATTTAAATTTAAATAAAATTTGAATATATTCAAATGATGTTTGGCCACGTGCGCAATATCAATATCAAGCAAGCAACACATCTGTGCGAATAATTTTTGTTTTTATTCTTTGTTTTTTCCTTTCAATATTTATCTCGCAATGATGATGAGTTAAAATTCAAAAAAAAAAAAAAAAAAAATGTTCATAAATCATTCAACTCACTTTATAGAACAATAACAGAAACAACAGTTGAGAAAAATAACAAAAACAACAACAAATTTGCTTGTAAGTGTTATGTGATAAATCAGCATCAATTGGGCAAAATCAACTACTGGAAATGGTGTCCATTTTTTGTTGAACAATTGTACGATTTTTTGGTATAGAGGGATCATTCTTATGGATATTTCTATGTATAGCTAGCAGCGCCCCCTAGACCATCTTACAAGAACTAATAGCATTTCCCAATGTTGGGTAAATTTCAATTCAGTTTAACCCATTAAGTTCTAGTGTTTAAAAAACACACGTTTTTTGCTTCTAGCTGTTTTCCGAACAAGCAATTTTGGATAGCCCACCTGAAGGTGAATGGTGCATTTTGAAATATAAATAATCTAATCGATCTGTTTCAGCATTTTTATCATAGTCTTTTATCTGAGTAGAATTTCTTATATTTTTTTTTTTCTGTAAGACATTCCAATTAAAGTAAAGAAATAGAAAATGAAATGTAAAATAAAATGCATGTCAATTAGAGTTGTGAACAAACTTGTACAAGCAAAATTTTTTCTTTTCAAAACCACCTGTAATTTTTGGCGAAAGGAAACCAAAAAGGAACGAACGCACGTTCAAGTACGAATGCACGCACGTTCGTTTAAAAGAAAAATCTTTTCGTTTTCGCTTGAAACGTTCAAAACCAAATTATCATCATAATTTCAACTCAATTTAATAGAAATGATACATGCGGCAATGATTCTTGAATGAATCTTTCAATAAACGAAAAGATTTTTGCACTGTACATCTGAGAAGAGAATCGTTGCGGCACAGCAGAGATTACGAAAGAACGGTCGGCTGTTCGTTGACATCTTTGGTGCACAGTAACGGTTGAAATGTTGCGAAAAATCCTTTGACGTATCATATGAAAAGAAAAATGTCTCATTCTCTTTGACGTATCATATGAAAAAATTCTCATTTCATTGAGGCCTCAATGGTCGGGGCCTTAATGGGCTATTCAATATTTTTGCACATAAAATGTTATTATTTTTTTTCTTCCGGTCATGTTTACCATAGAGAGAATTGTACAACAGAAGAATAAGAAAAGGAAAAAAATACAATACGATTTATACGAATCGTGTAATATGAATAACAGAAATTGATAAAATGGAAATGGTTCACAAAATAGGCCACTAGGAATTGTTATTATTTGTGCTTTGAGTACGTGAGCATGAGCGTGTGATTATTATTTTTTTTTTTTTTTTCTTTTCTTTCACTACTATTCAATTTATTCAAGATAATTGCTATATGTGCACAACAAATTCATTATCTCCCGAACGATTTTGACTCATTTCAAAATCTGCACAAAATTTCGATATAAATTTTTAAATACGGATACATTTGTTAAGCCTAAATTTATTATTATTTTTTGTTTGTAACGCAATTAAATAATTTATTAATTTCTTCGTTTTCGATAAAGATAAGCGAAAACATCATCATTCGATTGGCATAAATGCGTACAAAACAAAATTGATTTTAAATTTATAAATAAAAACAAAGTTGTTTGTTCAAAAAAAAACTTTGTTAAATGAGCAAATAACAAATGTTGTTTTCTTCAAAAACTAACGTTCAAAAATGCAATCAGTGTAAATATGCATCATAAAAAAGGCGATGACACTTGTTTTTTCTGCTCAATTTCTGATTTTACAAAATTGAGAGAAAAATAAAAACTCTGAAGACTCCTTTTAAACTCATTCAATTCATTTAAGTAATTAAGTTTAATAGCTGTTTAACAAATCGTACGTTTGAGTATTTTTTGAAATGTAATATTAAATGAAGGGACCAGAGGAGAAAAAGAAAGACAAAAACAAAATAAAACCGAACGAACAAACAAGCGAATGTAAAGAAAACAAACTAATGTTGTTTTTCTATCTTCAACATTTACTCATAACCTGTTTCATTATATTTGCATTCGTATCGTTAATGATAATTCTATTCATTTCGATTGTGACATTTATTTTTCGTTGGTTTTTTTTTTTTTTTTATTTTTCTCATTATTGACCAGTTCCCAACACTCTTTGCACGGATAGTTTCCAACACTCTTTGCTTATAAACGCAATATGAATTCACATTGGCATCCAGTTAATTTCATGAATTCGATTGAAACAGTTGTTGACAACGCTTGAAGAGCATTTTTGATTTATACAAACCATCCAATATTGATATACAAACCACGAAATTGAATTAAAATTATTGTTGAAGCAAAAAGTATATGTTTGAAAACATGCATCGTAATACTAAAGAAAACAACGATAAGGTAAATAAGGTATAATTAATTATTAAACGATTATTCTTCATTACAAAAGAAAAAAAAAAAAAAAAAAAGAAAAACAAATTGATAAAATGTCAGTATGTTTGAGTTGTTAAGTTGTTAAGAGTGATAATTATTTAATTTGCTAATTTCTCGACATGTTCTTAATATGAATGAAATAAGTAATTGAATTAATTATTATCCAATCATGCGATTGAAGTACAAATGACAAATTGACTGAAGTACAAATGACAAAGTACAAGCGAATTGATCGAGGTTCAAACGAATCAATTGAGATGAAAAAACGAATCAATCGAGATACAGAAAAAAAAAACGAATCAATCGAACGACGAACGACAAACGACTGATTGAAGAGCAAAAAAAGAAAAAAAAAAAAACGATGAATCGCTTCGATTAAAACGTTATAAAGAACAAAATCACAAAAATTCATTTCACAGAGCAAATTTGATTTTTCTTGATCGATTTATAAAAAACTCCAACAATGAAATAAGTTACATCTGTTGCGAACTTATTACTTTTATGTGAATTATTTCCCCCACTACATCACATCATTTCGGCCATTTAGATCCTGTTCATCTGGTCTGAATTTGGGATTCAACTTTTTTTTCTCAAAAAATGGTAATTTGGATTTGCGATTTCATCAGCCTGATGGTCGGCTGAATAAAATTTTTTTTTCGCCTTCTAAGAATATCATCGGAATAAATTTTGATGCGCAGTTTTTTATTTGTTTTAATAATAAGCAAAAAAAAAAATTTTTTTGTAAAAATGTTTAGTTGGTATTTGTCGTTACGTTAGAAATACATCGCAAAACATGTGTTGTATTTTTAGGAAAAATACGTAAAAAGGCATTTATTCAAAAATGTTTGTCAGTTTGTCGATAAAAACATGTAACCGGTTTTCAATTTTCTGATAAAAAAAAAAATGAAAATTATTTCTTTTCATCGCTTGATTTGTATATTTTTGTATCTCTTTTACTCTTTCCTTTTTTCAAAAGATCATTTTTAAAGTTGGCATAAAACTAAACTCAATCATTTGATGGCTGATGAAACAATTGAACAATATTTCAGACGTAAATTGATTGAAAATTGGTAGGAAATGAGCAAAGATGTAAAATCCCGTTGAAGTTAGCTGTAGTAGGGTCAATATTTCGGAAAAAAATTGCTTTGATTGATTGATATTTGCTATTGAATTTCAACTTTGCAATGCAAAACTTGATTTAAAAGTTATCTGAAGGTGAAGCAATAAAGGTGCAAGTATCACTATAACGTTATTCTGTGTAGTTGTTTTTAGAACTGTGAATTGTCAACAACAATTTTGGAATTTTCAAAGATTTTTTTTTTTTTTTTTTTCTTGCGAGAGAAAAAATGTAATATTTCTCACATTCTTAAAACTGCACAGAGAGAGGAAGAGAGGGGAGAGAGAGAGAGAGATAGAGAGAGAAAGAAAGAAAGAGGAAGAGAGGGAGAGAGAGAAGGAGAGAAAGAGGAAGAGAGGGATAGAGAAAGAGAGAGAGATAGAGAGAGAAAGAAAGAGAGAGAAATAGAGAGAGAGAGAAGGAGAGAAAGAGGAAGAGAGAGAGAGAGAGAGAGAGAGAAGGAGAGAAAGAGGAAGAGAGAGAGAGAGAGAGAGAGAGAGAGAGAGAGAAGGAGAGAAAGACAGAGAACAGAGAAAAATCAGAACGATTTATTTCATATCGTTTTCAAAAGCAATACAAATTGTCGTTGTGATTTAAACAAGTTAATTATTTTACAGCCAACACTCAAGCAAGGCGGATCATACATTATGGAGAATAAGCATTCAATTGATGCAAAAAATACGTGCATTATTTTTTCATTAAAAAATGATTCGGGTTCGGGTGCATTGGCAAAATCATTAAAAATTTTTAATGATAAAAATGTGAATTTATTACATATTGAATCACGTTCATCGGCAAGAAAACCGGGCTACGAATTTTTAGTGGAATGTGACAGTACAACGGGCAATTTAGGCGAAGCAATTGAAGAAATTAAATTAATTTCAACTTACTTCAGTGTTATATCAAGAGATTATAAAGATAATACAACGGCTGTACCATGGTTTCCACGGCGTATTCGAGAATTAGATCGTTTTGCTAATCAAATTTTATCATATGGCGCCGAACTTGATTCTGATCACCCTGGTTTCACCGATCAAAAATATCGTGAACGAAGGTTAGCTAATTTTTTTGTTTTTTTTTTTTCTATATTTAAACATAAATTTGCATTTTAAAATGACAACAGACCACATAACATTTTGCATATAACAATTTACATTTGAATTTTTCTCTTTCTTTCGTTCACTCATTATTTCTCTATAATAATTCAATCTTGGTTTATCGCTCTGTCCATTAATTAATTAATTTTTTTTTTGCTCTATTTCTACCTTTCATTTTTTTTTTGTGCTCACATTAATCACAATTATTTCTTTGCCTGAATAGAAAATATTTTGCTGATATTGCATTCAATTACAAACATGGCCAGAGATTACCACACGTAGATTACACTGATGAAGAAACAAAAACATGGGGAATTGTATTTCGAAATTTGACACAATTGTACAAAACACACGCATGTCGAGAACATAATCATGTATTTCCATTATTGATTGATAATTGTGGTTATCGCGAAGACAATATTCCACAATTGGAAGATGTATCAAACTTCTTAAAAGGTATTTTTCTTCAAGCGTCATCATCTTTTGAAAATGCTCAAAAATAAATTTGAGAGAAAAAAAAAAAAAAGAACTTTTCCACTGAAAATTGCCATTTTATTCAGATTGTACAGGTTTTACATTGCGACCCGTTGCTGGATTACTTTCATCTCGTGACTTTTTAGCTGGTTTAGCATTTCGTGTATTCCATTCAACACAATATATTCGTCATCCCAGCAAACCATTGTATACACCAGAACCGGATGTTTGTCATGAATTATTGGGCCATGCACCATTATTTGCTGATCCAGCATTTGCACAATTTTCACAAGAAATTGGATTGGCTTCATTGGGTGCACCAGATGATTATATTGAACGTTTAGCAACGGTAAATATTGCAAATTGCCTTCATTTTGTTGGTTTTTTTTTTTTTTTTTTTGTTTTTTTTTTTGTTTTTTCATTTTCTTTAATTATGTTTGTGTTGTGATTTTGCAGTGTTTCTGGTTTACAGTTGAATATGGTTTGTGCCGTCAAGATGGTGAAATTAAGGCATATGGTGCCGGTTTGCTATCATCATTTGGTGAATTGGAATATTGTTTAACAAATAAACCAGAATTAAGAGAGTTTGAACCAAGCAAAACCGGTGAACAAAAGTATCCAATTACGGAATATCAACCAGTTTATTTTGTTTCAGATAGTTTTGAAGATGCTAAAGAGAAAATGATGTACGTATTGGAATTTATGATTAACTTTGTCGAATACACATTTTTTTTTTCTTTTTTTTTTCTTTTTGCATCTTTTAATGTTTTTCCTTTATATTTTTTTCGTTGCTTTTTTTTTGTTTTAGTAAATATGCCAACACAATTCCTCGACCATTTGGCGTTCGTTACAATCCATACACGCAAAGCATTGAAGTGCTTGATTCTAAACATCAAATTGAAAATTTAATGAACGATTTGAATACAGAATTTCAAACACTTCAAAATGCATTCAAAGTCTTGCAGAATATTTAAATTAATTAACAAACAAACAAACAAACAAACAAGCAATACAAACAATTTATTTTGCAATTTTTTTTTTTTTTTTCATAAAAAAAACTTACGATTTTCTTTCAAGTATGTGACATTCAATGATCATATTTATAATTTTAATTAAATGAATAAGTAAACATAAATACGGAAAATATTGATTCAAAAAATGTTTGTATTTGTCAAAAACAAGAAATTGTTTATTCAATTTGATATATTAATTGTCGCTTTTTTATACATTAATCGTGAGCTTTGAACAAAAACAAAATTTTTTTTTTTCTCTTTATTGTAAATAAATACTAATCACGCAAATATCATAAGCAATATATAAAATCTGTTTTTTTTCCGTTGTTGTTGTTGTTGTAGAGGTAGAAGTTTGTTTTTCATATATATATAGACGAAATAATGAATGATAATGAATGAATAAATATGGCTGGAAACTAATCAATTCCAGCATTTAAATAATAAAAGCAAATAGAGAGAGAGAGAGAGAGAGAGAGAGAAAGAAAAAAAAACACGATTGCATCCTCTCCGAATGTGAAAAATAAAACTCCAACAATTTAACATCTAATAACGATTATTATATGCAGGTTGATTCCATGATGAATAGTATCGTAAGAGATTATTGTCTAGAAAATGTGCAAAGAAAAGCAAAATGATCAATAATATGGATATCATTTTAAAGAAGCAAATTTTATTTTTCAAATCATACTTACTTGTTGCAATTGCTTGACGACGACGATGTGGATTGTATTGCAATTGTTGATATGACTGTTGTGGCTTATTAATGCGAACATTTTTAATAAAACAACCGGCTGGAATCTGAATCTAATTTGCAATAATTGAAAATTTACAGAAAATAAATAGTAAAATAATGTTGATTCTACCGAAATTAACTTGCATGCATTTAGAAAACATTTAATGCCAGAATCCTCTTTGGACAAATTTAAAAATTACATTTTTTTTTTTTTTCTTTTTTCAAGCAAATTTTATCGTTTAGCAACACACTTTAATTATACATTAATTTCAATAAAATTGCATAAAGCAAAACTTAAACTTAAATTACTTAACTTCGTCTTATTTTGCTTGCACATGCATTATATATCGTATGCATACATCAATTCAATGTTACTAAATAGATAAAATTACACATGTAGCATAGTAAATTACTATTAGCAATATTTAATAACACATAAATTTAAATCAAAGCATTCATGCTAATTAGTCAGCCGTCCAATGGTAAATATCGATAAAATGTTTGGGTAACATATTCCCCGAACGAGTTATATGAATTTGATTTTGTCCAGCATGTCGAAGACGATGGTCATTTGGTAGCTTACGATAAAATACACGCACACTACTTACTGGGAAATTTGTGTCTAATTTCATTGATGGTTGACCTGGACACAATAAATATGATTCATGATTTGCCAAATGATTATATTGTAGACCAACATTTGATGCAACAACACGAGATAATACTGAAATATTCATACGAAATAAAAACAAAAACAGACAAATTAATAACATTTGAAATAAAACAGAAAAGACAAATTAATAACATTTCAAATGTATGTTCATGTGAATAAAATATTTAATTAATTTAATTGAATCATTTTGAATTATATTCGAAAAAATTGTCTAAAAATTGTGAAAATTATCAGAAAACTTGAAAATTTTCGAAAACTTTTGAAACAACAAAACCATGAAAAGAACAAAAAAATTATGTAAAAACATTTCAGAAAATTTTTCAAATTTCAATAAAATATTTACCTGGTGGTCGAACATTAATTATAAATTGGCATGTACCATTTTGATTATAAATATCAGTGGCAATATATGTAATTCTATGTTGACCAACACCAAATTGTGTACCCGATTGATATGTTTTATAAAGTTGTTTAAGTTTATTTTGACTTTGAAATTGTGGTTCAGTCCAGTAAACTGCTTTTTTCACTTCATGTGGCTGCAATTGAACATCATATGCTGGTGGACAATATCGTACTTTTGGTGCTGATGAAATTTGTAAAATAGGTGATTGCGCAGTTGCCGATTTTACTGTTATAACCGTTTGACACATTTCAGTAACGCTTGGCGCATTTGGACTGTGCGCTGTAAATTTAACTATATGCACACCGGCACCCAAATGTGCTTGTAAATGCTTTTTCCATGGTGGGCTAACATCAACATGTGTGGCATAATTAACATTAGTTTTTGGTTGTTCCAATTTAACAAAAATGGTTTTCTTATTCTTTTCCAATACAATTGTTGTGTGTTGTGGACATTTAATGTATGGCCTTAAAATATTTTGTGGTTGAACATTTGGTGTATTTTTGCTTAAATCAACCATTCCACCATTATAACTAACACCACCGAATCGAACTGTTTTTGTTTGTCTTGGTCCTTGTTTCAAGTTTGATTTTTTCAATAATTGATTTTGATTTTGATTTTGATTTTGATTTTGATTTTGATTTTGATTTTGATTTTGATTTTGATTTTGATTTTGATTTTGATTTTGATTTTGATTTTGATTTTGATTTTGATTTAATGCTTGACTGTTGTGTGTTACAACTCGATTTATGCCTTGTGCTTGATTTGTAACTTGAGGTTGAATCCGGTTTATTAAGTTCACTTTTGATGCATCACCGATATTATTTTGTGATTGTGGTCGGAAAATTGCAATCGGTTCGCATCGTAAATCTGTTGTTGACCATTCTTTATTGTCCAAACATTGTGTAATACCAGAACCAATGATTTTATACCCAGGTGGACATATGAGACTACAACTATCTCCTGGATATGTGTTACCTAATTTGAAAATGAAAGAAAAAAAAAAACATGAATTAAACAGTTTCGTTATTTTAAATTTTTTTTTTTTCAAAGAATTTATTACCATGTAAGCAATCATCAGTCATTGTACCCGGTTGCGATATTTGAAGTGGTGGACATGCCGATCCTTTCAAATGTATGGAATAATTGTTACATTAAATTTTATCAATTCAAAACATTTACTTTTTATTTAATAAATTTTTAATTTTTTTTTCATTTAAAAGAGAACTTACGAACACAGGTGACTTCAGTGTTATCCCATATGCCATCAGTTCCATTGCAGTATTTATACGATGGTCCCATCAATGTATATCCATCATTACACCAAAAACTACATTTTGTTCGGTAGAAGAGCTGTGATGTGTGCCGAGAACGTGAACAACGTACGTATCCATTTTCTGGATCCGGAAGTGCTAAACAACTATCTTTGATTTCTAATGAACAAAACAAATAAATGAAATTTCCTCGTTTTCCATTCAACTCAATATCATGCTTAATTCTATTATGATAATGAATTTAATGAAGAAAAGACTTTTTTTTTGCTTTTTCCAAAACACAACTTACCAACACAATTCAATTTATCATGATCCAATTTATATCCTGTTGGACAAATACAACGAAAAGATCCTATGAAATTAATGCATTCAGAGTTTGGCGAACATCCACCATTTTTATAGACTTCACATTCATTTACATCCTCACAATTACCGGCGGCGTTCAATTGGAATCCCTTTGGGCAATCAATTCTTTCGCATTTATATGAACCGATTGTGTTTATGCATTTACTTTCACATCCGTGATTCAATAAGCACTCGTTAATGTCTGAGCAACTAAATGATGTAGATTTAGATAAAAAGCAAATGATTTAGAATGTGTTACAGCAAATGATTGATAATGTTGATGTTGATGTTGATGTAGGTGTAGGTGTAGGGTGTAGGTGTATGGATGAGTGATCAAATTATCACAATCTTCGGAGTTTCGAAAGGACATTTGCCTTGTGTTGAGAGAATTCATTTTCTTAGAACTGACAATTCCATCAAATTGATTGGTAAAAAAAGCAAATTTAAATGAAGCATTTTTGAAACAAAAAAAACACAAGTCGCAATGATGAGAACACCGAAGATTGCATAATTTCTGTTGTTTTTTTTTTTTTGTTTTTTTTTTTTTGTTTTTTTTTGTATCATTCTAACCTTCTGTTATCTGAAGCACTAAGTTCGAATCCCTTATAGCAAAAACATTGAGCTTTTCCATTTAATGGTTCACAAACATGAGCGCATCCACCATTTTTTAAACCACATGGATCAGTGTTGATGCAACTTTTTTTATTATCAGCCAATTTAAAACCATTTTTATTACATTCACAATATGCACTGCCATCGATATTAACACATTTTTGTTCACAATCACCATTATCTATTGCACATTCATCAATATCTTTGCAGGTTTTTTGATCAATATCCAATTGATAACCGTTTGGGCATCGACAACTATAACTTCCTTCAATATTATCACAAAAATGTGAACAAATGCCAGCATTTAAAATGCATTCATTCACATCGACGCATGTTATTTGATCGCTAGCCAATTCCATTCCATGTGGGCATGAGCATTTAAATGAACCGGGCGTATTGATACATTCATGTGAACAACGTTTTGGTGAATTGTCTATGCATTCATTGATATCAATGCATTTCATATTTTCAGATAGTTCATAACCAGCTGGACATTGGCAATAATATGAACCAATGGTATTAATACATTTTGAATCGTTACCACACGTGTTTGATGATGAACATTCATCAACATCAATGCATTCCAAAAGATTTCTGGCCAATTTATAACCGGCACGACATTGACATTCATATGTTCCGGGCACATTAATGCATATTTGTTCGCAATCATTTGTAGAATCCGCACATTCATCTAAGGGCGATGGTAATTATGATGATGATGATGGGGTGAAGTTGATGGTGAAGTTGATGGTGAAGTTGATGGTGAAGTTGATGGTGAAGTTGATGGTAATAATTGAAACGGAGATCGAATGAAGGATGAAATGAATGTATTAGCATGTTTTTGTATGTATGTGTGAAAAGAGAAACAATGAGCGATGATGGGTGAACTGAAACATAGTTCATATTACAAACCAAAATACACCTCATCATTTCTCTATTTCATGCTTATGATCAAATGAAAATTTTTTTTTTTCTTTTTATTAAAAAAAAAAAAAAAAATTGAATGAAATTTCGCTCACCTATATCAATGCACGAATGTTTATCATTATCCAAATCAAAACCAGTTTCGCATGCACACGAATACGAACCAAGCAAATTAATGCAAATATTTGAGCAATTGCCATTATTTTCAATACATTCATCAACATCCAAACAATTATATTTATTTGATGAAAGCTGATAACCATCATTACATTTACACACATGGGTACCATTTAAATTTGTACATTGATGCTCACAACCACCATTATTAGTTAAACATTCATTTTGATCTATGCAAATTTTTCCCAAAATATCTAATTCAAAACCATCGGGACATGAACATGTAATCACACCACGATTGTGTGAACATTTATGTGAACAGCCGCCGTTATTTACTTCACATTCATTTAAATAATCGCAGGTATGATCATCATTAACTAAAAACTGACCTTCATGACAGCTACATATGTAGCTTCCCGGAATATTTAGGCATATATCCGAACAATTACCGTTGTTTATTTCGCATTCATCTTAAATTGTTTTTTTGTTTTTTTTTTTTTTAACGGAAAAAAAAGAAATTTTGAAAAAATTAAGTGGAAAAATTGTTGTGAATCGGAAAAAACACATTGAAAATTTTGTAAGAAATTGTTTAATATGAAAAATTAATGATTAACTAAAATTTAACTCACTTGTATCATAGCAGTGATGATTATCAGTTGAAAGTGTGTAACCGGTACGACATGAACAAATATATGAACCTTCGGTATTAATACAATCATGATCGCAATTTCCATTATTTATTAAGCATTCGTTTTTATCCACACAGGTATCCGTTTGTACATCTTTAACATATCCATCGAAACATGTACAATCATATGAACCTTCAACATTAATACATTGTTGCTGGCAACCGGCATTATTTATTAAACATTCATTTGCATCGTGACATGTTTTACCATCATCGGATATTTCATAACCGGGCATACATTCGCAACGTTTTAAATCAGCATTGCATATTTGTGGGCATCCACCATTAAAATCAGCACAAAAACTCTTTTCACCACATGTTTTACCATCTGATGATAATTCACTACCATCTTGACATGAACAAACCACTTTTCCATTTACAACATTACAATCATCTGAACAACCACCATTATTATCGGCACAAATATCAATTGGCACACACTCATGTTGATCACTTGACAATATTGAACCATTTGGGCAATGGCAAACATAAGAACCATCAATATTTTGACATTCATGTGAACATTGATGTTCTCCTGTTTCACATTCATTAATATCAATGCATCTGAAATTTGTCGAAATTAAAATGGAATTAATTTTTTCTAATTTGTTTAAAATTATTAAATTCTCTCTCTCTTTCTCTCTTCTTCGAACAAAAGGTTCGGAATTTCGAAAAAGAAAAAAAAAATTATGAGAAACAAAGAAATTTAGTAAAATGAAAAAATTCGAACAATTCAAGCAATTTAAGTAATTTGCTAACATTAAAAAGAAATTAATGGAACAAAAATATGTAAAAACAATTAAGAACATTTTTTTTTTACCTATGATCAAGACTATCATCATAACCATCTGGACAGTCACATTCAAATGATTTTCCATTATCAGTTGGAATGCATTTACCTGGTGCACATTGTTCACCAGAATTGCTACACACATCCAAATTAACGCATGTTTTCATATCAGCATCAAGTTTCATATAATCTGGGCATCGACAATGATAACCATCTTCTTCATCAACGCAATCATGTGAGCATTTTGTTTTATTTGCTTCAATATCATTTAAATGTTTACAAAAATCTTGTTCGCATGTTGTTTTATCATCGCCAAGATGTTGATTATTTGGACAAATGCATTTATATGAACCAATTGTATTAATGCATTTATATGAACAAACTGGTTTTGCTACTAATTTTGAATCTTCATAATCATAATCTCGAAGCATTGTACATTCATCAATATCACTGCAATGAAATGAAAATGATTATTTTAGGCGCATATTTCAAAATGTTTATTATGTTTGATTTTGTTACCTGCATGTTTTTCCATCATCATTTAATTCATAACCATCAGGACATGTGCACTCGAATGATCCAACATTATTAACACAATATTGACATCCAGTATTACCTTCAATACATTCATCAATATCAATGCAATCGTTGTTATCATTCATGCGTAATCCATCACCGCATGCTTTGATTGGTTCCTCATGATCATGTATATTTGATTGTTCGATTGGTTGATCAACCGATGATTTTGTCTCATCTACTGAAATAATTTCATTTTCTAGAAAACAGAAAAAAAACAAAAAAAAAAAAAAATGAAGCAAAAATAAAATGAAATGATTGAAAACAGAAAATTCAATCATTTTAATTTGAGTTGGTTTATTATTGACTAACAATTCTGAAACTTGGTTGTTTTGCTCAAATTTTTCAAAACGATTGACTAATTTATTATTATTTCGACGACATGACAAGACATCGAATTGCATCAACACAAACACTCATAAATGAATTCTTTGAATGTTTTATTCACTAAACAAACTAAAAAAGAAAAATATTCGACAAACAAATTCTAAGAATCGATGCATTTGTTTTGATTTTTTTTTTTTTTTTTTTTTTAGTTCGCATTTTAGAACTCAAGTTGGCAACGACGAAACAACGTAGACGGTAGACGACAAAGATCATGTCAATGAATGTTGTGTATGCATGTGAACGCAAAACAAAAATGCCGACCCTACAAATCAACTTACATTTTACATCGAAATGAGAAATGTGAATATTTTCACGATTTGTATCGGTGCAGTGTGATAACAACCAACATAAATCAGCACCTTTTATTTTACGGTTGACGCCAGTAACCCATCACTATTAATTTTCAACACAATCATCTTTCGAATGTTTGTTTTTTTCTTCTTCTTCTTCTTCTTCTGCTTTTCCTTTTAACATTTTTTATTCCCACTTGAAATTATAATATTTCGTTGAATCTATAGCGAAACGCATTTTAACTACTAGACAACTAAGATTTGGCGACGAGGTGAACCACAACCAAAATTTAAATAAAAAAAAAAAAAAAAAAAAAAAAACATATATGTTTATATATAAACGACAACATTTCCATTAGACATTTATACATTTGTGGTTTTTCTGAATTTGTTCACTTTTCAAGCAAAACATATACATTCGAAGCAACAACCAAATGTAACAAGGAAAATAAAATGCGATGAAATCATCGGAAAATGTGAAAAACATTCTTTCGGCACAGAAGAGAGAGAGAGAGAGAGAGAGAAGAAAAAATTGCAAAACTTACATCTTTGAATTGGAATAAGTTTTCCA
This sequence comes from Resseliella maxima, assembly GCA_029041755.1. Classification (NCBI taxonomy): domain Eukaryota; kingdom Metazoa; phylum Arthropoda; class Insecta; order Diptera; family Cecidomyiidae; genus Resseliella; species Resseliella maxima. Next base: position 2,869,383 of record JAQOWM010000568.1, read on the forward strand.
ACAATAATCCTCTATATTGATCAAAGGCTGGGACAGTGAGATTTAAAGAAAGAGAAGAGAGAGAAAGACAAAGATGGAGAGAGAGAAAGATAGAGAGAGAGGGAGAGAGAGAGAGAGAGAGAGAGAGAGAGAGAGAGAGAGAGAGAGAAAGGGAGAGAGAGAGGGAGAGAGAGAGGAAGAGGGAGGAAGAGAATAAGAGAGGGAGAGAGAGAGAGAGAGAGCGAGAAAAGAGAAAGAGCGCATGCGAAAAAGAAGAACACATAAATATGTGCGCGACGATCGGAAACTGCAATATCAAAAAAAAAAAAAAAAAAAAAATTATGGTCGTTAAAAAATTTATGAGAAGGAAGAGTTCTGACCGATTAATTTTTAGAATAATATGACGCAATCATCTAAATTAGTCGTCTCATAACACATTCGCAAATAAAAATGATTACTTTACATTTTCCATCTAATGAGTTAATGTGAAAAAAAAAAGGTAGTCGTGATTGATCGTATCCAATTCCTGTTAGTATAATAGAAATATACACAGTTGATTTATCATTGGAATGACGGCAATGCGCAAAACGTTTGACACACGAAACGGCATTAAAAGAGAAACAGAGAGGGAGAGAGAGAAAAAGAGAGACAGAGGAGTAAAAATGTGTTTTTGGATAGTGATAAATAAATGATAATAAAGCTTGCTTTATCGACGATCCTACGCAACACAATCTTTTATTATGATTTTCATTTTCAACGCATGTTTTGACAAAGAGAAAGAGAGAGAGTGAGAGAGAGAGAGAGAGAGAGAGATGAAAAAAGAGTGCGTGTGGAAGTGTTTGCGTGAGTTAAATTCACATATATTCTAGGAATAAATTTGAATTAAAAATGAGTCAGTTGTAATAGAAATCTGTACTATGTGCTTCTTTATTATTCCCAATACAAAACTAAAACTACTTCTTATCTGAATGATGATGTATTTATACTTTTTACAAATCATTGAACAAAATGTGAAATTAGATTTATTTCATTAATTGAAAGAATGAATTGAATGTGAAGAATTGAATTGAAAGAAAGAATTGAATGTAATATTTGATTAAAAATGCAAATTGATTTTGTAATTTGTTCCAGGAATAAAATATGAAAATAGCAAAGTTTCCGAAATGCAACTGCACATTAACTAGTTAACAATATTAGTTCGTTAGTGTCTTTTTGACAAGGGAAAAAGGAGCCATGAACATTCTAGCTATCTATTCATACGTTTTAAACACTAAAATATAGTGAATATAAGCATCACTGAGAGAATACTGTGCACGTAGTTGTATTCCATGTTTTTCTTTACGGCTTCGCAATGATAGAACGTATTTAGCTTTATAATATCGATTGAAGACATACTCTTCCGTTGTTCCATGGCATCAACTGTCCCATTGTTGATAATTGTTGTAATAGTCGGACTGCGAATATTCTTAGCAAATGCGTACGGCCCAAAATGCATTATGCTACTGAAGTCGTAGGGTAGATTGAAGGTTTCAGAGAATGATGTATTGTACGTTTTGAAATTGTATGTTTTGTTCGATTTAATATTAACCCAATGGATCTTGACATAATTATCACGTTCGGGCACACATTGCATATGGTAGAATCCAAGGGCATGAAGAAGTTCATGTATTATTTTTCCAATCCGATTCCAAGTTGGAATGATTTTTCCAAATTGAGTCGTTGTTCTCCACCCTGACGACCGACTGCCGAATGGCATCCATCATTTGCAGCTTCAAATTGCACGTAATCCGTTTCATTTGTACGTCATACAAATCGTACACATGAAACTCTTTCGATTTCTCCCATTACTCGAACAATCCTTGCATTTTCATCGGCTGTATGATTTGAAGAAAAGTTGTAGGCGATTATTGCATTTGGCCACCGATATTTATGTTCAATTTTTGCATTGCGAAAATTCAAAATCACAGCAAGTTGATCGTCATTCAAATCCATATCGCCTTCAAGTTTGGATCCATACTCTAAGTCATCGACCATATCGGTTGGTTCTGTTTCATGTATTTCGTCAGCAATACCACATACAAAAAACACGAAAAGTATAAAAAAAAACACTTTTGCTCCATTTCAAATGAATAAATAGAGGAGAGTTTTTCTTTTCTTTTTTTTTTTAATTCTTCTTACGTGGAGAACATTTACACTTTTTCAGCGCAAAATAATTCAACAATATTACAAAACAACCGACAAATTTTATATATAGTGAAAAATCATTGGTATTAAAAAACTTCAAACCAACTGTCACTTTGACATCACCAATAGAGCTGCTCATGAACCGAACATGAACCGTTCATGTTCGAGAATGGTTTCACTTTTATGTTCATGTTCATGTTCGTTCGGGTTCGGTTCGATTTGTTCGAAAGAGAAAAAAGGGTGTTCATGTTCGTTCGAGTTCAAGTTCAGTTTGTTCAAGATGTTCAAGTTCGGTTCATGTTCGTTCGAATTAGAGCTGTCCACTGAACCGAACTGTTCATGTTCGTTCGAGTTCGTTTGAATTTTAACCGAACATGAACGAACATGAACAGGTCATTTTCAATTCTGAACAACTTGAACCGAACTTGAACGAACATGAACACACAAAATGTTTCCGAACGTTGCTCAATTAATTCAACTGGTTCAAAAATGCCATCTGTTCCTGTTTGTTCAAATTCTACACACTTGACGTCATCTATACGATTTATCAACGTATGAATTTCTTGCATGAAAGCGATTTATCAATATACATTGTCTATATCAAAGGAAACGGCAAAAAGATACGTTTTGTCGTTTGCATTCCGTAATGGTGTATGTGCCATTCAATGTATAAATGATAGAGATCACTTCCAATGTAACGTCGCACTATTTATGCCGTAGTCCATTAGTCGATAGTTGATGTACTTGCCCACGGCATAGAAGTCCACTTTCTCAATTTTGTTTGATATTAATTTAAATTCACACCATACTCGACTAGAGATGGTGTAAGAGACAATGAATTCTTTTTTTTAAAGCGACACTGCTTCATTTTCTGAGAAAAATAAATGAACAATAGTTCGGTTGTATTTGAATAATAGGAATTTTCGATATAAACAAAACCTATTCGAAATATTGTTGCTTACTTAATTGTTGTATTGAACAGTTCAATTTAGTTCAGTTAATTGAACAATATTCGAACGAACATGAACCGAACTTGAACATCTTGAACAAACTGAACTTGAACTCGAACGAACATGACCACCCTTTTTTCTCTTTCGAACAAATCGAACCGAACCCGAACGAACATGAACATAAAAGTGAAACCATTCACGAACATGAACGGTTCATGTTCGGTTCATGAGCAGCTCTAGTTCGAATATTGTTCAATTAACTGAACCAAATTGAACTGTTCAATACAAGAATTAGGTAAGCAACAATATTTCGAATAGGTTTTGTTTATATCGAAAATTCCTATTATTCATGCACAACCGAACTATTTTTCAGTTGTTTTTCTCGGAAAATGAAGCAGTGTTGAAGTCGCTTTAAAAAAAGAATTCATTGTCTCTTACACCATCTCTAGTCGAGTATGGTGCGAATTTAAATTAATATCAAACAAAATTGAGAAAGTGGACTTCTATGCCGTGGGCAAGTACATCAACTATCGATTAATGGACTACGGCATAAGTCGTGCGACGTTACGTTAGAAGTGATCTCTATCATTTATACACTGAATGGCACATACACTATTACGGAATGCAAACGACAAATCGTATCTTTTTGCCGTTTCCGTTGATATAGACAATGTACATTGATAAATCGTTTTCATGCAAGAAATTCATACGTTGATAAATCGTATAGATGGCATCAAGTGTGAAGAATTTGAACGAACAGGAACAAATCGTATTTATGAAACAGTTGAATTAATTGAACAACGTTCGGAAACATTTTGTGTGTTCATGTTCGTTCGAGTTCGGTTCAAGTTGTTCAGAATTGAAAATGACCTGTTCGTGTTCGTTCATGTTCGGATAAAATTCGAACGAACTCGAACGAACATGAACAGTTCGGTTCAGTGGACAGCTCTATACTACATATATCACTTTTTTCAACGTAGAAGCTAGAAGTGCTATATACAAATATGAAGGTGATTCATAAGGAGACAGTACTTAGTAGTGATTCTCTCTATTCGTTACAATTGTGTGAATCGTAACCCAAAGATCTGTATAGAAGTCAAAAAGACTGTTAGGCATTTTCGTTTGTTTCAAACGGGTGTTCACTTCTTCATGTGTTGTGTCACTTTTTTTTGCGTTGAAGTTAATTGTTTTACTTTCCGATTTTCGTATTTATGTTGATTGTTATTCACAATACCGATTTTAGTTTTCCCCAGCATTGACCCGTGAAGGTTCCGTCTTTCGTTTAATTGGGATAAACTCTTTTTTCAGCCACACGAATTTATTACAATTGATTTTTATAATGTTTCCAGTCGTTTTATTCTCATAAAATTATTAAAATTTTGATCCCTTAATCAAATAATGTTTGTTAGCACATCAAATTACAAGTTTAGAGTGTTTTGAACACTTTTTGATGGTCTAGTTGGCTTCTAAAGAAATCTGCACTATGTGCTTCTTTATTATTCCCAATACAAAACTAAAACTGCTTCTTATCTGAATGCTGATGTATTTATACATTTTACAAATCATTGAACAAAATGTGAAATGTGATTAATTGAAAGAAAGAATTGAATGTGAATTAATATTTGATTAAAAATGCAAATTGATTTTGTAATTTGTTCTAGAAATAAAATATGAAAATAGCAAATATACAATTAGTTTCAGAAATGCAACTGCACGTTAACTAGTTAACAATATTAATTCGTTAGTTCCGGTACATTAATTAAGATAAGATGTAACATGTTAACTCGTGCGGTAGACGTTCCGGGCCACTATATAGACTAACCAATAGTCTAACCTTCCAACCTAAGCGTGCAGCCAGTCAATGATAAATTACAATTCTTAACTCGTTAAAAACAGAGTTTATTAGTTTTATCATAAATCATCAACCACAATCACCAGTCTGCACCACATCTTTTTTGTTTTTTCATTTTATTTTGCATTTTAACCATTCTGCTTGACAACACAAATTCTTTCGCAAATTCATCAAATTATATAAAGATCAACAATCAAAATACATAAAAGTTAAATCTTAATTTAAGCTCAAATTGAATAACAATTCAAACGTAAATCAAATCTCAATCGTTTCGAATGAAATCGCAAATTAAACTTGAAAGAGAAAGAAAAGAAAAAAGAACCTTAGCCTTAGAGCATTGATACGTACTGTGTACATTTTTGTGACATTAGAAAATGGAAGAGAAAATTTATGTGCTTGGCTATAGATTAAATCTTTTTTTCATTTTTTTTTTTTTTTTCTTTTTTATTGAACATGAATTTAGGATTTAGACACTTCCAAGTTCATTTACAATGTGTGAATGCATGCGCTTGGGGCCCACGTGTGCGTGACCGTATAAATATATAAATATGTGTGTAGTGTATTGATGTAAACAAGATGTGATTTGTATCTAGTTTAAAAAACCAGTGTTCGACTTTGTCATGTATCGTTAATTTTTCACTTTAATTCGAAAGCGTGTGCATCATTTGACAAGTGATGAGTTTATGAGCAAACAAATTTAAATTGTCTACGGAAATCAGATTGAACATCCGTCGAATAAAACAATTCACATTCTTTGCTGCATCACAAGAGAAACGAAACGAAACGAAACGCTGAGAAAATGATCGTATGTACGAATATATATTTGTGATGGAAAAACACATTATACGGTTATAGAACCATTTAACGGTTAGATCGTCTAATGGAGCGCATCAAAATTTAGAAATGAAAAAACTCGTAAAAACTCGTTGATGTGCTAATATGTTTTAATAGTTCATAAGATGCATGTTTTTTTATCGATATGAGTCTCGTTTATTTCATATCTTTAATTAGACCACAACAAAATGAAATAAAAAAAAATAAAGCAAAAATTATTAAACTTACCAATACATTTTTTATAATCCGCAGCCAAATTGTAGCCTTGCTTGCATGAACATTCGACAACATTAACACTGTTTTCATCATCGAAAATCATTGTACATAAATGTTCACAACCACCATTATTTACATTACAATTTTCATTACCCGTTGTATTATCATCCAATCGATTTTCAACTTTTACTACATTTAATGTTTCAGTTGTTGATAACATTTCATTTGGGCTTAATTGTTCAATGATGCTCAATTGATTTATTTCATTTTCAGGTATTTGATTTTCACCATTTTCTGGCATCGATTTTTTAGACACATTTTCTGTTTCAGGTTTTTCAGTATAGTCATAACCATTTTCATTTTCATCTGATTCCGCTGGGATTAAAAATGAATAAGTGTTGCATGAATGAAATAGAAATTAAGAATAAAAGAAAAAAAAACAAAAAGAAAACAAAAAAATTACAAAATGTTCAGAGAAATAAAACAGTGAAATAATGTGAAATTTTTCGGTATTTCCTGATTACGAACGTCAAATGTGACAGAAAAAATCGTAGAAGAAAAAAAAAAAAAAAAAAAAGATTTTTCGAATGCCATTTTCAATGTATTTTTATCACACCGATCAACATCATAATTATGCGTCAGATGGTGACCAGTGTGTCTATCAAGTGAATTCACTTGATGATCCAAAATTATGCGTACGCGAGTAAATTTGTATCGACTAAATATCAAGTAAATTTTTTCTCGGAATAGTTGAATTTTTTTTTTTTTAAATTTAGTTTCTTGAATAAATTGAAAACAAATTGACGAATTACACAGAAAATTAAATCTTACAAATTGAAAATTATAGATCATTTAAAACTTAAAACTTACCATAAATTTCACTTTCACTATCTGGTTCACAAATTGGTTGATTACCAACCCAATTATTTTGGCTACAATACAAACGGCTTTGTTGTGGATTTCGCATTATATAACCATCATAACATGAATAGGCTGCGGCTAAAAATTTTGAATCACCTTTTGATGCTCTAATATAATCAGCAACAAAAGCACCCTCAATTTGTGGCGCTTCAACATGACTATCCATACAAGATAAATCTAAATGAATAGCATAATCCTCATCAATGTAAATGTCTTCTTGAAATTCGAGCTTTTTTTGTCCTTTTCCCTTTCGACGCTTTTTTTCTTTAGTTTTCATTGTTGTTTGTGAATTTTCATTCTCATTATCATTCTCATCATCATTCTTATCTGTTTCTACAACAATCGGAATATTTGATTCTGGTTGTACTTCAATTGGTGCTGGTGTTTGTGGTGCTGATAATGATGGCGCTGAACTCGATGATTCAATTTCATTGATGTTTTGTTCATTTGGTTGCTCAACTTCTTCATGTGTTAAATCTGGTGCAGCTGTGACAAAACCAGGTTCAATATTTACTGGTGGCTCAATTTCTGAGACCGTTGATTCACTGCCGGTTGCTAAATTTATTCATTCAAAAGTGCAAAACCATCATTAAAGACAAATGAAATTGAATTTCATTTTTCGAAAATTGTTTTATTGTTAAAATTTTTCATTTACCTAGTTTACATACTGGTACACCAGCTTCCCATATATCTGTATCTGTGTCACAGATCAATTGTGATTTACCATGTAATTGATATCCAGCATCACATTTATATTGTGCTGTTACAATTGTGCCCTCATCATCGATTGATAATTCACTTTGACCATGCAATATTTGTGGTGTTTTCTCGCAATCAGAATATACCTCTTCGGCATACACTATTATTGATTTTGAATGAATGATGCAAAAGAAAAGAAAAGAAAGACAAATAAATTTGGAAACATGAATAAAATGAAGAATTGAGCGATCAAATTGAAAATTGTTTTTTTTTTCTTTATATCTGGAAAAACATGCAATTAAGTCATATCATTATGTGCTCAAAATGGACACATCGCGATCGAAATTTGATTATGTAGGCTAAATCTGGTCAATCTAATAGAGATCAACGAAATGGAAATGTGAGAAGAGATTTGATGATGTATTTGTGTGATGAAGATAATCATGCCGAATCAACAAGAACACCCAAATATGAATAAATTATCTATTTTGAATAATGCGCATTTAAATGCATCAATTGATCGACCGAACGACCGATCGACCGACCGAACGATCGACAACATAAATGTTTCAAACTATGTGTGAAATTTCGAAACCGCATACGATACGATTTCAATTCACACCAGAACCAAATGGATTCGTTCGATTTTTTTTTTTTTTTTTTTTTTTGGTTTTTCAACATTTCAATTTGCATGAATTGATGTTATCAGGATTTAGTGAAATGTGACAGTTCATAAATCCGAATATTTGTTTGCTGAGTTCTTCTTGGAGAAATTATTGTATTTTCATGACGGTGTAGGTTAATCAATCGAACAAATAGCAAGTTCTGTTAATTTTTCTGACCAGTTTTGAACCACACGCAACTTTATGTTAGCATTCAAAACAAATGCATCATTTTGGTTGGACAAAATTTTTTTTTTTCTCCGATTTCGTATATCCAATTGGACGTAATGCATATCACACGTTGTCGTCTTTAGTTGCATTAAGCAAAACTTTGTCAAACACACCTTGAATTAATGCTTTCTCAATAGTCAAATGGTGAATGAAAGCTAATAACAATAAATACCTCCTACGCAAATACAATAAATTAAAAAAAGAGAGCAAAATCACATTAAAATAGACAATGCGCTCACATGCAGAAGAAGATGTGAAGTGCTTCGATTTCGATGAGCATATAATCAAAGTTATAATTTAATTTATTATCAGACATTTGCATCTCTTTGGTCACTTTTTTTTTTTTTTTTTTTTGCTTTTTTCGTTCTGGCCGTATTAGATCACTGATCGATCAATGAACCGTTGAATGCATTGTACTCATTTTGAACGGCATATTTACAGTTAGAACATTTTTTTTTTGTTCATATGTTTTTGTTTTTTTTTTTTTTTTTTTTTTTTCTCCTCTGAACTCAGATTTAAATACATCTTCAGATTTATAATCCTCTTGTTTTCAAAAATAAATAGACTGATTTGAACAAGGGATATTTTTTTAACCTACATCAAAAATTAAAGAGCTAATAACAATAATTCAAAATGTTATAACACCTAATATCCAATTTTTTCTTTACATAAACAAATGAATATTTTCTTTTTCTCTATTCAAATAGTATTCAAATCATTCGCCCATCTCATACTTTACTTATGTAAAATTAGCAAGAAGCGATTATATATTTTAAGAAAAAAGAAAAGAAAAATTAATTTCCTTGGGGGAAAAAAAAGTGAGAAAAAGAAAATTTTTATTTCTGCGGAAATTTTGTCGCCTACAACGGATTAGCTTGCGTTAAAAATGCTTTTATGAGATATGACTAATACGTTGATTTCCGGCTTCAACAGAAATATTTCCTTTGAATTATGATTTATATTAATAAAAAAAAAAAAAAAAAAAAAAAATGAAATTTCACCATTGCCTCTATTCGCACATTTCACATTTTCTATTAAAATTATTGCAGTTTTTTTTTCAGTAATATTGTTTGCAATCGAGATTTTAAAAGATTGATTGAAATCCAGATTGTGATCAATTGATCTCGTTGATAATTTGTTTAATTGCATTTGCAATGTTCTTACCTGTGCAACTCCAACAAATCATAAAAATAAAAACCAAAATCTTTTGATTCATGGTTGACAATACACTATTTTCTAATCCCTTTGAATTTTTTTTTTTTTTTTTTTGTTTCACACTCGCGATCCACGTTAAACAAAATTTTTATTTTTATTTAAATCAACATATCACGGACGATTTTCCCGGTGGAAAAAAGGGAAAAATTTTAAACACGAGCTGTCGCCAACGATCTATACAATCTCGCGTCTATATGTAGACTGAACAATTTTTTTTTTTTTCACACAAAAAATACCACACAAAACATTTAACCGCCTGCGATACTTATAGACAAGGTGCTTATTTCGGTTATCGAGATCCAATTTAGTCATATGCTTATGAACGGAGCTCAATAACGTTAGATCAGAATCAAAATGATGATCAGAGAATATAGCTATGTAGAGCTAGAGAGTATTGGATTGAAGAAGATCAGTAGAAAGAAAGTGAATAAGAATAAGATCAAATGATAGTTAGATCAAGAGGCGAAATCTAGAATGCTTGATAAATTTGCGGTTGAAAATAATATCGCTAAGTATCTATGATATATTCGAATGCATATCAAACGTATATAATAATTAATGTATCACATTAATCATATTTGTATTGAGTAAATCGAGAAGAGAGTACGTAAAAAAATTCAAAATAATTTTGAAAGAGGAGAGTATGAAAAATATCAATTCGGCTATACTAAAGAGGAGAGCATGTTCACTTTAATACTAAATACAATGCAAAATCGTAAAATCCGTACTCTCCATTAACCATTTTTAGTATTACAATTACTTACTCTCCTTTTTTGCTATAAAGTCGGATGAACATACTCTTCTCTCGATCTAGTCAATAGATTTGAAATTTGGCATTTTTCTTTTCTTTTTTTTTTTTGAAAAAAAAAAGGAAAAGAAGAAAATTTTAATCTTTTGCCCACCAAATTTAATCAAAGGAATACAGTTATACAATATATTAAATGAAAAATATATTTAAAGAGTATACGCGTCGTATTTCGATATCAAAAGTGGAATGATTTTATCCTCATTGTCAATAGTAAATTTTAAAAATAAATCAACATTATATAATAATTATTATATAATAATGAATTAATTCAAAAGATTTTCCTTCATTAATTCTCATTGTGACATAATGAAAATTTCGATCGAAAGTGTCGGAACAATTTCAAACCATGTGAAAATCCATTCAGTTATTTGATTTTCTTTTTTCTCTTATTAAAAGTGTCATTAAACGCATTCAGTCTACAGCATTCGTGAAGACACGAATTATCATATTACTGTCAACACTAACAATATGGTGGTCGAAATACATGCATACATTTCAAAATTCATAAATGTTCTACAATAAGAACACATTTATCGCGGTCATTTGAATTTTTTTTTTTTTTTTTTTTTTTGTTCGATGTAAACTCAATTTTGTGTTTGTTCATTGAATGTCTATACATCCAGAGTTGAACAAATGATTCTTTGTTGTGATTGAAAATGCAATTGAATTAAAGAACAAAATAATTTTATTTTCTGATTTTTAATTAAAAAAATATAAAAAACAAAATTTGCTGTTAATGTTTTGGGACGATTTTGTTAAAAAGATAACATTCCCATTAAAATTGTTACAAAAAAGAAAAACAATATTTGATTAAATGTGATGTGTAAATTTGTTGAACCTGATATTGTTCGTCTTCCCATATATGCCCGTCTATCAATTGTAGTAGGATATTTCCATCTCATTGGATAAACTGTTGAACTCCATAATTTATTTTCATTCATGTTTGGTTCATTTGGTTGTTCATCTTCTTCATCTTCTTCTTCACCTTCATCATCTGTTGAATCTGGTGTAACTGTATCAAAATGAAAAGTTCATTGTTTTAGTTAAATAAGATGTTACTGGTAACTCAATTTCAGAAACAATATGTAAAAAAGTGAAAGTGCGCATATCTTCTTAAAAAAATTGAAATCAAATTGAAAAATCATTTTTTTTTTGTTGAAATTTATAATTTACCTAGTTTACAGAATGGTAAATCGAGTCCCCATGTATCTTTTTTTGCTTCACAGAACAACGTATTCGAACCGTGTAATTCAAATCCATCATCACATTTGTAAATCGCCATCATTACCTCGTCACTATTGCCCAAAAGACGATAGGTACTATGCATAATGTGCGGTACGTGCTGACACTTTTTGTGCATTTCTTGGGCATGCAAGAATATTGATTTTAAAAGAAAGAGTTGAAAAAACAAAAAAATGAAGAAAAATCAAATTGAATTTAATGTTTGGAAAATGATTTTTATCATTTACTTGGTGTAGTGACTGGTGGTAACACTGATGCCGATGATGATGATTCAATTTTCTTTGATACAGTCACATTTGGTTTTATTTTTGGTACAATGTCATCGATATCTAATGAATTTTACAAATTTAGAATTAATGCTGGGTAAAGAAAATAATCCAGAGAAGTAAAATAGTAAAATAATGTGAAGCTTTTTGGAATTTACTAATATGTTCGTAATTGTGACAAAAACAAAAAAAAAAAAACAAAAAAAAAATCAAAAGGAAAAACCAAAATAAAAAATGTCGAATGTCATTTTCAATAATTATGAGTAAGATGAAGGGTGAATTCACTTAATGAGTCAAAGTTATTCATACACATTGAATATCGAGTATATGCTTTGGAACAATTAAAGAAAATCTTTGTTGTTTCCATTTTTTCGTAAAATTTCTTTTTGTTCGAAGAAATGAAAAAAAAAAAAACAATAAACAATTAAATTGAATTTCTCGTTAGAAAAATTTATTTTGTTGTAATCGTTTATCATTTACCTTGTGGTGGCACTAATGATTCAATAGTGTCTGATTCAATTATAGCAAATTCCGTAACATTTTCCAAATTAGTTTCATTAGTTTTTGAACGCACATTTTCTGATACTGTTGATTCACTGACAGTTTCTAAATTTATGCAACAAAGAGTGCGAAGAAGAAAAAAAAAAAAAACAAACAATCCATAAACAAAGACAAATTAAATTACATTTCTTGATAGGAAAATTATTTTGTTGTTAAAATTTATCATTTACCTAGTTCACATACTGGTACATCGTCTTCCCATGTATCTGTATCTGTGTCGCAAATCAACGTTGATTTACCATGTAATTGATATCCATCATCACATTTGTAATGTGCTTTTATAATATCATCCTCTTCATCGATCGATAATTCACTTTTACCATGCAATATTGGCGGTCCTATTTCGCAGTCACTGTACAATTCGGCATAGACTATTATTGAATTTGAAGGAGTAGGATACGAAAGAAAATAATCATTAAAAAAAATAAAATCATAAATAAAATGAAATGAGTTGAAATTGAATATGTTCTGTTCTTTATCTGTAAAAATTCTATTTTTTATCTGTAAAAACTATGTGTTTATATCGCGTCATCACATGTAGATAAAGTTTGAGAATGTATTGAATATTTGAGTACGTTTGTTGAAATTTGTTCATTAATCTTGTCCGGAAATGATACCAAAGGATATGTAGCGTCTGGTGAGGATTTTTTTTTTTTTTTGACAATATGTTTCCTTTGGTTATCAAATTTAAAAATTTAACCGTATTTTAAAGAAATATTGACTCACATCCGCGCTTATAACCTCAGAATTATGAGGTTTAGATTAGATAAAATTCTATGAAAAATACAAATTTTGATCAAAGTACAAACGGGAATTATGATATTGTTTTTTTCTCCGATTGAATATTGCATTCAAAATTTGAATTTAGAAAATCAACCATTTTTTTTTATTGCAACAGATCAGAGTTGAAAAACGAACAACTCGGACAAAAACAAATTTTTTCTAGATTTTTTTTTTCGCAAATTATCAAATGAAAATGATCTTGAAAACATTTCGAATCATTTGGCACCAAAATGCAAGAGTCGTGCCCGTCTTCATTTAATAATTTGCATTTTTTTCGCAATAATTTTAATTTGCATTTTTTTGTCCGAGTTGTCCGTTTTCCACCGCTGTAACAGACGTTTTTTTCCTTTAAGATTTTGATTTTTACATTTTGGAAATTTTACAAAGTAATTCAATCTACTTTAAAAATTATGATTGAAAAATTTAATGTTTAAAACATCAGATTTTACAATCATAATTTTGAAAACAACTTGTTTTCATTGATAATTGTGAAAAACAAATTAAAATTGAATTTTCAATGGTGCTTACCTGCACAGCTCCAAAATATTACAAAAATTAAAACCAAAACCTTGTTCATATTTGCTCTGTACATTTTTAATCAATTTGAATAAATGTCTTTCAATTTAATTTTCACTCACGATCTACTTGAATATTTATATTTAATCGTGTGTAAACACTTTTTAATCTATGATGATTTTCCCGGTTTTTAGAAAGAGCCACCAACGGTCTATTCAATATTACGTTTTGCTGTAGACTGAACATTTTTACATAAATTTACTACTTGTTATTTAACAAGTACGATTATCAAGATACAAACAATGTGGTTATGAACGGAACTTACTAAAGCCAAATTTAAACCACAACGATAATTCAAATATAATTAATTTCGCAATGGAAAATCACTAAAAAGTAATATTGAGATATTTAAGAACGATACCTTGAACGTTTGATAATTCTGCGGTGTAAATAAATGAAATTTGGACTACATATATCATACCTTATCACATTAACCACATTTGACAATTTCTGAAAATGTTGCTGATCAAAGTCAGTGGTCAGAGCAATACAGTTAACATCAAGAGACTATATTTACTTTAAGTATACCCATTTGGATATAAAAGAGAAATGCATTTGTTAATTGAAAATTTAAAATATAAATCAATACTATAAATTAATTCAGAAGTTGAAATATTTTTAAATCATCTGAAAATCCGTTGAATTGTTTGATTTTTATTAAAAGTACCATTAAACGCATTCAGTCAATGGTATTCATGAACATACATATTGTGGTCAGAATATATATATCTATATTTCAACGTACATGAATTTTATACGATAATTACATTATTATCGCGGTTATTTGAATGTTGTCATTTCATACAAATACATTTTTTTTTTTCATCGATGAATGTTCAGTACAACGTATTACTGGAATGTAAAAAAAAAATTGTTGTAGTGATTTATCAAATAACAAATTTGCAATAACATTTTTTCAAAGTTTTTGGCAATTTTGTTCACAATTGCTTCAAAAAAAAAGAAACCAAAAGAGCAAAACATTTAATCAAATGTGATGCGTAATGTTTTAGAGTACACTTTTTACTAGGGGGAAATGACTCTTGCAAATCTTTTCAAAATTTTAGAGAAATCGAAGCATTTTCACGAATCTTACGAGTCTTACGAATCTTCATTTACATGTAAAGTTGACAAAGAGATTTGAAATTGCAAACGTATCTATGCGCATCTTTTTAATACATAATCAAATGCGAATCCTTGTGAATCTTTTATTTATTTTCAAGTATAATACGCGAATCTTTAAATTTTTGATCATATTTTCGGCAAATAAATTGGGATTCGCTGCGAGTCATTTCCCCCTAGACTTTTTATTGTTGTTCTCATTTAAGGTTTTTCCTTCTGTTGATTAAAATCATGCTGTGTCTAGATTACAGTTTTATAAATTTATTTTCGAATCAATTGTGATTGACCTAGTAATCGATATATCGATATGGATATCTCTAGCATCAAATGTGTTAAGTTCCGTGGGTTACAGATTATAAAAATATTTTCCATGCCATCGATTAACAGTTTAATATTATCATGCAATCTCCAATAGTGTATTCACACCGGAACCAATAGTACATGGAACCGGTGTACAATAAAGGATGAGGTACGACACGAGCATAAGATATTTATTTTGAATGATCGATACAAAAGAGAGAAAAGAACGAAAATGTGAAAATAAAATCATGAATGAAATGAAGAGTTGAACGATCAAATTGAAAATTGTTTTGTTTTTTTTATATCTGGAAAAACATGCAATTAAGTCATATCATTATGTGCTCAAGATGGACACATCGCGATTGAAATTTGATTATGTAGGCTAAATCTGGTCAATCTAATAGAGATCAACGAAATGGAAATGTGAGAAGAGAATTGATGATGTGTTTGTGTGATAAAGATAATCGTGCCGAATCAACAAGAACACCCAAATATGAATAAATTATCTATTTTGAATAATGCGCATTTAAATGCATCACTTGATCGACCGAACGACCGATCGACCGACCGAACGATCGACAACATAAATGTTTCAAACTATGTGTGAAATTTCGAAACCGCATACAATACGATTTCAATTCACACCAGAACCAAATGGATTGGTTCGATTTTTTTTTTTTTTTTTTGGTTTTTCAACATTTCAATTTGCATGAATTGATGTTATCAGGATTTAGTGAAATGTGACAGTTCATAAATCCGAATATTTGTTTGCTGAGTTCTTCTTGGAGAAATTATTGTATTTTCATGACGGTGTAGGTTAATCAATCGAACAAATAGCAAGTTCTGTTAATTTTTCTGACCAGTTTTGAACCACACGCAACTTTATGTTAGCATTCCAAACAAATGCATCATTTTGGTTAGACGAAATTTGTTTTCATTAATTTCGGAAAACCAATGGAAAATAATACATGTCATAAGTTGTCGTCTTAGTTATAGCAAGTAAAACACACCTTGAATTAATGCTTTCTCAATAGTCAATGATGAATGAAAGCTAATAACAATAAATACCTCCTACGCAAATACAATAAATTAAAAAAGAGAGCAAAATCACATTAAAATAGACAATGCAGACGCTCACATGCAGAAGAAGATTTGAAGTGCTTCGATTTCGATGAGCATATAATCCAAGTTATAATTGAATTTATTATCAGACATTTGCATTAGTCAATTTTTGCTATTTCATTTTGATTGCATCATAACCGAACAGACAATGCGCATTGAGATATTGATTTAGTTCTTTAACTGCAAATTCTACAAGTTCATGTTCCATTTGTTCGATGAAATTTCAAAAACATTCTTTACATTTTAAACTGTATCAAGACAATATCAAAATGTTCATGAATTGTTTTTGGAAATGAGTGAATTTTATAGAAAAAAAATTCACCTCAAACGAGAAAGAGACAGTTGTGCATACCAAAGAGAAATTGTCATGTTTTCATCAAAAAAATTGGAAAATTCTTGGAAAAAAATCTTCATTAATTAAGAACATGATAAAAAAAGCATAAAATTTAAAACATATTTTTTCCAATGCTTCACAACAAAAAAAAAAAAAAGAAAAAGAAAAAAAATATAAAAAAACGTCGAAATGGCGGCAATAATTTGAAAAACATAGACGAAATGCCATCAAATGATTTCATTTGCTCAATCATTAAACGAATTCATTGTGTGAGCTCACGAATGAGCACACACCATTATGATTTCGCGCCATATAAAGTAAACTAAACGAGCACAACAAAGCACATTCAAAACAATACCAACAACAAATCAAACATGAGCACATCATTGGTGTGTTTTCTGTCAACGTACACATTGTGGTCACGCATACATATTCATACATAGCAACGTTTTTTCATTCAATAACAACGCATTTATCGCGGCCATTTGAGTGTTACCATCATTTCTATACAAATGCATCTTTTCATATGTATTTCATTTAATATGTGAATGTATGTGAGAGCTAGCCCAATATTCATTGTGTGATTGGAATTTCTAGAATACGACAAATGAAACACGTCTACCATAAGCTAAAGTCATATAAAAAAAAAAAAATAGCAAAAAAGCAAAGTGAGAAATAAAATACACAACAAAATAAATGAAATAATGTAAAAGTAAATTGAAACGTTGCAGTTTGAAAAGGAAAACCGAAATTTTCTTATTAATTTTATTGGTAAATTTATCGAAATTGAAATTTAATGTGCAGTGTTTGTGAGTGTTTTTAAATACAAAAAGAAACAACAACAGCGAACAAAATAAAAGAAAAAAAAAAAAAAAAAATTCGATCAAATTTTAAGGTGTGGATTTGTGAAATAGACACTTGGGCGATGACAAAAGCCAAGGAAAGGGGAAAACAGAACCAGATCAGAAATACAGTAGCAGTAACACAATTTAAAACATTGAAATAATAAAACAAACGAAACCACAACAACTACAAAAAAAAAAAAAAAAAAAAAAAAAAATTCATACAAATAACAAAGAAAAAAAAAAAAAAACAAGAAATATTCAGAATTAATTATGAATTCAGCAAAAACAATGGTGAATGTTAGTCCAAAACTATCAAATCGCGATGCGATTGAACGTGAACTGGAAAAATTTGTGAAAATGTTTAGTACAAAAGCCGTACAGGCGATTGTTCAGTCACGCCTTGGCGATAAAATGCAAACATTCAGTAATCCACGATCGCTATCAAATGATTGGGTAAGTTAAGTGGTTTTGCATCCAAATCATATTTTTGAGTTTTTTTTTTTTTTGGTTTTTCTTCTCATTTTTTTTTTCACATTTCGATTGAATCGAAATCTCAAAGAAACAAAAACAAAAATATTGGAAATGAACGAAATAAAAGTTCACGATTTAAACGAAAACAATAAAATGTTTCTTCTCTCTCACTCTCTTTCTCTCTCTCTCTTTCTCTCTCTCTTTCTCTCACTCTCTTTCTCTCTCTCTTTCTCTCTCTCTCTTTGAACTTAATATAATATTGTTAAATTACTACGCATCTGTTTGAGAACCACAAATTCACAAGTATTTTAATTGCTTGTAGTTTTTTAGCTACGGGCCATATAGTAATAGTACACACAGTGAATGTACTGAACAATGTGGCATGAAAGCAATTATGAAATGCATTGCATGAAAATATGTCAGGGGATTAAGAAAAGATTTGAAATGATGTGTTTTTGACTTGAACCCCATTGAATATTTATGCATGTGGGTTACATAAATTGCATGGAATTTTAAAGGCGGCCCGATAATTGAATAAATTCTATTGATTTTTCTTCTCTGTTATTTTTTTTTTTTTTCGCTCTGTTTTCCTTTTATATATGACATAGTACACACATACAATGAATTTTTCATACATATATTTAGTTTTGACAGACCCTATATATTGTGGGCGATGATTCACATTGTCAACTTGTTTAAAGACTAACATCATCAGTATTATGAAAAACGAATAAAAAAAAACCCATAGAAATTAAGTAGCCAAGGTATCATATAAAGTAATGCCATAAATTTCTACGTATTTTGGCATCGTTTGGTCGAAAAAATAACACTTTAATTTGAACCTTCGGCGCCTCCTCTCAACAAAAAAAAAAAACAAACAAAACAAAAAAAAAAAAAAAATTAACAAACAAAATACATATATTACTCTTTAATTGATGACAATGATTCGGGATATAGACATTTTGTCATATTGCCATTAAATGTGACATTTTGACCGGACTTGAATTTATATATGCGCACAAAATTGTAACAAAATGAACAAAAAAAAAAAAAATAATAAGAAAGAAAGGATGATAAAGTTAGAGTGAGATTGACTGAATGAGAGACAGTTAGAAAGAGAAAAAAAAAAGAAAATGAGATAAAGGGAGAAAAAGAGAGAGAGAGAGAGAGAGCGAGAGTTACAGACCGAAAGTAAGAAAAACACACAAAGACAAAGTCAAAGAGCAAAACAAAAAGTTAAATGGAGAATGATAAAGAGAGAAAATATTGAAAAAGAAAGATAAGAAAGAATGATGCAAGAAAAAATCGCTGCAACTGTCATAATGGCAAAAGTCACATTTATTAAGTAAAAAACTGCAAACAAATTATATCATGTGATCGATAATCAATTAAAAACCTGATTGTTGTTGATAATTTATTAAATTCATGATATTGTGTGCATCAAGTATATAATCCAAATATTGAATAATACGTACACAAATCTTATGGAATAATATCTGTGCATATTTTTGTTGTTGTTGGTGATCTGCCTTTAATATTCATTCTTCGTTTATTTTGAAATAATTTCGCTTCTGGTATATGAACAAATTGTTTACGTGAGAATGCGTACGTGCATCAAGTTGAGTTTGAAACATTCCACGCATACAAATATATTAACAGCGCAAATAGATGCTGAACACGAGATGTGCGTTATATATGCGCTACCGCATCGTTATTCTGTTCATACCGATACATTGACCAGAATATCACGCAAATGTATTTTAATTCATACACATGATTCTTGGCATTTTTTAGGCGGGAACAGTCAATATATTCCGAACTATATATACACTGATATGAAATAACAAATAATATAACAGCAACATCAACATCAACAAGAAATGAAAACAATCATAACCAATCGATTGAGCCGTTCAGTGTTATAAAGCTAGTTTAGTTGTGCGGTAAGAACGAAACGGATGCTTGATGCATTACAATAGTTAATATTAAGAAAATATAGAGAACAATTTGTAATTGAGAGTTGCCGTTGTTTATTTATGTGATTAGTGCAATTATTTCCAAAAAAAAAAAAAAAAAAAAAAAATCGAAAAATAAAAAAAAAAACCGTAAATTGGGTGTGATGTACAATAGTTTGTGTACATTTTAAGTGTTTTGATTAGATCGATTTGTGACGGTTTTTTTTTTTCCTCTAAAAATGGAATCATTCCGAATCGATTTAAAAGGTTTCAATTGAAATGAACAACAATTTGAACGATTTTTAGAATCTGAGATAAGTTTAAGTGTTCATACATAGAAAAAAAACAATAAGTACGTACTTTTTCAAATATAATTTTGTTATTATCAAAGTAGTAAATCATCAAATAAAAACTTTGATAAAAAATTAGCAACTATCCAACAATAAACTATAACAATTGCCTATCAACGAATGAGATATCCGGGTAACAATCGAAATGAATTGAATCTAAATTACAAATGTTGATAAGATAATGTTAAGTGTTTGCATTCCAATTTCAGTGGCATTTGTCCACAATATTTTATGCAATTCATTCGATTCAAACATTCCATTCCGTTTGAAGTGTGATGAACTTATTTTCATTAGCATTTGCCAATGAATTGAATTACAGACACATGCCTGTGATCAGGTTTTACTTTTTTTCTTTTTTTTTGTGATTAATTTTTTATGTAAACAGACTATGATGTTTCAAACAAAGATCAAGCTAAAACCGACGCATTTGATAAACAAATGTTGTCATGAATTTTTATTTGATTTCTCTCTCATCCTCCCTCCCTTTTTTCTCTCTCTCTCACTCTCTCTCTCTCTCTCTCGCTCTCTCTTGCCTCTCTCTCTCTCCTTTTTTCTCTTTCTATCAATTTTTATAACCTGATAAGACAGACTCGTGTATAAGTCGTACTCATCAACATTAATCAGACTTTAAATTCGCCGATTTAGTCATGCATGTTCGAATTTACGTACTTGAATTTTGGTCATTATCAGCAATGACACTAGAAACATTTTGCTACGTATTTTTGTTTTTTTTTTTTCTTTTTTCTTTTTTCATTTTTGTTTTCTGCTAAATCAACATGACGCGACTTTTAAAATATGCTTGCATGTTTTCAATCAAAATCGGAACAATAGAATTGTCCAATAATCAAGATGAATGAAAATAAAAAAACAACCATCTTTGCAAATAATCGTTATGATTTTATTTGTTTGGAGCATTTGTTGTGAGCATTTTTTACGAATGTTTTTCATAAACATCCCTTTTGAGAACTCTTTATAAACACTTTAAATTAAATAATTGCAGTTTTGAATCGATAAACTTGTAAAGTGCTCGAACTTTTCATTCGGTTTCTCGTCTCTCTTCATGATTCATGATAATTTCCTTGTTGTTGCCGCTGTACCAGTCACAATTTGTAGGCGGTTGCAATAACATCGCACGAATATGGAATAAATTTATCAACATTAATGCGATTGCTTCTTCACATTGAAATTCTCGGTGAATGATTTTATATTGTGATTTTTTGCTCTCTTTTTATTGTTATTAATTCATCGACACTCTTGAGCATTTTGTTGATGCTTTCTCTCTCTCTCTCTCTCTCTCTCTCTCTCTCTCTCTCTCTCTCTCTCTTTTTCTCTATTGCTGTTCTGATTTATTTGTTATATTATGCTGGTGAGTCAGTTATGCATTATACAGTTCGGCTTAATGTGGATATAATTTAAGTTCAAATCTGGTATCGTACTGATTTTTCCACATTTCACACTGTAATTCAGGCAATCAGTTAATTATGTCTACCCGAAAAGTCATGCCTATTATCTGTACGCTATGTATCTTGTATTATTTGCCTTGAACATTTGCGTCAAAGTCAATCTGGAAAAATTGCCAATGAAAATGTGAATGGACAATAACAACAACAACAACAGCAACAACAACAAAAGCACAATGTAAAATCAATGAAGTCAATATAATACCGCTTAATGCAAATAACGGCGCGACATTTTGACTTAGGTGTTAAACATCAAAAATAGATATATTCAATCATTTATACGGGTCTATGTCTACAAATAGATTTTGTATAAGCACGTCATTGTAAAAAATTTGGGAGAATTATAATGCGAATGAAATATGTGATGAATATTATATACAAATTTTTTTTTTTTCCTTTTTTTTTGATACGCTCCAAGGTTTTGGTTTTGGGCCTCGTAATGTACGAGATCACATGATTTCAATTTGTTTTATTTTTTTTTTCATTTTTCGTTGGCAACATTTTCCCGTATTCAGTATCTGATCGTTATTTTTGAACAGTTTGCATTCACTTTGTCTCTCTATAACTTATATAGTCTATCTTAAAGCCTCTCACTCTCTGCCCTAAGCTTCTCTATCCACTTCGTTGCATTTTTTTTATTATCTCTTCTCTCAATTAATATTTCGAAACCATTTTTAAACCATAATTCAATTAGTCTTGCACCGTCTTAATTGGATAAGAATTGACGGCTCACGACAGAAAAAGGTACAGACAATGTAATAATTTTTTTTTTTTTTTTTATTTCATGTTTACTTCTCGTTTATTAATTTTCTTTTTTTCTCTTTTCTTAATTTTTTTTTTTGTTTCTCCATTTCGTTTCATTTGGTGTTAAGCAATTTGTTTTCATGTAACAAACATTCTTTGCATTTATTTCATATTATTTGAAGTTACCTACCTTGACCTATAATGAGAAGCAATCATTTTTTTTTTTTTTTTTTTTAGTATTCTTGTTTGCTAAATGCGAAAAAGTACGATCGAAATGAAACAAACTGTGAAAACAAATAAGCTAAATTATCTTGGTAAATGTTAAAGAACGAGACGAAATTTATCAAACAGTTATCGAAAATGAATGTGATTAACATGTTTTTTGGAATGCACAAGTGTCAACATATTGAAAATCATCTGTTCTATCTAGTCGGTTTCATTAATGTTCTTTTTTTCTTCTCATTCATTTTGTGCATGCTTTTATCTAGTCGCGTTGAATTTGATTTGCCGGATTTTTTTCGCAAACAACACCGAAAAACCAAGAAATAAAAAAAAAAAAAAAAAAAAAAAAACAACAACAACAACGCCAACAGAAAAATGTCCCCGCAAAACCAATTCTACGAACTATACGCGACAGAATATCCCATTTCAAACCGGTTTGCAGCGCACACATTCACTATTACTTATTTCCTTGTTGCTTGATAATGATGACGTTTGTCGATTTCGTTGAGTGAAAAAAACATACACACACATTAAATGTTTGTCATCACAACAACAACAGCAGCAATAGCAACAGCGACAACGATACAAAGGTGGCTATAATGAAAAAAAAAAAAAAAAAAAAAACAAAAACAAAAAATGTTAATAACTGACCAGTGACCAACCGTTTTAATATGCGAACGGCTAGTGATTTTATTCACGCAACGTATTTGCATAGCCGCAATTACATCGCTTGATCATCAACATGCGACAATACAATATATAAACAAACGGTGATCGCAATCAATTTAATCTTCCATTTATGTATTGCAAATTCCTTTGGTTTTCGTAATCATTTTTGGGCATGAATGAAAGCATACTATCTCAAATGAGCTCATTGAATTGTATGTAACCACCTACACTGACTTAACCGACGGTCAATTCGGCCAACACAACCGACGGAATGAATCAATTCACAACATGATTCACAGAGTTTTGTTGATTTTTTTTTTTTTTTTTAAATTCTTTATTTCTTTCTCTCTGCTGTCTTTATTAAGTGATCTCAAATACGATTGAATCAGTTTGGCCGGCATGCAATGTTTCGCTATGTGTATTGGTGATTTTTTTTTTTCGAGTTAAACTGAAGGCGGAAAAAAAATGGTTTGTCATAACTGTTGCACGAGTAGTGTATGATGCATGTTAAAAAAAATAATGTATAAATTATACATTTAAATGTCAAGTACGTGTCAATATAAAATGAGTATGTATTTTAGTGAACTTTTGTTGCAAATGTAATACATATTTTTGTTGGCGCCACATAAAAATAACACATTAATTTGTGCTGGTAATACAAATTTGCGCCGGCATACATATTAAACCAGGGGCTTTTCATGCATACTTATATGTATTATATCAGTCAAATGCCGCAATTCAAAGAAGAAAAGAGAAAAGAAAAAAAAAAAAAAGAAAAAAAAAAAATATCCCAGTCACAAGACGACACTACTGATTTGTATTTGCAAGGAATTCCCCAACACATATCGTTTTTGTTTTCCTGTTACAAATAATCGGTCGGCCCGAAACTACGTCGAATTTGCGCATATTTACACAATTGCGACGATTGTATTGAAACTTACTCGCAGCAAATAAAAGAAAAAAAAAAAAACGTAAATTTTCAACGTGAAATGTTTTTTCTTATATCATTCACATGTTCTAATAATATTCCTTCATCCACGTAATTTGTTTTGTATTTTTTTTTTTTTTCTCTAACACAGTGTCTCTGTTCTAACTCTTTCCTCTATCTGTTTATTTTTCTGTATCTGTTTTTGCTCATATGTTGATCTCTTTCTTCCTTAGTCTAACAATTTTTATTTATTTGTCTTAAACACTCTAAATATAAACGCTCATATATTTAAGCACAAAGCTTCTTTCTTAGTGAATTTAGCTTTTGGATTCAAGTGTTTATTCATTCGTATTGTCGGCATCACCTTTCGACATAACATCACTGAACTTTTCCAAGATCAACATCAAAGTCATACTCAAGTATGAATAAATAATTTTGTTAACAGCGCGCGCATTCATTTTCAATGGAAACTAAAATATATATACTTAAGTCAAACGGACAATATGATGAACGATCATTTTTATTAAATAAAAAAAAAAGAAACAATGAGTGAAAAAAAAATTTAAGCGAATCAGTTTTCCTTTCGTACAAATTCATTTTGAATTGCATTAAAAGAAAAAGTCTTTTATATCATCGAGATATCATACGGAAAAAAACCGGTATTTTTTTTTTCTCTTCTTCTTCTCTTCATTTCTTCACTGCGATTTTAATGAAAAGGGAAAAATAAAATCTGAATGTGACACGTGAAGCAACGGATACATAAAAAAAAATCTATTTAATTGCGTTAAGTGCACATTCTTTTTAGCAAATAAATATCGATATCGATGTTGATATTGATATCCATAACGATAAAAGTGCAATTGTTTGTTCAGTCAGGTTCTCTGTATATTTTGATTGAGGCAAGAAAAGCAAAAAAAAAAAAAAAAAAGTGCGCAAAGGCAACACACTTTGTAAATGATGAATATGCATATTGACATTCATTGTAATTCATCGAAAGATCTATGTGATCTTTGTGATTTAAAAATATTCATTCAGTTATTTTGCTGACACGTTTGCACAGTTTATATTTTAATTCATTAGCATTTTTTTTTTTGTTTATAGATTGCATTCGGTTTGGGAATGATTGAATTGAAATGGTGCACATATTCATTCAAATTTAGCTGACATTTGATCCATAAAATGCAAAACAATTAAATTCATATTTTTAAATCGATCGATCGATAATTTGCTGATGAATAAAAAATAAAAACGATAGTAATCAAAATCGGCCATTGACTGCAGTGTATACTAATGATCATTTCTTCTACTTTTCAAACTTCCTTTATTATTCGTTCATTTTTTTTCTCTCTCTCTCTCTCTCTCTCTCTCTCTCTCTCTTTGTTTTTCAATTTCAATTTTTAATTTATTGTTGACGATTCAATGTCAATAGTTCGATGTAATCGAATGGAGTTATTTTCCTCTCAAAGGTCTATTTTACTGACTTAAGATCATATTAGATGTGTGAATAGAGAGACAAAGACATTTGAAGGGAGTGTCAAGTGCGTTCAACGTTCGTGTTCAGTGTTATTTTGTGTGTGCTTATATGTCTCTTTGTCTGTATGGTATGTGTGTGAAATTTATTTTAATCAGCGAATTGAATAATTTAGTTATAATCGTATCTATTTTGTGAACTGTTTTGTTGACATTATGAGGATTCGAGCAAAAGATTCACAATTTTCTTTTCTTAGAGAAGAGAGAGAGAGAGAGAGAGAGAGAAAGAGAGAGAGCGAGAGATTGAGAGAGAGAGAGAAAGAGAGAGATTGAGAGCGAGAGCGAGAGAGAGAGATAGAGCGCGACAGAGAGAGAGAGAGAGATATGAATATTTTTGCGTTCCAAGAACCTTAGATCGAAGGCGAAAAAAAAAACAGCAAAAACATGTCATTAAATCAAGGTTTTCACAGTAACATTTCATATAGGTGATGTACGATTTGTATGTTATAATTACGGGAAACGTGTGATAAAACAAAAAATCGACACAAAGACACTGATAATAATGGACATTTTCACTCCCAAATAAAATGTGACAATTTCAAATTAAAACTGTTTATATTTGTGTTTCAATAATCTAAATTCAGATTTTGACGTTCCATCTTACATCAGATGATTTCAGATAACATCCTATCAGCAGTTGTTATTCTTCTTCTTCTTCTTCTTCTTCTTCTTTTTTTTCCTATTTCTCTATTCTGCTGTTTTTGTCGTGCCTTCTGTGCGGCCATAGTGTTTACATCTTGTTTTTATAATTGATGTTATCAATTAAATTTATAAACGTCAAACAAACTCAAGTGTAGAGTTTTGTGTTTTTATTTTCATTTAACCGCTCGTTCGCTTGTTCATTTTGAAATGATAATCAAACATAAATAGTACATATATTTATTTAATTTGATTTGGATGCAACTGTTTTCTCTTTGGAAATTTAATATAAATCATTCGTTATCGGTGATATTTCAAGCATATTGAAGGTAGTGCTGTTAGTGAGCAAAAAAACCTGTACACTTTGATTTAATAACATTTGATCGCATTTAAACACCTCATTCAAATTGTGGTTTTTATTATATGAATTCAATAACACATTATTTCATTGTTTGTACTATAACCGCAACGGTTCAATTCAAAGTCTCTTACGAATAACGTACGTTTCTATCGAATAAATTTAATGGAATTTTTTTTTTTTTTTTTATTTCAACGACAAACCATCGATTAAATTCAACAATTTTTTTTTTTTTTTTTTTTGGAAGAATAATTTTTACTCAATTGATTTTCTTGCTTATTCGATCATTTACCTAAGTGATTAGTAATAGTTTTAAAGTCAGTGATAACTTTGAACTGACATTGTTTCATTAGTTAATGTGTAAAATGCATTGTGCATTTGTCGAAATTGTGTTAAAATTGTTAATAATAATTATCAATGGTTGACACACATTAAAATGCACCTGGATTAAATTGGTTCACGTCAATTTATTCCAGTTATGTGCATTTGTTACATTTTATAAATAAGTTTATTTAAATATTAACATACACAGCATTTAATTCATTCGTTAATTTATCTAACTCTCTCTCTCTCTCTCTTTTTATCTCTTTTCCAAACAGTTCAATATTACAATCGATGACGAGCCAGAAAGTTTAGCGCAAACAAAACAAGTAATTGAAACAAAATCTGGAGAATCCATACTAACACGTTTGCCATTGTGTGTGGAAATTTCATTAAAAACCGCCGACAATGATACTATGATATTGGAAGTATGGTCGCTATCATGTAATAGACAATTATTGGATAAAACATCTCGAGTCTCTTATTCAATTTATAATCGTATGGGAACACTTCTCAAATCACTTGTACAAGTAACACGATCAACGCCCGCATATAAATTGTCGCGCAAGAAGAGTATGGGATGTTTTGATATTTTCTATCGAATTTATTCTGGAAATCCACAAGTTGATAATTTAGGTAAAAATTAAATTGATTAATTTTGAGAAAAAAAAAAAACATTTTTTTTTCTTTTTTTTTTCACATTTGATTTGAAAATTTCAATTCGATGTTTCTTGAAGTTTTGAAATATTAATCAAAATTCCTTGAAAATGTGCGCTAAAACTAATTTAAATTTGATTGTTTCAGGTGAAGGATACAAAGAGCATATAATTGGTGACTTAAGTACAAGTGTTGGACAGTTTAAAATGGCTGTTGCATACAGAACTAAAATGACCATTTCACCAACACAAACTGGTCGTGACACAACATTAATGTTAAAAAGTGATCATTTCAATGATATAAGCCCCAAGACACAAATACGATATCACGTTAAAAAACCGTGAGTAGACCGCATTATCAGATTAAAATTCCATTAAGATTTCTTCCTTTTTATTTTGTTTTGTTGTTTCTTCGTTATCGTTTTTACTTAACTTGAAAATGCATTTTGTTTTTTTTTTTTTTTTTTTTTTCAGAGAAAAAAAAGTGATTGACCTGGAAAAACCACTATTGACTGGTGCATTTGTCGATCCATCAAAAATTGTTCAGTATACCGATAAAGATTATATTCTACCAGAAATACCACCATTTAGTTGGTTGATTTCCAAAAATCCAAAGGTATATCAAAAATTTCCAATCATAACAAAGCGATTATTGTTTACAAATTTGTTTTGTTTATCGAATTTTAAAATCAAAAATTATGGAATATTTTCAGAAGGAAACCAAAAATGATGAAATAAATGAAAATGAAAAGAGCAAAGCAAACAATGGTAATATTGAAAATTCTGATTCACCACCAGATTCTCAAAAAATGCTCATCAATAATAATAACATAAATATTAACAATAATAAAAATCTCAACAATAACAATAACAACAACAACATAAATGATAACGATGAGAAAAATGACATCAATATGAAAAATGGCAGTTTAACGAAAAACGAACGATTTCGATTTGGATCATCAAAAACTTTATCGCGTGAAGAAGATCGAATTCTTAAAGAAATGGTAATTTTTTTTTATAAATCTATTTTTTAAATGGAAAGAATATTTTTGGGAATTTTCTTTTCTATTTCTTTGGTTCATTACGATTTATGTAAGCCAATTTTAAACTCTTTCGAAATTTGCCTAACAAATGTTGTTCATTTTTTTTTTTTTTTTTTTTCCACAGAGTTTTCCATTTGCAACCGCAACACCAATGAAAGATTTGGCGAAATTTTATCGTGATTGTTTTAATGCGCCACCATTGCATGCGTTTAGTGAACCATTGCCACCGCTTGTATTAAATGGTGATGCCGTTAATATGGCTGCAGCTGAAGAAATTATTGAGACTGAAGCGAATGATCAAGCTGCCGATGCTGTAACAAAATTGTTAGAACAATTTGAAACCTCATTGCCTGACTACGAAACGCTCGTAACATCACTTTGTACTCAAGAAATTGATAAAAATTCAAATAGTTGAAAGACTTTAAATTGATGTATATAGAAAATAATTTTCCATCGAATTATCTCTTTTTATTTTTTTTTTTTTTAAATCGATAAACAAAATCACCAAAATAATTTTTGAATACGTTCAAAATGCGAATTGACGCTCAAACAAAGCGAAAACAAATCAATAACAAACAATTTTGAAAAGGAAAAAAAAAACCGAAAGAAGAAGAAGATGAGATAAAAAAAAAAAAACAAATGACAAAAACAAAACCAACCAGTTTGATCGAAAATCGTCTTGCAAATTCATTAACAGAAACTCACTTTTCCACTCAATAAATTGACGTCAGCAGGGCCTATGTTTTTTTTTCTTTTATTTTTGGTTTTCATTCTTATTAATGAATCCACACAATGATTGACAAACAATTAAAATTTTGGCAAAACATTCAATAAACAAATATTTGTTTAAACTAAAAATTAAAACGAATTGTTGGTTAAAATTGAATTTTTGAAAGTGACGCGATAGAAATAGAAACGTCTATGGAAAATGATAAATGATAGATTGAGTGAAGTATTCAAATGAATTTATGACAATGACGATTATTAAGCCTGAATAATTCAGGACATTGGAGTAGAAAACTGCCAAAACATTAAAGGTGTGCAGCATTTTTCTTTGAGCATTTGTTTTCTTTTTTTTTTTTAAATATAAATTTGCATTGAACGATATGTCTCAATTAACACAAATCGTAATGGTGATGGAATGCCAAACGATACACATCTGTTAGGGAAATGACGGTGAACTTCATTTTCAAATGACGTCACATTTACGTGTGAACGTTTCAAAACAGTGGGAAATAACGCACAAACAATGCGGCCAATAATGGAATAATGGCCTTGATATACAACTGTGTTTTCTTTTTTTTTTTTTTTTTTTTTTTGATTAATTTGTGCTTCGCGCAAGGAAACTTCGTAATTTTTTTGTCTTTGGTTATTTTGTTTTTCTTAGAAGAAAATGCTCAGAAGTGATTTTTTTCTTTTAGAAAAAAAAAAAAAAATAAAATAAATAAGAAATAAAACAAAACAAAAAAAAAAAATATCTAACACCGAATATCGATATCTTATGAATAGATATTACAATTTTGTGTACAACTGTATACATTTAATAAACAATACGTATTTTATAAATGATAATAATGTGCTAAAATTGCATCAATTCTAAGAATGTAATATCCAACATTTTGAAATGTTTTGTTTGTTTGAATTTATCTATTTTGCTATATATATGAAAAAAAAAACAACATATTTATCTGTTAAAGTTATTTTGGATGCCATTAAATATACATTTATTTTGTTGAACAAAAAACATTTGGATTAATTTAATATGAAGCTTCATTGAATGTTCCATTTAAATATGAAAATTATTAAGAAAAAAAAAAAAAGAAAAATTCAGCATTAAACGAACGCATGAATATCATTCGAATGAAAAAAATTTGAGCAAAAAATTGAAAAAAAAAAAAAAAAAAAAAAAAAATGGTCGAAACAAGAAAAAAAAATTCAGTAGAAGCGATATGACCGAAAGAGATTACATTTAATTCAATTGACAATGAACATTTATTTTCGTTTAAATTCACATAATCTGGTTCAGTTCACATATCAATAAAACATTCACATAAATTATTTATTTGCTTCGTTGAATTAAGAAAATATATTCATCTAATATCCAATAATAATCGAATGCCAGTGAGATAATCTGCAAAATTACTTAAGTCATAATTCTTTTATTTTTTATTTTTTTCTTTTTTTTTTTTTTTGTTACTTTTTTAGGTTCTTCGTCACCATAAGGCCTAAATTAAGCTTTTATATTATCAGCTCTAAACGCAAATATTTTTCATAGACATTAGACATCTCGTTAATTTCGAATGAACAAGCTGCTTTTTACTCAAAAATAAAATGAGAATACATAACATGAATTTTGAATAAAATTGAAAAATTAAAAAAAAAAAGAAAAAAAAAAAAAAAAATTAAAAGAAAACAAGGAATATTAAATTAATATTTGAAGAAAAAAAATTAAAATTTGAAGAAAAAAATTAAAATTTGAAGAAAAAAATTAAAATTTGAAGAAAAAAAAACAAATTTGGAAAAAAAATTGAAAATGTCAAAAATATAATTGAACTTAAAAAAAAAAAAAATGTTTCAAATGAAAATCGAAAAAAATACTCGAAAAATGGATAAGAAAAAAAATTGGAAACCTTGAAAAAAAAAAACTGCAGAGAGAAACAAAAATTTTGTAGAAAATTTTTTTAGAAAAGAAAAAAAAAATTTTTTGGCGAAAACCATTTACGCCTTTTTGAAGTTAAAAGTTTTAGAAAAGAATCGAATTAGAAAAATTGTTCATTTTTTTGATGAACTAAACTGTTTTTTTTTTTTTTTTTTTTTTGATTTTGTATTAACAAAAATACGTTTAAATGCTAATTCGGAATGATGTTGATATTTTATTTTGTATTTTTTTTTTTGTGCCTTATACAATTTGCACTGCTACTGTTAAATTATTGAAAAAAATGTTTTGTTTCTCTCGATGATTTTTATTTATTTATTTATTTTTTTTTTTTAATTTTTCAAACGAAACGATTTTTTTTTTTTTTTTTAAACAAAAACCAAACAATGTAGTGAATAACACGATTCAACCAAAAATTGAAAAAAGAAAAAATCATCAATGCTTAATTTGCTTTATAAAATGAGACTGGAAATTGGCGGCTGTTCGAAGAGAAAAAAACTACACTTTTGTGAAAATGGAAAATAAAAATTATGTAGGTAATTGCGAAATTTGTGAAAAAAAAAAAAATGGAATTATTTTTGGATGCGGTGGGAAGGAACCTTGTTCGTTTTTTTTTTTTTTTTTTCTTTTTGAAGAAAATTTAACATAAGAAATGGTAGATAATTTTATTGATAAGTGAGTCTAATTTAAGGGAAAATAGACAAAATACCTTTTTGTCAAACATGAAATAAGCTTGTTAATCAATATTTTGCAAGAAAAATGAAAAATAATTTCACTAATAAAGAAAAATGTCGTATACATTTACTTATAATGAATGATTTATGATTTTATTTGTCATTTGATTAAATTATTTTTTTTTTTTCAATTATTTATATCATTTTTATTCCAGGAAAAATTATACCAAGTGATTACATTTTCGGGAATACTACGTTTTAAGTATTTTCGAACATTTTTGTTGACCAGAAATAAAATTGGATTTAATTTTTTTAAATCGATGTTCCATGAAATTCGAAATTAGTGACAAAAAAAAAAAAAAAAAAAAAAAAAAATAAATCGAATAATTATTTAAAGAAGGCGGTAATGTCAATGAAACGCATAAAAGTGATGAGGAAATCACTGACAATATCAAAATAAAATTGAAAGATATGAGTGTTGACTATGCGCGTGGTGAACTTCCGCTGTTGAGTGATAGTTGATCGGATGAAGAATCATCGGAAGATGAAATTGAAGAGGAATTGGATGAATCAGAGAGTGAAAGTGATGAAGAAAATGCTGATGCTATTCGTCGTTTTGCATTGAAAAAGATGGATTGAGATAGAATTCGTGCATGTGATATTATGGTATTATTCCATTCATTTGTGCCAACCGGCAGTTCAATTCTCAGCATTCGAATTTATCAATCTGAATACGGTGAACAGCGTATTGCTGAAGAAGAACTCAAAGGGCTAAAGGAGTTGACCGTAAATACTGAGAATAATGAATGTGAAATTGAATATGATTCGGATGATTCAAGAGTTATCGATGATAATGAAGAGGATAACGATTATCATATGGAAAAATTCCGTGAATATCAATTGAAATGATTAAACTATTATTATGCGGAGGTTGAATGTGATAGCATTGAAACATCTGAAAAATTGTGACAAGAATGCAATGATTTGGAATATGAAAGTTCAGCTACAAAATTGAAAATCCTATTCATTCCGGATGATATGACGTTTGATGATAGACCATTGAATGATGAATGCAATGAAATGCCCGAATTGACCAAATACAAACCAAGATTGTTCACAACTACAGCCTTACAATAAGCAAAGGTAATTTCAATCATTTACACTATTTTTTCTCTCTCTCTCTCTCTCTCTCTCTCTCTCTCTCTCTCTAAATCCATTCAAAATTTTTCGTATCATAAAATCATTTAGGTTGAACTGACTTTGGATGAAAATGATATGGAACTTGCTGAATTGAATGAAAAACTCAACACTGGCAAATTCAATGAAATTCCCGATGCTGAATTAAGAAAGTTTGTAGCATACAGCAGCGATAAAGCGGGAAAAAAATCCAGCTCGAAAAGAGAAAATACGTTAATTAAAGAAGAAAGAGAATGAATCAGATGACAGCCAATGTGAAGACGATAAATCTTATATCATATTTACCGCATTCTATCTCAAATCACAGCAAAAAATCGAAAAATATATTGGATTTGTTATGCACGAATTGTAATAAAATTATTTTGCTCATTTCCACATAATTAAACTTTGATCCAATTGAATCTCTCATTACAAAAAATGTGCATAAACGATGTCGCATTAGTAAAGATGAGCATTGCCTCTTACGCCATCTGTACGAGTACGGTGTGAAATTGAATAAATATCAAACAATATTGTGAAAGCACACGCAGTGGACTTTCATGTTGGTGCTTTCATACACGATTTATATGCATAAAAAGTTTTCATACCATAGCAAATGAGTCGTGCACTGAATGCCGTAAGCAAGTACATCAAAAACGGCATAAATTGAACGACAATTACTTTGCAAGCGATCTCTATCACATATACACTGAATTGCACATACACCATTACAGAATGCAAACGACAAATCGTATCTTTTTGCCGTTTCCTTTGGTATAGTCAGTGCACATTAATAAATCGTATAGGTGGCGTCAATGTCTTGAAATCAAAGATCTTCACATGTTAAAACATACAACAAATGCCACATTGGCATAAATAAGCAAAGAAATGTTGTTTATTTTTTTTTGTTTATGGTTTCGTATAACTAATATTCTATGAAACAGAATTCTTTCGAACTTAATTGAAAGAGAAGACACATTTTAAACTATAAAAAGAACATGTATGAAAAATGTTGTATTTGCATTTATTCTGAGTGTGACTATAATTTAAAAATATTCATTAAGCTTAGTACATGTATTAACGTCGAACGGATTGGTACGAGTGTAGTATTGAAAATGAATTTTAAAGGCATTATTCTTCTGTATTAATGCTGTTTCCGTATCGGCACAGCAATGCTCGGATTCCGACAAAAATATGTATAAAAGAGACGTGCCGCCGAATGATATGGTGTCACCAAGGATACTATTATCAAATTTTGTGAATAATATAATAAATAAAACGATTACTTACAGCGAAACTGAGTGTAAAATGTATATCGGTAACTACATAACAGAATTCAGTGTGCAAATTGAGAAATCAGTGGTACAGCAACCAAACAGCACAAAAATAAAATTTAGTGAATAATTAATTTTTTTTTTTTTTTTTTTGCAAACAATGCAACTGTCATGAACCAATCACTAGAATATTTCTTGAAAAAAATTATTTCCAAATATACAAAAAGCGTTAAATCACAATACCTTGCCATGTTTAATACCTTTCAGTGTCTAATATCACTGTATCAGTATCTGATATCACTGTATCAGACACTGAAAGGTGTTAAACATGGCAAGGTATTGTAATTTAACGCTTTTTGTATATTTAGGAATAATTTTTTTCAAGAAATATTTCATTGATTGGTTTATGACAATTGCATTATTTACAAAAAAAAAAAAAAAAAAATTAATTATTCACTAGATTTTATTTTTGTGCTGTTTGGTTGCTGTACCACTGATTTCTCAATTTGCACACTGAATTCTGTTATGTAGTTACCGATATACATTTTACACTCAGTTTCGCTGTAGGTAATCGTTTTATTTATTATATTATTCTCAAAATTTGATAATAGTATCCTTGGTGCCGTACGAAGAAGCATCGGCTCCATTAACTGAGAACGATAATTTGGTTGTGCTAAATGCTCATTTAAATGTAAGTGTATATGATATTGGTTGTTTTGTGTTGAGTGTAAGTTTATTGAGGTTAATAGATGCGTTTGGTGTGCGATGCATTATTTTTTTTGTTTTTGTGGTAAACGCAAGTATTGAGCCGAAATCGATAATTTTTTTTGTTTAATGGTACATGAAATCTATATTTGAACTAATTATTATTTTTTAAAGATTGTGAATTTTAAATTTTTTTAATTTTCAAAAAGATAAAGTGCACAAGTTTTGAAAAATGAATATTAAGACAATTTTTGGAAAAATCAGATTTTGGATGAATATTTTGCATTCATTGTGGTGACAATGATTTTTTGTTTTCGTTTTCTATTGGGAAATTATTTACAATTAAAATGGAAAAAAAAAAAAAAAAAAAAAATCTGTAAATGCAGTGTGATTCGCTTCGTTCTCATTTCAATTCTAATCCTTCTTTTTCTTCTTTATTATTGGAGATAAAATTTCAATTACATGTTTTTTGTCCATAAATATACATATATATATTCTTTTTATATTTAAAATTGGCTAAACAAGTGTGTCCTTCAAATAGCTGAATATGGATTTAACACGGTTATGAAAAGCATTGAAACATCATTCAATAATACTTTAGAAGGAATTCCATTAATTAATACAATAAAACATGTTGTACAATCGAGAAAAATTCGAAATGGAAAAAAGGTATTGCAATACGTATTTCGATCTCGTTTTATTGTCAAAACGCATTTGTAAATTTAATCATTTGAATTTGTTTTGTTTTTTTCCTTTTATCTCAAAAACAACATACAAAATCAAACATTCAAAATTCAATTGCATTTTTGTATATATTTTTCAAAAGGATCAAACACTGTAAATATCAAATTGCAAATACCGCGCGTTCCATTCAGTTTTGTTTGTTTTGTGATTTCAAGCATTCTCATATATTGAACATAAAAATCATGTAAATATCAAAATGAAAACATTTTTTATCAATAATAATTAAAACTGTTTAAAAAAAAGAGAACACTTCATGATGATTTGCACAATTTAATTAATTGCAAACTGAATTGCATAATTATGGGCGTTTTTCTATTCATTTACTGTCTTTATCTCACTGAATATCTATTTTATAATTTCTACATTCAGCTAATTAAGAACATTTTTATGTTTTAAAAATCCATTTGAAAAATGTAAAGTCAGTTTTACAAATGGCAGAAAGTTCAATACCACCACAATTGGGTATTTTAAATGGGCAATTGAAGGAAATATTTGGTGAAAATTATGCATCAATTTTTATGACTGTTAAACCATCCGATTTACTTTTCAATGGAATACCATTTTGTGTTAATCCCAGCGGTATTGCACACATCATTTGTACGGTGATCAAAAAGCAAAAACCAAAATCCATTAAAGAAATGGATGACGGTAGCTTAAGATTTTCCTTGTTTGGCCATGTAAGTTTTATGAAATTTATTTAAATGGTTTTTACATTGTGTTTATCAATTTCAGTTTATTTTTGGTCATCAAATTTATTCATCAATTTAATTTTCATTTGAAATAAGTTTTTGGGCTGAATATTTTTTTTTTTTTTTGTTTTTTTTTTTTGTCGTGAATGAAAAACCATTTAAGCTAATAGATATAGATCAAATGCTTTCAGAAAAATAATACCCATGATGGCCTCTTTGAAATATACACCGGCGTTGGTGATATCAGTAAGCTTGGCCTAATTCGAAAATGGAATAAGCAAATTATTACAAATAAATGGTTGAACAGCACAAGTGGTGGTGTATCCAAATGTGAGTAGACTGAATTGAGTCTGTTGGCATGAAGAGGAAGAAAAAAAAAAAAAAAAAAAAAACAAAGAATTTTCATTAATTTTAATTTCGTTTTCTACATGTTACGAAACATAGGCAACATGATCAATGGTACTGATACAACTGTATATGCTCCACACATGAAACCCGAAGGTTTTCTTTATATTTTTGCTACAGACATTTGCCGGTACGGAAATAGATTGATTCCCGAAAATCGACGAATCAAAATTAAATATAGTTTTTGGTGTTTTTTTAATGATTTTTTTTTTTTTTTTTTTTTTTTTTCATTTTTGATTTGCAACTATTTCATTTTCATTTGAATATACAGTTCAGTGCGAGTTAATTTCAAGACAAAAGTCGATTTTGCCGGAATAGCTGCATATCGTTTTGAAGTTGGAGATGATTTTTTAGAAAAAATTGGACCAGAATATGGAAATGAATGCTTTTGTATTGATAAAATACGAAATATACCAACACAATCGAATGGTTGTTTATACAAAGGAGCCATTGATTTGTCTAATTGCCAAGGTAAGGTTTTAATATTTGGTTGAATCGTTATTCATGGTATCGAATCAGTATGATTATCATTCATGGTATCATATTTCAAATGATGAACAAATGGATGATCATTTTGCATTCGAAATCAATTGTTGAAAAGCAAGTCAAGTACCTCGTAATTAGTTGTTTAATGCACCCAGAGGAATTTGGAAAATGCTAACTAAATTTAGTCGTGAAATTTTATTATTATTGATTGACAATTTTTGTCTTTTTTTTTGTTTCAAAAAAAAAATCTACTCATTTCCGGGAATTGGACTGAAATTCGGATATTTTGGACTGAAATTTGGATATTTTGGACTGAATTTAGGGAAATTTGTACTGATTTTAGGGATATTTTGGACTGATTTTTGAAGCAATTTTGGACTGAATTTAGGGAAATTTGTACTGATTTTAGGGATTTTTGTAGTGATTTTTTGGAAATTTTGGACGAATTTTAGGAAATTTTGGACGAGATTTTAGGAAGATTTTGGACGGATTTTAGGAAATTTTGGTCTGAATTTTACCATACCCAGGAATTTGACAGTCAATATTCCAACATTTGATTTCAAATGTAATATTTCCAACCATGGTTGGAATTCTATCATCACAGATTTGTTTGCACTAATACCGATCCGCTTGAGCGCGCAGTTGGAATGTTACACTTACAACCAAATGCGCAACTGCGTTGGTATTAGTGCAAACAAATCTGTGATGATGGTTGTAAATATTACAACGTTCGTTGGAAATATTACATTTGAAATCAAATGTTGGAATATTATTGACTGTCAAATTCCTCTGGGTGTGTGTCTAGGTCTGTATCTATTTCATGTTCCAAAAATGATAGAATAGAAAACTTATGTTTTTTTTTTTTTAGAATGCAATTAGCACTTGAATGGAAGATAATTAGTTAATTGCTTTTAGCCAGGGGTTTTGAATAAATTATCGCTAAAACAACTGATGGAATGCTTGTTACTTGATACTTGTTACCTATTTTCTGTATTATATTTGATTGAAAACAATGACCAGACGAAAACCAATAAACTAAAATACAATGAACTATGAATGATTGGTGCAGCGCAGCTAAAATCCAATAAATCATACGAAATTTTGTATTCAAGAGACGAAAATTGAAAGTGAAATTTAAATTAAAAGCATTTAATCAAGTCAACATTCCATCGAGACCGATTAACATGAACGATGAAGGTCATCAAACGAACTGCTTTTCAGTTTTATTTTTCTTTTATTCATTCAATTTTTCGATATTTTGTGGTATTTTATTCAATTTGCCAATATTTGCCTTTGCATGAATGATGACATTAGACATCTCGTAGATTTCGAATGAACAAGCTGTTTAAATAAAATGAGAATACATAACATGAATTTTGAATAAAATTGAAAAATTAAAAAGAAAAAAAAAAAAATTTTAAAAAAAAGAAGAAATATTAAATTAAAATTTGAAGAAAAAAATTAAAATTTGGAAAAAAAATTGAAAATGCCAAAAATATAATTGAACTTATGGAACTCGAAAAATGGATGAAAAAAAAACTGCAGAGAGAAACATAACATTTGTAGAAAATTGTATAAAATGAGACTGGAAATTGGCGGCTGTTCGAAGAGAAAAAAACTACACTTTTGTGAAAATGGAAAATAAAAATTATGTAGGTAATTGCGAAATTTGTGAAACAAAAAAAAAAATGGAATTATTTTTGGATGCGGTGGGAAGGAACCTTGTTCGTTTTTTTTTTTTCCCCTTTTTGAAGAAAATTTAACATAAGAAATGGTAGATAATTTTATTGATAAGTGAGTCTAATTTAAGGGAAAATAGACAAAATACCTTTTTGTCAAACATGAAATAAGCTTGTCAATTTTAATTTTATTCTTTTTACCTAATCTTAATTTAAGAAATATAAAAAGTACACAATTCTATTTTTTAAGAAAAATTATATTTTGAATATTAGTATTAACAATTATTTTATTAACCTGAATTGGAATACGTCCAGTAGAAGAACCATTTATTATTACAGGACAATTTTTATCCATTATCTATTTTTTAATTTATTTTTTAAATCCTCTTATACAAAAATTTTCTGATAAAATTATTTATAATTTTATCTTAAAATAAAGAATTTGTTTTGAAAACAAAAAATATAAATTTATAATAAAAAAATTTTTAATCTAAAAAAAATAATTAATAAAAAAAGAGAAATAGGTAAATACAATTTTCATGTTATATATATTAATTTATCATATCGAAACCGAGGGAAAGATCCACGAATTCAAATAAATAAATAAGAAATTATTATAAACTTGAAAAAAAAAAATAAATAAAAATAAGAATTAAATAAAAACATAAAACTAAAAATTATTCTTAAAAATAAAATTATTGAATACTCAGCTGAGTATAAACTTATCAAAGTCAAAAAGTTGTGTCCGGAACTAAATGTACCTCAACAGACTTTCATTAATGTTATCATTGATCCAAAATTAATTAATAAGCGTTCAACAGTATTTTTGGTGAATCGATCATTGAATGATTCTTTCAATACTAAATTTTTATGATTTCTTCCGAATACATTTTTGGCTTATTAATTGAAACGAACACAAACTTCGGTTGTGTTTACAAGATCAATGCAATTTAAAAAAAAAAAAAAAAAAAAAAAAAAACCAAAAGTCAATGATCTCCAATTTATTTAAAAGCAACAAATATTTTGTCAAAATTTTAATAATTCGAACTTTAATATATTTCAATCAATTTTATCAATTGTCTCTTCAACAACCACCTTTTTAAAAGATTTTTCAAAGATAAAAAGAAGGTATTCGTTGATATTTTTAATAATGTATAATCCTAATAATAGTTGTAATATGTCAAAAAATGTTGGATATTTAAAATGATAGTGATGAATAAAGAGCATGAGAATTTATCAGATATTGAAGTAGCATTCTCTTGTATTGATGCATTGTCTCCCCCATATTGTTCATATAATATATCCTCCATGATGTTTTGTCCAAATCTAGATGACATTTCATCTATGAATTTGGTAATTCCGGAAGGCTTTTCATCTGTATTGAAAAAATTAGAAACAATAATATTGAACTTAATTATATATATATAGTGGAATTTTATTCATTGTTGTATTCGATAAAGTATGCATTCTTTTACCTATAAAATGATTGTTTGGGGACCATCTTCCGCATACTGCATAATTCCCACAATCTATTCCTTCTCTTTGAGAACCCAAGCATTCATCTTTGGCCAATACACATATTTCAGATGTTGGGCACCTAATATTTCTACATGTTCGTCTGTATTCTATTGAAAATAATTTATCAAAGAAAATCAATAGTTGCGATGTATATAAATCGGTAAGATGACAATTCATTTTGATACACACTCGAGCAATCTAATGCATTCGTCAAATATATTATGGCAAATAAAAGAGCTATAGATCGTGCAATCGACATTTTAATGAAAATTTACTGAAATATACAAGCAAATGGAAATTTTTCTTTTAAAAACAAATAGTTCATGTTTATCAATGAATAATAAAAATACCTTGTGACTTGATTAAATTTGGAGATTTTTTTTCACATATATATTTGAATAGAATTAGTAATTAAAATGTGTATGTCTTACCTTTCACTATCAACAAACGTTGGAAGAATACTGAGAGACAACAAATCAGAAAATCAAATCAAATGGTTTACCAAACGAATCTCTTTCAATCTATAAAAGTCAACACACTCATTTTCCAATTGGAAATATTTTCACTCTTGTGTTGTAAACAATAATGTAAACATTTGCTGCTGTATTTGTGAAAACAGCACATATAGTTTATAACACGATGTTGGAAATATTTCCAATTGGAAAATGAGTGTGAATATGCTTTTTTGTTGTAAGATTATTGTAAGCACATTGACGACCGATTTATGGAAGGATACGATACTATACTATACTTTACAAAACACCCAAATTTTCAACAATAAAATTATAAGAGAAAGATGGAAATGTTTCAAACCTAGAAAATAGTGAATGATTATAAAAACAATTCACATGTACACGTCAAATATAGACCAGTGGAATTTTATTTTATTAATCACAAGATCTTATAAGACGTAAAATAGTTGATATATTACTTTGAAAAAATTACAATTTTGTTAAACAAATTTATCGTTTCATGGAGATTTGGTTGGCACAGGTTTCAGGTGTGTTTTTTTTCTCCCATCAAGAGTTACACTGATATTGTAATTGTTTATTTCACCTACGAAGTCAGCATGGAAATAAATTGTTTTATTTATTCCGAAGAACTCATCTAATGTGTCGGTGAACAGTTTAGGTTCGGCTTGACTTTCACAATCTGGAAGCGGTTTTTTAGTATGTGTATTAGTATTTTTTTTTTCTTTTTATATTATGAATTTATATACATTCCACAAAATTCTGTCATCAAATATGTAGACAATACGATTCATAAATACATGACAAACACATAGTAAAGCTTGTTTACCTGTTTTTGTCTCCTCGGGGAAATTATTTCTCCTCTCTTTGCTTTTTTTTTTAAGATTTTCATAGAGAATTCTATAGTTGTAATTGATATCATTTAGTTCTCCTGCGCCAACGGTTTTAAAGTGAATAAGATCAAATAATTCAGTAGAACCAATGGTTTCTAAAAAATAATTTTTCACTCCGCATTTGAAGTTTGACTTTCCATTTGCTAAAATAATTTATTTTTTTTAATTATTAAATTTCGTGTGCGATCGTGGATATATGCATTGGGCACTACATAAGTATTTTTCAATAAAAATTTAGAATTAGATGTAGAATTATCAAAAAAATTTTGAAAATTGCATCGAAAAGTTTGAATTTTTTTCCAAAAATTTTTATGAAGATCATCTGCAGAACGATCATTCCAATGGTGATTTTATTGTTAACACTGACTTACATTCTGATGAAAAATTATAATATTTTATCAAAATGAAATGTTGAAAAAAACGGTATGTGTTGCTGCTCATACTGTATATTTAATTACCTAACAATTCAGTTTCAAGATAACACATTTCATTGTCTAATTTCATTGAAATGGATATCAGACACTGAAAGCTGTTAAACATGGCAAAGTATTGTAATTTAACACTTTTTGTATATTTGGGAATAATTTTTTTCAAGAAATATTTCATTGATTGGTTTATGACAGTTGCTTTGAACAGTTTAGGTAAATCTGCAACAAAATGAAATTTATACATTTTATTATTATATTATGAAGAAAAAAAAACACTTGAATTTAGAAATGTCATTTATTTTTTCACTTCACTTTTTGATTTTGATAGACATTGCATTATTTACAAAAAAAAAAAAATTAATTATTTACCAGATTTTATTTTTCTGCTGTCTGGTTGCTGTTCCACTGATTTCTCAATTTGCACATTGAATTCTGTTATGTAGTTACCGATATACATTTTACACTCAGTTTCGCTGTAAGTAATCGTTTTATTTATTATATTATTCACAAAATTGGATAATCCTTGGTGCCACCATATCATTCGGCGACACGTCTCTTTTATACATATTTTTTTCGGAATCCGAGCATTGCTGTGCCGATACGGAAACAGCATTAATACAGAAGAATAATGCAATAAAATTCATTTTCAATAATATACTCGTACCAATCCGTTCGACGTTAATACATGTACTAAGCTCAATGAATATTTTTAAATTATAGTCACTATAATGTACTTGATACAATTATATTCTGGTTGGTGGAGGCGATGGTGATTATAATGAAAACACAATTGTCGATGAAAAATAACTTTGAAGTTATTCATTTGTTTTTACTTTGTATTGGCAACAAAGGGTTCG
This sequence comes from Resseliella maxima, assembly GCA_029041755.1. Taxonomy (NCBI): domain Eukaryota; kingdom Metazoa; phylum Arthropoda; class Insecta; order Diptera; family Cecidomyiidae; genus Resseliella; species Resseliella maxima. The sequence continues at coordinate 2,913,085 of JAQOWM010000568.1, forward strand.
AATTACATTGCTAAACGCACCGGCAGCGTTACGTTGAGGTCTTAACATAACAATAAATGATAATAAATGAACATCGACTCAGCTGTTGCGCATGCTTAAGTAGCCAAAAAGTGCATGCAATGCGCAAAAGCTGAATCGATAGGTCAGCTAATCACTACAGTCACACTCAGAATAAATGCAAACACGACATTTTTCATACATTTTTTTTTTTTCATAGTTTAAAATGTGTCTTCTCTTTCAGTTGAGGTTGAAGGGATTTTGTTTCATGAAATATTAGTTATAAAATGGAATAAAAAATACCAGATAAATCGACAAAGCAAATTACAACAAAACCATAAACATTTTTTTGCTTATTTATACATTTTTTTTTTGTAATGAGAGATTCAATTGAATCAAAGTTTAATTATGTGGAAATGAGCAAAATAGTTTTATTACAATTCGTGCATTCTGTGATTTGAGATAGAATGCGGATATAAGATTTGATTTCAAATTTAACAATAAATATGACAATGAGATCTATTCCATAGAATTTTGGTCAAAGAAAATTGGCAAAGTTGTGGATTTGTAAGTGCGTCTAAATGTTATTTTATCGATACGAAGTCAAAAATATTTTATATAAAATATACAGTCTCCATATGAATAGTTTATGATTCAAAAATAATAATCTGATAAAAAAAATATTACATTTTTCTTCTTTTTTTTTTCAAAACATTGAAAATAATATTAAAAAATCATTCTGCTCGTCTATCTATTTTGTTTGTGTCGTTTATAATAATTTGGATATTCCCTAATGACCAATTTTTATTCGATCATAAATTGCTGATAAATTATAATATCACATCTTGTAATTCGAAACTAAATAAAAAAAAAAATTTGGTTGATTTTCGTAACATAAACTCACTTGTCAATGTGTAATTTTTACGCGTTTTATTCACATTCATTATTCAACAAAATATATTTAATCTTATCATTTCATCAGAATCAAATGAGAGAATTGAATTGTTTTTACATGCAATGCATATGGTACATCTTTTACGATTAACAATGATATAAAATATAATTGACACGAGAACATCATCATTATTATTATTACATCAGTTTTGCTTTGTTTTTATAACCGAATTATCCACGTTTATATCGCATATCATATTATATTGATTGGTCAAAATGGAATGTAATAAAAAAAAAAAAAAAAAGAAATTCTTTGTAATAATTAGTTGATACTAGGTCGAATCAGTGACAGAAACAATGACTAAATTATTACGATTGTAGCATCAAAAATACCTTTATTTCTCATTAATTTTGATTATGAATTCAGTTATTTGTGGACAGTTGTTTCGTATCGGTCTCGAAACACAAAGGTGTGTAAGCAAAAACAAAAAAACAAAAAAACAAAAAAACAAAAAAAAAAAAAAATGTTCAAATTCAAATTGAAGGGAATTTCAAAACTTAGTTTGGGTGTGCTTGGTGGTGCAATTTCCGCAGTTTTAGGTGCATTTTTCGGTTGGATTCTATTCCCCGCTCTGGTTTCATTAAATGTTGACAAAGTAAAATGATTGTAGTCGTAATCTGAAGAAAAAAAACAGAATTTACTTATTTTAAGAAAATAAAATCTGTTCAATTTTTCAAACAGCAAACAATACTCGAAGAAGGAACTGAACAATATGAACGATTTGTTAATACACCGCAACCATTATCATTTAAAGTATTCATTTTTAATATAACAAATCCAAATGAAGTAATTATGGGTGGTGTGCCAAATGTCAAAGAAATCGGACCATATATTTATCAGTAAGAAAATTCTTCGAAAATGTAATAAACTTCTGAAGAGAGCCATTGAATACGAAAATGTTAAAATTCTTGTTTGACATAGACAACATCGGCATAAAGAAATATCTGGATTTTCATCAGATAAAAGGTTTGTTATATTTCGTGGCATTCAAAAGTTCATATTTGACGAAGAAGCATCGGCTCCATTAACTGAGAACGATAATTTGGTTGTGCTAAATGCTCATTTAAATGTAAGTGTATATGATATTGGTTGTTTTGTGTTGAGTGTAAATTTATTGAGGTTAATAGATGCGTTTGGTGTGCGATGCATTATTTTTTTTGTTTTTGTGGTAAACGCAAGTATTGAGCCGAAATCGATAATTTTTTTTGTTTAATGGTACATGAAATCTATATTTGAACTAATTATTATTTTTTAAAGATTGTGAATTTTAAATTTTTTTAATTTTCAAAAAGATAAAGTGCACAAGTTTTGAAAAATGAATATTAAGACAATTTTTGGAAAAATCAGATTTTGGATGAATATTTTGCATTCATTGTGGTGACAATGATTTTTTGTTTTCGTTTTCTATTGGGAAATTATTTACAATTAAAATGGAAAAAAAAAAAAAAAAAAAAAAATCTGTAAATGCAGTGTGATTCGCTTCGTTCTCATTTCAATTCTAATCCTTCTTTTTCTTCTTTATTATTGGAGATAAAATTTCAATTACATGTTTTTTGTCCATAAATATACATATATATATTCTTTTTATATTTAAAATTGGCTAAACAAGTGTGTCCTTCAAATAGCTGAATATGGATTTAACACGGTTATGAAAAGCATTGAAACATCATTCAATAATACTTTAGAAGGAATTCCATTAATTAATACAATAAAACATGTTGTACAATCGAGAAAAATTCGAAATGGAAAAAAGGTATTGCAATACGTATTTCGATCTCGTTTTATTGTCAAAACGCATTTGTAAATTTAATCATTTGAATTTGTTTTGTTTTTTTCCTTTTATCTCAAAAACAACATACAAAATCAAACATTCAAAATTCAATTGCATTTTTGTATATATTTTTCAAAAGGATCAAACACTGTAAATATCAAATTGCAAATACCGCGCGTTCCATTCAGTTTTGTTTGTTTTGTGATTTCAAGCATTCTCATATATTGAACATAAAAATCATGTAAATATCAAAATGAAAACATTTTTTATCAATAATAATTAAAACTGTTTAAAAAAAAAGAGAACACTTCATGATGATTTGCACAATTTAATTAATTGCAAACTGAATTGCATAATTATGGGCGTTTTTCTATTCATTTACTGTCTTTATCTCACTGAATATCTATTTTATAATTTCTACATTCAGCTAATTAAGAACATTTTTATGTTTTAAAAATCCATTTGAAAAATGTAAAGTCAGTTTTACAAATGGCAGAAAGTTCAATACCACCACAATTGGGTATTTTAAATGGGCAATTGAAGGAAATATTTGGTGAAAATTATGCATCAATTTTTATGACTGTTAAACCATCCGATTTACTTTTCAATGGAATACCATTTTGTGTTAATCCCAGCGGTATTGCACACATCATTTGTACGGTGATCAAAAAGCAAAAACCAAAATCCATTAAAGAAATGGATGACGGTAGCTTAAGATTTTCCTTGTTTGGCCATGTAAGTTTTATGAAATTTATTTAAATGGTTTTTACATTGTGTTTATCAATTTCAGTTTATTTTTGGTCATCAAATTTATTCATCAATTTAATTTTCATTTGAAATAAGTTTTTGGGCTGAATATTTTTTTTTTTTTTGTTTTTTTTTTTTTTGTCGTGAATGAAAAACCATTTAAGCTAATAGATATAGATCAAATGTTTTCAGAAAAATAATACCCATGATGGCCTCTTTGAAATATACACCGGCGTTGGTGATATCAGTAAGCTTGGCCTAATTCGAAAATGGAATAAGCAAATTATTACAAATAAATGGTTGAACAGCACAAGTGGTGGTGTATCCAAATGTGAGTAGACTGAATTGAGTCTGTTGGCATGAAGAGGAAGAAAAAAAAAAAAAAAAAAAAACAAAGAATTTTCATTAATTTTAATTTCGTTTTCTACATGTTACGAAACATAGGCAACATGATCAATGGTACTGATACAACTGTATATGCTCCACACATGAAACCCGAAGGTTTTCTTTATATTTTTGCTACAGACATTTGCCGGTACGGAAATAGATTGATTCCCGAAAATCGACGAATCAAAATTAAATATAGTTTTTGGTGTTTTTTTAATGATTTTTTTTTTTTTTTTTTTCATTTTTGATTTGCAACTATTTCATTTTCATTTGAATATACAGTTCAGTGCGAGTTAATTTCAAGACAAAAGTCGATTTTGCCGGAATAGCTGCATATCGTTTTGAAGTTGGAGATGATTTTTTAGAAAAAATTGGACCAGAATATGGAAATGAATGCTTTTGTATTGATAAAATACGAAATATACCAACACAATCGAATGGTTGTTTATACAAAGGAGCCATTGATTTGTCTAATTGCCAAGGTAAGGTTTTAATATTTGGTTGAATCGTTATTCATGGTATCGAATCAGTATGATTATCATTCATGGTATCATATTTCAAATGATGAACAAATGGATGATCATTTTGCATTCGAAATCAATTTGTTGAAAAGCAAGTCAAGTACCTTCGTAATTAGTTGTTTAATGTGTCTATGTCTGTGTCTGTATCTGTTTTATGTTCTAAAAATGATAGAATAGAAAACTTTTGTTTTTTTTTTGTTTTTTAGAACGCAATTAGCACTTGCATGGATGATAATTGTTAATTGCTTTTAGCCAGGGGTTTTGAATAAATTATCGCTAAAACAACTGATGGAATGCTTGTTACTTGATACTTGTTACCTGTTTTCTATATTATATTTGATTGAAAACAATGACCAGACGAAAACCAATAAACTAAAATACAATGAACTATGAATGATTGGTGCAGCGCAGCTAAAATCCAATAAATCATACGAAATTTTGTATTCAAGAGACGAAAATTAAAAGTGAAATTTAAATCAAAAGCATTTAATCAAGTCAACATTCCATCGAGACCGATTAACATGAACGATGAAGGTCATCAAACGAACTGCTTTTCAGTTTTATTTTTCTTTTATTCATTCAATTTTTCGATATTTTGTGGTATTTTATTCAATTTGCCAATATTTGCCTTTGCATGAATGATGAATTTTTATGGGGCTGAGGCCAATTGTTGTGATCATCGTGATTTATTGCTTGTGCTTGATTTGTTGATTTTTATGGCTACAACATTTCTAATCAAACATATTTTATATACGCAATTTTCAATCGATCGGCTTTGAAACGAAGCCTTTAATCAAACATTTCTATTTTATCTGTATTTCTATCCCTTTTTCTCCCCTATTTTAATTTCTCTCTCACACTTCCTTTTACTCTCGCTCTCTTCTTCTATTTCTCTCACTCGGACTTCAATTTGCTCTCCCTCTCCCTCTCTCTCTCCATCTCCATCTCTCTCTCCCCTCTCTCTCTCCCTCACCCTCTCCCTTTCCATCTCCCTCTCTCCCCCCTCTCTCTCTCTCTCTCTCTCTCTCTCCCTCTCCCTCTCACACTCTATCTCTATCTTTTTTATGGAAAATAAGCAGCGATTTTTTGTTTCATTATTAACATTGCGTCAGTAGAATTAGGCTCAAGCAACCAAAATTAACATTCTCGTCTCGCGGTTCTTTATATCATAAATTCAACAAATTAACCGTGCATGAAATGATAATATTATAAATAAAAACTATAACCAAACGTTCGTGACCTTTACACTGTCACATCGAAACATCAACACATTTGATATGTTGAGCAAGTCAAATAGACCGACTTCATTTTTGTAGTTTATTGAATGGTCATCAAATATCGAGATAAGCGACATTTATCTGCATTCAAAATGTGATCATAAATGACTATGCGTGCCACTTTATACATAAAAGAAACACATACACACTGTTAGAGTCAGTTGTTCATTCGACTTTTGATTTTTTTTTTTCATTTTTTTTTTTTTTTTTCGAAAAAAAAAATAGCAAATCCATCTAGTTAATCCGGATCGGTTGATTCGAAGACAGTTAAATTTTGATACAGATTTTCGATGTGATAAATTATGTAGGAAGAATGTTTGTCACCATTCGAAATGGCAAAACTTCCTTGTTGTCAAAATATTATAGAATTATTTGATGTTGCATGATGATCTAAAATTGGCGAAAACTTTTTCTTGGAAAGAAACTTGTAGTGCTAAACCGAAGAGAGAAGAAAAAAATACGCATAGAGATTGTAATAGATGGAAAATGTTGATATAGTTTTGGAACAGAATGCGGAAATCGATTGTGAAATAAGCAAATATGTTATATGTGACAAAAGAGCATTAAATCTGTGAATAATGCGTACGATAAAGATTTAAATGATGAATTTTACCACAAAAATGTAAATCTTTGATATATACCCAGAACGCAACAACATCAAACTTGTTTCATCATTTTGGACAACTATATCATCGACGATACATTATCACATATCATGGTATCATGCTGCCGATCGACTCTATATTCAGATGCTGAGCTAACTGATATCTGAATGTTAGCGATTCTGATAATCAAATAATTTTCGATTACTCACATTTTATGAATAAATAATGATGCTCGAATCAATTTTCAATTTAAATTCAATGCGATAAAAGTCAGCTGATGTCATAGTCTTTCCACTTTGTTTTGCAATGTATCAATTTTTTTTTTTGTTTTATCACATATTCAAAAAGCATATAATCGTTATAACATTTTACTTAATGGATTAAGTAAGTAAGAGAATTAAGAGAGAGGGAGAGAGAGAGAGAGAGAGAGAGAGAGAGAGAGAGAGAGAGAGAGAGAATGAGAAAGAAATGATCGTAAAATATTGCCGACTTCATTAAATTATTATGAAGACCTGATTTTTAAATCGAGATGCATCTAAGGTCATATGAATAAACGATTTGCTTCCGACAAGCGCATAGAAAATTGTCGACCCTTACACACGCATACGCATACGCATGTTATTGCATTTAATGAAAATTGAATTTGAAGAATGAATATTTAAATAAATTAACTGAATGACACACTGTCGACTCAAACTTCCGGCAAAAATTAGTTCAACTCTTTTTACAATGGGACAAGAATAGAAGAAGAACGAAAAAAAAAAAAACTATTAAAAATCTAACCAAATCTTCTTCAAATGTTCTTCATTCAAATGATCATCTTTAAATGATAAACTCGTTAAATTGGGCTTTTTTAACAGCCAAAATAAGTGTGTGAGAGTAAGGGAGAGAGAGAAAGAGATGAAAAAAAAAAAAAAAAATATTTCCTGAATGAAAAAAGTGTTAGATTTGATGTTTTATGGATATTCACGACAAACATTACATGCGTCGTTTTTCTTTGTTGTTATTATCATCATTTCATTGATATAAATTGATAATAGTAATATTATATGGTTGGATATTCAAAATGTTGTCAACATGCTAATGTTTATTTGAATGATTTGAATTTTATTCACGCAAAATTTTATTTATGACCTTATCAATAAAATGAATGATTCATCGATTATCGTAAAAAGAAAAAAATGAAAAAGAATAAAAACCAGATGATAAATGTGTAAGAAAAATCACATCATCTATGACATCAAATAATATACTTATGAAATTAAATGAGTGCTAAGAAAAATGAGCTGTTAATTGAATAGCATTTAGCCATTTGATGAAGAAAACACACACACACACACACACACACACATTCACATTTGCATTCACATTCGCAAACAAACATTAAATTCAACAAAGAAGATGATAGGGGAAAAAAATCAATAAATTCCAGATTGGTTTGAATTAAACAAGGGTATTAAAATGTATGTTTGAATGCATAAATTATTCCCGAATCCAAAGACAATATTACAATTCTATAGAATCCATAAAAAAGCTAAGATAATTAATTTGAAAATGGTGCGTATGACATTTGAAACACAACAGGTGAACCACGGATAATTTCGATAAGCATTTTTCCATTCAAATAAAAAAAAAAAACCATATTGTATAACCAATACTGTAACGGTCAATGCTGTGGCCAATTAAGGCTCATTTCTTACTCACTTCTCTTTATTTTTTTTTTTTTTTTTTTTTTGGGCCAAGAATTAGAATTTCGATTTGACACAGTTTTTGAGAGAAACGTGATGAACGCAGTTTAATTAAGCGATTTTTTTTTGTTGTTATTCGGTTATTGTTGTTGTGTTTTTTATTTGTTTGTTCGCTCCAAAGGCTATTAGCTATTGGAATGACGGAAACTACGCCGAATACGGTGATGAGAGTGAGAGTCGAGAGTCGGGAACGTGTTGTGCAGTTCTAACGAAACGGCGATTATCTAAATTCCAGTTTAATTTGCATACACTTTACGATGTATATATATATATATATATATATTTACGGCCATTTCATCAATTTGTGGTCGAGCTTCTCCTTCTCCTCATCTTTTCCATCTCTTCCTCCTCTATTCATCATTTTCAATTCAAAACAAAAATTTCAGTGAACAATATTGGCTGGCGAAAATTAAAGAAATAAAGAGAGTGAGAGAGTGAGAGAGTGAGACAGAGCAATTAAGATATTGTGAGAGCTAAAAGGAGCAAGTGATAGTGAGAGTGTGCGAGAGGGAAATAGATTGAATATGAAATAAAGGAGACCGTTGCATACATAAAGCGCGACACTAAGAAAGTAAGATCAATAGAGAGACAGACAGAGAGACAGACAGAGAGAGACAGAGAGAGAGACAGAGAGAGAGAGAGAGAGATAGAGACTGACAGAGATAGAGACTGACAGAGATAGAGAGAGAGAGAGAGAGAGAGAGAGAGAGAGAGAGAGAGAGAGAGAGTGAGAGTGAGAGAGAGAGAGTGAGAGTAAGAGAGAGAAAGAGAGAGAAAGAGAGAGAAAGAGAGAGAAAGAGAGAGAAAGAGAGAGAAAGAGAGAGAAAGAGAGAGAAAGAGAGAAAGAGAGCGAAAGAGAGAGAAAGAGAGAAAGAGAGAGAGAGTGAGAGAGAGATAGAGCGATAACGATAGGAAAACAAGGAATTAAAATGCGAACGGCGGGGGAGAGAGAAAAGAAATTAAATGACAACAATATCAATAGACGCATGAACAAAAAAAGAAGACAATTTGGATATTTTGAGTATAATATTCAGTGAAACAGAGATGAGATGCAAACTAAAGCATTAATGGACACACAGATATACCGATATGTATTGTACTATTTGAATATTTAGAATCTCAAAATATATATGAGGTTTGTTTGTTGTTATTATGCTATGCTTAGTTTAGTCTCGTGCAAATCATTGAGAAGTTCAGTTCAACATTGTTTATCAAAGACGCGCGCGCGTCTTTCTTTTTTCTGTATTTTTTTAGCAAATGTAAATATTGAAAGTATATTTAAGGCGAGAATTTCACAATTACGATTAATCGCGAAAATTTTCACGAATTATAGTGAATGTCGGATTGTCTTCGGAAAAGTGAAGAAAACGCTAAGAAAATTGACTGAATGAAATAGTTCGCGTAGTTGGACAGAAGGCTCATAACCAAAACCAAAACCAAAACCCAAAACAAAATAAATAAAAAAAAAAAAAAAAAAAATAAAACTAGATAGACTTTTATTGTTCTATGGCTTCAAAGTTTCAATGAAATCTTGTAGGAAAAAAAATTTATAGTACATTTCGTTAAACGGTTTCACAATTGCTCAATTTTACTTTTATCGTAACGACCAAAGTATAAAAATATTGAGCGAAAATTCTTTCTCGTTTTTGTTTCTTTATCGATCGTGAAAAGAAGAAAAAAAAAAAACCAAAACAAAACAAAACAAAAAGAAAAAAGACAAACATGCAGTTAAAGTGTGAATTAGCAATAGTTTTAGTTGTAAATTGGCTATTGGTTACAATCAGTCATGGCAAATCCATCGATCGTTGTGAATTTGTCCATGAATTGAAGCATTTCAAACCACAAATCGATTATCATGAGCTTAATGCTTGGACATGTATTGCCCAATATCAATCGAATTTTAATACATCGTTAAAAAATTCAGACGCATCAGGTGCCATTTATCATGGAATTTTTCAAATAAGCGACATTTATTGGTGTTCATCGAATCAACAAGTTCAACGTGCCTGTAATATTTATTGTGATCAATTGCATGACACATATTTAAAAGATGATTTTGATTGTATTCAACAAATTTATGCCGAACATTTACGAATTCATGGAAATGGTTATAGTGCATGGCCAATACATCAACAATATTGTAGTGATGGACGAGATATTATCAAAGATTGTTTAAATGAGAAAAAAACAAGTTTTACAATTGATAAATTATTTCAACAACAAAAGGATAAAACAAAAATCATTATTGAAAAGAAAATACATAAAATTTATGAACGTTGCGAATTGGCACGTGAATTATATTTTATACATAATTTACCATATGAACAAATTGCCACATGGGTATGCATTGCAAAGCATGAATCAAATTTTAATACATCGGCCATTGGACATATGAATTTTGATGGTAGCTTAGATCATGGTCTATTTCAAATAAGTGACATTTATTGGTGTTCACCGCCTGGAAAGGGATGGGTTTGTGGTTTATCATGTGCAAAACTTGAAAATAGCGACATTTCAGACGATGTCACTTGTATGAAGAAAATTTATGAAGAACATCAACGGTAAGATTTCATTGATTTTCCGCTTAGTTTTTTCTTTTGCTTTTCAAAATTTTTCCATTTTTTTTTTTTTTTTATCTTTTTAAACAAGAGAAAATGGCTTCTAAAGAAGATCTTCTCAGAGAAGTTTTTCACAAATTCCTTTGAATTTTCAAAAAAAAGCTTTTTTTTCTCGATCAAAATTTTTTTTTTTATAAATCTCCAAATTATTTCTTACATTTTCTCGCTTAGTTTATCTGGAGATGGATTCAATGCATGGACTGTGTATCAATCTCGTTGTAAACACAATGCAGATCAATATATAGCTGGTTGTTTTGATAGTGATGTGACAAATGAAATAAATTTGCCAATGCATAAGCCAGGAATTATTGCACCAGCTTCATTTGAAAAGCCAGCATTTAAAAAGAAAATATCACACGGTGGTGCAAAAGTGTTTAGTAAATGTGAATTGGCAAAAGAGCTTCGTTATACGCATAATTTACCAAAAGATCAAATTCATACATGGGTTTGTATTGCTCAAACATTATCGAGTTTAAATACGGGCATTGAAGCGCCAAAAAATGCCGATGGGACAAGTAGCCATGGTTTATTTCAAATTAGCGATGAATTTTGGTGTGATGTAAATGGAATTGGAAAAGGATGTAATATTAATTGTGGAAATTTAAAAGATGGTGATATCACTGATGATGTTCAATGTGTACAAACAATTTTCAATGAACATCAACGTTTATTTGGTAATGGTTTTCAAGCATGGGCACCATATGAACATCATTGTAAATATGAACGACCTGAATTAGTTAGCGAATGTTTTAATCATGAACCATCAACCATAATTAATGTAAAGCCAAATAATTTCTTTTTGGGCAGTCATACTGTATCGCCACCAAAAATTCAATCAAAATCTGGCAAAATCTATGAACGATGTGAATTAGCAAAGGAATTACGAAATGTACATAATATTCCATTGGATCAAATACATACATGGGTTTGTATTGCAAATCATGAATCACGTTTTGATACAGCTGCCATTGGTCGTTTAAATGCTGATGGTAGTTTGGATCATGGTTTATTTCAAATTAGTGATATTTATTGGTGTTCAAATGATGGTCATGGAAAAGGATGTAATGCAGCATGTTCTGATTTTCGTAATGCTGATATAACTGATGATGTACAATGCATACGGCAAATATTTGATGAACATCAACGTTTATTTGGTAATGGTTTTCATGCGTGGACCGTTTATGAAGGGCATTGTCGTCATCAAACTAATCAATATATAAGCGATTGTTTTCCAAATGAAATTCATGCGATAAATAAACCGATATTATCACCATCAAAACCAATCGATTCATTTATATCAAATGCAGTTGGTGATCAAGGTCGTGCCTATGAACGTTGTGAATTAGCTAAAGAATTACGTTATCATCATAATATTCAAAAAGATCATATATCAGATTGGGTATGTATTGCATTGTATTCATCAAATCTTGCAACATCGGCCAAAGGACAAAATTCACATGGTTTATTTCAAATAAATAATGAATTTTGGTGCTCAAATAATGGTGTTAAAGGTAAACAATGTAATTTAGATTGTAGCTCATTGGAAGATTCTGATATTACTGATGATTTACAATGTGCTCAACTTATTTATAATACACATGAAAAATTGTATGGTAATGGTTTTACCGCATGGAATGTTTATGAACCATATTGTCGAGGTCGATCAAGCGAAATAATTGCTGGATGTTTTGATGATATTTCAGTTACATTAAATTTAAAACCAATATCACCAACATATACATATAGCATAAATTATGCAGATAATAAACAAATTATCAAACCAAATGCGATTGATGTAATAACAAAACCGGGCAAAGTATATGAACGTTGTGAATTGGCCAGAGAATTACGTTACAAATATAATTTACCATTGGAACATATTCATACATGGATATGTATTGTACAACATGAATCAAATTTTGATACATCGGCCATTGGACGATTAAATGCTGATGGTAGCTTTGATAATGGACTATTTCAAATCAGTGATATTTATTGGTGTTCAAATACTGGCATTGGAAAAGCATGTAATGCAGCATGCACCAGTTTTCGTGATTCAAATATTGACGATGATGTTGAATGTATCAAACGAATTTTCGACGAACATCAACGGTAAGAATTATGATGTATCATGGTCATTGTTTAACATAGATTTTTTTTTTTCCATTTTCCCTTTTTTTCTTCACTGTTACTCCCTCAACCCTCACTCACTCACTCACTCACTCACTCACTCACTCACTCACTCACTCACTCACTCACTCACTCACTCACTCACTCACTCACTCACTCACTCACTCACTCACTCACTCACTCACTCACTCACTCACTCACTCACTCACTCACTCACTCACTCACTCACTCACTCACTCACTCACTCACTCACTCACATACATTTTTCATATTTTCTTTCACACAATTTAGTTGTTTATATTTGGTTTTCATTCATTTATATGTCCAATTAATAAGAATAATTTTGACATTTTTTCTTCATTTCAGATTATTTGGAAATGGTTTTCATGCATGGACAACCTATGAACCATATTGTAAACAAACTATATCTTCATTAACAGACGCTTGTTTTGAAAACAATCAACAACCACCGCAGCGCATACAAAATGTTACATCAAAAATAACACCGGTATCATTCCAATTCCCTAGAACAACAACAACAACAACAACCACAACAAAGAAGCCAATTGCTGCAACATTGACTCCATTCAATCAAATTAAATATTCGACATTTGCGCCAATTTCACAATTTAAACCAACACAACCGACAACAAAATTCCTTTCGGCAACTGCACAATTTGTAAATTACTATACACCATCGACAACACAGCGACCATCATTTGGCACATTATCACCATTTACAAGAAAATCATCGCAATTTACAACAAACACTCCTGCCACAACAACAGCCCAACGAATTTTTGCAGCTGGATTTCCATCGTTTGGTGTTCAATCAACAACACCAGCTCCAGTCAAATCATATGGATTCAAAATTGGCAATAAAAACACATTGGATTTTAATCGGAATAATTACTTTACAACGACACCAAAATCTGTTTCATATCAATTTGATGGATTTTCAAAAACAGTTTTAAAACCAATTCCAACAAGTGCACCACAAACATATTTCACTACAAAAGCCACTACAACCACTCGAAAGCCCATTTTCTCTACAATACAATCGAATAGTTTTTCCAAGACAATTTTGAATCCACTTCCAACGCCGGCACCATTAATTGGATTCACAACAACTACAACACCAAAATCTACCTTTGAATACATTCAATCGACTGGACATTCTAGGAATCAAATTCAAACATTGGCTCCACAAACTTCCAGTAGCAAATTTAATGTGTTTGATATATACTTGGGACGATTATCAACCAAAATACCTCAACGTTATAGTATACCAACATTGGCACCATTGCCAAAGCAACCAGTTACGCAACCAAATCCATATATTGTTCGCAGTACTCCAGCATATTCTTCATTTGCATCCCCTTCATATCATACATATAGTGTACCAGATAATTATAGGAAAACAAAATCGTTGGAGATTCAACCGTCCACCACCACTACCACCACCACAACCGAATCAGTTCAAAGTGCCTTCCAGTCCGAAATATCGAGAATTCAAAAATCGCTCGGATTTCGAAACAGTACTTACTTTTCATCGCTAGGGAATCCAACATCACCAACACCACGCGTTTGGCGCTATTCATTTTCGGGCACAAAGTCCGGAGCAAAGCAATAATTTAATCAACAAAATATGCAATGAAAACACTTAAAAAAAGAACAATTCTGAAAAAAATATTGACAACCGATACCAATCGGTATACGGAATATGATCTCATGCCGATTTTTAATCGATAAACGTATTTTTTTGTTTCTCTCTCTCTTTCTTCGTCTATCTGTCTTTGTCTCACTGTCTATCTCCATGACTTGCAATCTCCGTCCTTTTCACTTCTTTGTCTCTATCGCGCGTTCTCTTTCTCTTCTCTCTCTCTCTCTCTCTCTCTCTCTCTCTTTTCCTCAAAAAATGTTGAATTGCCAAATGAATCAACGATTTTTTTTCTTCCCTTGTTTTTGTTTTCTAATTAAAATTTTATATGTTTGAAACGAATTTTGTACTTTGATGTCCATAATTTTAAATGTATTTTCGTAAAAATGTCGGTGTCAATGAAATGAAGTTGAATTTATGTGTAAATAAATATTGAAATGCAAATTTTAGGCAAATGATAATATCAAAAAAATCTCATATCAACCTGCAAAATATGCAGTTGAAATGAACTCTTGTGAAACATTACGATATTTTTTTTTGTCGCTGATGTGCGCTTTTTTTTTTTTAAAGATATCTTTTCGTTGGTGCTTCAAATGTATGACACACCATGTCAATGTAATTTAAATGAATGAACCTTAAATCACAATAAACGAAATAAAATCGAAAATTTACATTAGAATTCGTTGAATAAAAAAAAAAAAAAATTATTCTGAATCAAATTCAGTGAAAAATGCGGTCTGGAGTTTGTTTTTTTTTTTTGTTTCTTCGGAATTTCAAGATGTGATCAATTCTTTTTTTTTTTTTTTTCGGGGAAAAAAAAAACTTTAAATAGAAAATTTGCATAAGAATTGTGCGTTTATAGAAATTGTATAAATTCATATATTCAATGATAATGCTCAGGGGGACCAATCGTCATCACATTACCTCATATGCTTGGTGCAGCAGCTGAATATAGAACAGTGAGCGGACTTAAGCCAGACGTTAAAAAGCATCTCATTTTTGCTGACATTGAACCGGTTTGTTTGAAATTATTTTAATATTTTATCGATTTTTTCTTTATTTAATCCAAATTTAAAATACAATGAACATCAACAATATAAAAGATATGAGAACAATTGAAATTTTTTAAATTTCAATATTCACACATTTTTTTTTTCTTTTCCTAATCAATGATTATTAAGCCGATTTTTTTTTATTGACATAGTTTTTATGAACTTTTTTCTATATCTGTTTGTTTTTTTTTTCTGCTTCTCTTTTTCTCATCACTTTTCATTTTTTTTCTCTTTTTCTCATCACTTTTCTTTTTTATTTTTTAATCTTTTACCTTCGACCAGAATACCGGCAATCCGCTTAGAGGTGCAAAGCGTATTCAATTGAATATGTTTATAAAAAAAATCAATCAAATTGATGCAACTGAAAATCTACAAACATATTTAATTCCCATTTTGTGGGTTGATGAGGTAAGTTTTCTTTGGAAAATAAGTTAAAATTAAAATTTTTTTTTTTCTTTCAAATGTATGATGAATGTGAATCATTCAAGTGATGACAAAATTCACCGAAATTTCTTTTCTCTTCATTTTCAGGGCATAGAATTAAACGAAAAATTACAATCATTTGTTAAATGGCATCTCACCTATATATTATTAATACTTGATGTAATTCACTATACAATGTTGTTCGGTGGTATTTTAATATTTGTTGGATGTTCAATATGGTACTTAATTCGGCAAAAGCAAGCAAATAAAATAATAATATTGTCGTGATTCAATATAAAAATGATTATTTTATTAAGTGAATTAGATTTAATTTAAAATTTTCGGCGAAATTCATAAGTATTTCTTCTTTTTTTTCTCTCTCTCTCTCTCTCTCTCTCAATCTCTCTCTCTCTCTCTCTCTTTGAAAAAAAAATTAAACTTGATTTGTAATTTAAATGTAAAAAGTAGACTCTTTATCTAACTCTTTTCAAAAGAGTGTAGAATAAATCACATAAAATAAAATAGTTTAGATTGAATGAACAAATTCAAAATAATTACAGCAAGTGCATGTGCATATAGTCATTTGTAAAGGTGCGTTGACGATTGTAAATGTATGGAATCGTTGGCCTAGGAAAAGGCTCATTAAGGATCTATTAATGTAATTAGACGATTGAAAATTAAAGTTTTGAATTAAATGAAAGTCAAAATGTATAATTTTAATGTAATATTTTTTTCGAAAAAACCATCCCATTCGTCAATTTATTGAAAAAAAAAAAAAACAAAGAAAAAAAATATTCGATTTGAATTTGTCCATTAATGTTTGAATGGATGAGTTTCGTGACGAATCGGTTCAAAGTTGAATTTTTATTTTCAAAACTTTGTCATCAGATGGCGTTGCTATACATACATATCTATCTCATTCAGAGGCATATAGCTATCGCAATTTGACATTACAGAAGGGAAACAGCACAAAAGCATCAATGTGTTCTTTGGAGTATAGTTCAAACATTAACATTTCATAAATGTTGGCTTGACGGGCGTAATATTTGGTTGTATCTTTTAGTCGGCGTCGCGTGTTCTATCGTTTCAATACAAATTTTTTTCTGTTCTTATTTTTTGGATTTTTCTATTTACATCGCAAAAAAAAAAAAAAAAAAAAGTAAGCTATTGTTGATAATATAAACAAAACAATTTTTTCATCGTGGATTTGTGTGTGGATTCGTTTTTTTTTTTCTACATTTTAAGAAACAATAAATTAAGTCAAATATTATTTACACGAGGAAAAATGGTGTCCAAATTTGTAATACTGGTGGTTTTTCTACGATAAATGAATACAAATGCAACCGGCACAAAATGTATTGTCGATTATTCACATATTTTATTGATATGTTTTCAAGTGTATGAGCGATTTTTCGTTATTGTTTTTGTTTTTATTATGATTTTTTTTTATTGTCGTCATTGTGTTTCGGATAATAAGCAGTATTAAAAGTCAAAAAAGTCAATTTCTAATTTAATTGAAAAATTAATTGAGGAAAAAGCAAGAACATTTAATGAGGAAAAAGAAAAACAATAAACTATAAGTTGTACACATAAATTCGAGAGACGAGAGAGAGAGAGAGAGAGAGAGAAAATTAGAAGAAAAAAAGTCAAAAAAAGTCATTCATGAAAATCAATGAAACCAACAAAAATAAATACGCGCTAAATATGCCGCTTTAGCGGCTTCAGCACACAACGAGTCATCATAAACGTTGTACCAATGTATAGTTTACCAACGAATGAGGCGAAAAATTTGCTCAGCAAGCATAATAAATGCAATCAAAACATTTCTGAAAATGTTTGAGTGTTAATTGTCTATT
The DNA here is from genome assembly GCA_029041755.1 of Resseliella maxima. Taxonomy (NCBI): domain Eukaryota; kingdom Metazoa; phylum Arthropoda; class Insecta; order Diptera; family Cecidomyiidae; genus Resseliella; species Resseliella maxima. The sequence goes on from JAQOWM010000568.1 coordinate 2,930,832, forward strand.
TTAGTTGTTGTTGCGATGTCTTGTTTATTTTATTCTTTCGTTGATTGTATTTTGTGGTGTTAAAATAAATGCGGTTCAATGTGTGAACAATTTCAAGAGAGTAGGAAAATAGCTTTATAGACAAAATAAGCAATTAGTCGGATGTTTGTGTGAATATCTTCCTTTTTTTTTCTCTCTCTCAAATAATATATATATATTTTAATATATATGTGTAACTCGACATAACAAAAAGCATCGATTCCATAGTGTGTGCATACCAGTAAATTAATGACAAAATTTCTACCTATGCCATATAGGCAAACGATAAGCATACATACGTACATGTACAACGTATCGAGCTATCGAACGAGGTAAGCAGACATCGGGCAATACAAATGAATTCTCCTTTGTCTCTCTCACTGTGTTTGTCTTTGTCTCTTCGGTTTTCTCATTCTCTCTTTCGTTCATTTTTCATCTCTCCTTTGTGCTATCATTTTTATTTTCTCTGTCTTTTATTGTCCCTCTTCGATTATTTTTCTTTCTTTTTTTATTCCATTAAAATTGGGAATTGAAATGCAGTGATACAAAAAGTCGAGATAGAGATAGAAAAATACAAATAGAAAGAGAGAAAAGGAAAAAAAAAAAAAATAAATGAATGTATGACTGATGAAATGAAACACGCAATTCAAAATCATGAACAGTGGCATATTATGTGTATGTGTTGTATATATATGTTGATAAAAAAGAGACAGCCATCGAATGAATTGAAATTAAAAATGGGTACAGTCGTACGTTTCACGCATTAATATGACTGTTTCAGTTTCAACCGTACTAGATTCACGGTAGTTGGGCATGCGCTGCTCAGTTTACTGTTGGCTCTTGAAAGAAAATGGCGTCTACTAAGTTTTTAGAAGAAGATCTGAGAACAGACGTCGATGAGTTTACGGTTAGCGCAATTGTTGATGGTTCAACGGACACAAATATAGTGACAGCAACGAGCGATGCAAAACCTCCACAGAAACCACCGCAACAGGATCAGCTATCCGATTTTCAACAGCATTTACTCAATGATAATAATAATTTGTTGAATATCAGCAGCAGCAGTAGCAGCAGCAGCAGCAATAACAACAACAACAATAACAACAACAACAATAACAGCAATACCAATCAAGATAATAATAACAGTAGCAGCAGTGCAATACTTGTGTCAAATGGACATCAATCATGTACGATTAGTGATCCAAACAATGCTCTAGATGAAAATGAGAATAAATCTGACAATAATGTTAACGTAAATTACAACATAAGTGACAGTGAACCTCCTGTGTTAGCAAACTTCGGTAATTTCACAATTCAACACGCACACAAGCACGTTCATCATCTATGTATATAAAAGAAAGAATTTATAAAAAAAAAAAAAAAAAAAAAAAAAAATTGAAAAAAAGAGCAAACATTTGACAGAGAACGAAAAAAAAAAAATGAAAAGAGAACAACAAAAACATACATTTAAAGCACAAAATAATAAAAATAACAAAAATATCATTAACACAGAGAGGGACAAATGAAAGCAGAAAAAGAAAAAGAAGAAGAAGAAAAAAATTAAAACAATTTTAGTTCACTTCACAACTACGCAAACACTTAATCACTCATTTACTTACTAACTCATCCATTAAACCCAAATAACAAAACAACACCATTTTAACCATTCAACCACATTCAGTTCAATTGACAAAAAAAAAAAGAAAAAAAAAATGCCCACACAAATACACATTTGTTTTGAACATGAAAACTAAATGAAATTTACATTCGAATCGAATTTTTAGCACCATCGAATGCAATTGCAACCACAGTGCCCGAAACGATTGTCGCAAACATCAACAACAATCCAGGCGATAAAATTTCAAATCAATCATTGCTATCTGAAAAGCAACATCAGCAACATCAACAACATCAGCAACACCAACAACAAACAACGACCAATTGTGAGTTTTCGCCGTTATTCTAAATGCTGTTATTGGCATTAAATTGAAGAGTGAAAATTGATAGATAAATGAAGCCATAAAAAGAACACAACAAGAAGAATATCATTCATTGAAATATGCAAAATACAAAATGCTCATTTTGTTGAATTTTTCGAAATGAGCGCAATTAACGGAATTGAAAAACACTTGAACATTGATAACACTTGAACGACTATTTTGATTATATTTGTTTGTTGCCATCCACAAAGAAATAACCAATTTCAAGAAAGAAAGAAAGAAAAAAACCCATCCAAAAAGTGCCTGTCAAAACAAATGCTTTTTCTAGCAATTATCAACACACACACACACACAAAGACAGACAGACAGACAGACAGACAGACAGAGAAACAGAGAGAGAATGAGAGAGAGAGAAAGAAGAGTGAAAGACTCGAAAATCTTCCAACACATGGATGTCACGAACAATTTTATAAATTTTTATTCATTAAGTTTGTTTTGAATGGTGGATATTTTGCATGTGTTCGATATAAATTCATTTAAATATGTGCATTTTTTTCATATTTTTCACCCATATTTTAATAAATAAACTGTTTTGTGTGTTTCAGATTTTGCACATCAGCAACAAACGCCGCAGCAACAGCATAGTGAATCGACGGCCGAAGTGGGTGTATTGCCGAATCAACATATCACCCAAAATCAAAGCCAGCAACCACTTCTGCAGCAGCCATCACCGCGGCCTGTACAACAGATAGTATCGCAGCAGCAGCAACAGCAGCAGCAGCAACAACAACATTCATCGGTGCAGGTGCAGCCAGCTATGTCAAAGAACAATGAACCTGTGAAGTTAGTGTATCCGAGCAAAATACCAAATGGAACGATTAATTTAGCAACAGTACCATCACAACAATCGCAGCCGAATATAATGCACACGTCCACATCTATGACGGCTAATTCAGGCACAAATACTGTGACTGGCCAGCAACCACAAACTATAGTTATTAAAAATCAGGTGCGATTTTTAGTTTATGTTGTTGTTGATGTTTAGTGCATCTTATAGGTCATTGTCAAGCCCGCATTCATTGTGCGTTTTTTTTTTTCATTTAAATATTGTTGTTATTGTGGGCATATTGACGCGTGTTTTTTTTTTTTTTTTTTTTTTTTTTTGGCCAAAAGTTTGATAAAAAAAAAAATCACAGAAAACAAAGAGAAAATGAAGAAAACCAGTAAAAATGAGTGAAATTAGTGAAATCTGATTATCATCGACTGCATCGCCGATTTTCTACGTTTCAATTCGGAATGGTTTAGTTTGAATGGAATACAATAAATCCGAAAATGAAAGAATGAAAAGAAAAAAAAAAATTCGCTTGATCGTTCCGTTGTCAATGTACCTCGTCATCTCTTTTTAATTCGCGAAATAGCTTATCTCATGCTAATTTATTCAATAATTTGTGCCAGTGTTTGAGTGTGATACGAATTAAATTCTCATTTCTTTTTTTTTTCTCTCTCTCTCTCTCTCTCTCTCTTTCGTTTTTGTTACACTGTGTACTCATTCGGTGCATGAGAATGTGCGTGAGTGTGAGTGAATTTAACAAAGTATTCGTTAATAAATTCTGCTCATATTTTTTCGTTCGTTCGTTTCATTTTGTCGTGTTATTTGAGACTTTCTTCGTACACGAAAATTCAGTGTATATATATATATATATATTTTGTGTATGTGTGTGTATGACTGTGCGGTTAAAATACGGTTTAAATGCAATAAATTCATTTACGAAAAATTAAAAAATGCAAGAAAAGAAAAAAAAAAAACTATCAAGAGCTAGAAGAAACAACAGAAATGAAAAAAAGAAAAAAAAATATTTCGAAACACATTCAATGGTTTCGTTGACAGTAAATTGGACTATTGACACATCATTCGTCGTTGTCAAAATATGTCTCGCGCATTAAATGGAGGGAAAATATATTTCAGTGGAATAGCTACCTAAATTCAGTGATGATGATGATGACGAAGAATGAAACTTTTGACTTGTTACTTGTTTCATACAGACATACATTTAAATTGGGTTAGACACAACTGATGATCCTTGTCTAACCCATTGTAATTTATATATATCAAATCATAAAATCCACCATACACACATCGTATATTGTCTGTCTGTTTGTCTCATTCTATTTGTACATTTCCATGTCGTTGTGTATTGTATTCATTCTAACTAGTTAATGTTACGGTGAATCGGTTTTAAATATCCGTCACTGTTCGATGAGCGAATAATGAGAGTAAGAGAGAGAGAGAGAGAGAGAGAGAGAGAGAAAGAGAAAGAGAAAAAAAAGAAATAACTACGTCGTTGTATATGGACATTTCGACTAATGACAAATTGTATGTATAAAGAAAAAAAGAATAACCGAAAGAACATTCATGTTGGTCATTCTATTCTGAACATTTTATCACACACAGTCGTTGTATAGCTCGCATACCAATACGCATACACAGCCATCGCATATAATGCATAGTTATTTTTATTATTCATTCGACATCGTTAGAAACACATGCATGGTGAACAGACACACAGTACAATTGTAGTCATATTACCAACACCAATGTTACATTGTACACTGTACACGTTATGTTGAATGAGTGAATAACACACCAATACGTCATCGTTACCATCACATTACGACCTTGCGTTGCATGCGATGTACGCTTTCGCGCTCGCTAGATCTCTCTTTCTCTCTTTCTCCCTTCTTCTTTACATTGTAAATGTTTCTTCTTATGTGATTTCGTTTATACACAACACAATATAATCAAACTGTACTTCAAGGGGAAAAATGGTTTCTCGATATCCATGAAATAAAAAAAAAAAAAAAAAAAAAAAAAAAAAACAATTCAACGTGATTTTCGGCCTCGATTTGAAACACAAAACAACAACATCTTCGATTCAACCTATTTTTCTGTTCGTAAATCGTTGCTCGTGTTTTTCTTTCTCTCTCTCTCGATGAAAACCAGACGTGTTAAAAACAAACAAGACATTTAACAAAAACAAAAAAAAAAAAAAAAACAAAAAGATGAAAAAAAGTACATCTCAAATGTGCAGAAATGAAACTCTCGTGAAATCAATTTGAGGAGAGAAAATAATAATTATACAATATGTCGTGAACATTGTATACGGCATTTTATGGCCTAGTATATTTGTGAACTAGTTGAAATGTGAATCCATGACAACGGAACGATATGTTTTCAACATGCAAGCGAAACAAATCGATGTTATCATAGTGTCAGTTTAAACGCGAAATTATCGTAGAAAAAAAAAAAGGGTCAATTCACTTTTCATAATTGTTAATAATATCAATCGACCAAACCACCATTGCACAATTTTTATGCAAACATTTTTTTTTTTTTTTTTTTCATCAAATATTCAGGCAAATCAAAATATAGTAGCGAATTCAATGATGCCCGGTGTACAACTTGTAAATATGCGACCAAATGCACCAGCAGCACAGACCAAAACGGTAGCGACGGTTTCACCTCGTGTAGTTATCAGTAATCAGCATATGGTGGCGACGAGGCCGACTAATCCTGGCGTAAGTCATCATTTTTAACAATATTTGAAAAAAAAAAAAACAAATTTTTAAATTTCATGAAAAAATTCGTGTTCTCATGAAAAATGTGAATTTAGAATTTTCCAATTTTTTTATAATTTTTTTTTTTTTTTTATTTCGTTCAACACATAGATAACGTTAAGTGCATTGCAACCAGGACATCCGGGCTCGGCGTTATTACTAAAAACGGAAAATGGCCAATATCGTTTATTGCATGTTGGCCCATCAACACAAACAACACAACAAACTCTACCAAATAGTGGTGCAAATCCAACAATTCGTATACAAACGGTTCCATCTGTAAGTAGATTCACCGGACCACCATTAGCACTCAGAAAAACAATTGTAACTCAGCAGCCAGTAAAAACGAAGGCAAATATTACTAAACATCATTCCGAAATTACTTAATTGTTGAATTAATGCAAAACCAAAAAAAAAAAAAAAAAAAAACAACAACAATCAATCAATCAATTTATCTTAAATGTCTTGACTTGTTCTATGTACAATTCTTATAACTGTTGATATCTTTGATGTCTATCTATCTACAACATATGTATTTGTTGTATATTTTTTCTGTTTTTTTTCTGTTTCTCTTCTGTTTCCAATAATTTTCCCCGTGTGATGTTTCTTCCTTACTACAATTTTTTTTTTTATCTCTGACGAGATGAAATTGTTGTGAGTTCATTTTGAATGAATTGATACCAAAAAAAAAAAAAAAAACATCAAAATTCCAAATTTTTCCAACCATAAAAGACAAATTTAAATTCAATTGAAAAATTAGATTAAATCCAAATAACTCGTAATGACCCATTTCGTTCAAAAAAAAAAAAAAAAATTCAAAATTTTGGCATGAAAAAAACATTGAAAACAACGTTGAAATTTCAAACAATTGGCATTTTCTATACAATTGGCAAAAATATTTATTCTTGATCCATTTCTTAATTCATATATTCGGAAGCAACACACATCGGTAGATGAGATGCATGATCCCATCTGTACTTTTAATAACAATTTAGATGTTATCTTTTCCTGAATATTCTTATATTAATCGTAGAAAAATCAAACGAAAAAAAAAAAACAAAAAAAACTACTCAACTACTATCACCAAAATAATGGCAACATCCCCCATAGAATTATTCTTCTTTTTGTTTTTCTTGTCTTTTAATTTATCAATGTGTTTTATCCGTTTCCATTACCTTTCCCGAAAAAAAAAAAAAAAAAAATAAAAAAATGAATAATATATATCTATTTATTCTCGACGATTTAATTTCGATTGAGAATGAGAGTAATTGCATCGCTTTCTATCTTACGTTAAATGGCTGACTATTAATTGTTTAGAAATAATGAATTTTATATTATTGATTTAAGTTTAGAAATACAATTAAAAAAAAAAAATAACTTTATTTGCATAATACTAAACCGATACACATAAACAGACACAAAGTCAATGCCTAATAAATTAGATGACAATATAAACTAACAAAATGATATTTAGTGCATTGGAATTAGATTTGACTTTGTATTCGAAATTTAGTTTCGGGTATCGGATTTTTCATAATTTTTTTTCCTTTTTTTTTTTTTTTTGTCATTCTCTTATTATCTATCTCATTCACTATCTATATCTCTATTTCATTTCAAATTTAATTATTTTAAATGTTATAATATTTGATAATAATTATGTTTTCAGGCATCTACGGCACAGCCAATAGTTGTAAATTCAGTACATACAACACCCGCAATAAATACAATAAATACAGCAACGGCACGATCTCGGGAGAGCATCAATACAAGTCAATTACCGCCAATAGCCTCTGTAGCACCTGTATCTCACTCAATTCAACAATCAGCATTACCACATCAAACTCAAATTCAAACACAACAAGTGAATGTAACGAATGCGATGCCGACCAATAATGTAACAACAAGTGCAACTGCTTCGCATGTACGTAAACTCCCATTATATTTTTATTATAAAAATGTCGAAGAAATTCTTGTTTTTCGAACAAAAAAAAAAAAAAAAAAAAAAAAAAATTAGAAAAATTAATTTTGTAAACAATTTCATTTATATAAGGAATTTATTTATATTTTGCAGGCCAGTTTAAATAATACCAAAGAGAAATGTCGGAAATTTTTATCTAATTTATTGGAATTATCGAGCAGAGAACCAAAACCGGTCGAACAAAATGTTCAAGAACTTATACAAGAATTAATTGACGCGAACGTTGAACCAGATCAATTCTGTGATCGTCTTGAACGATTATTGAATGCAAGTCCGCAACCATGTCTTATTGGATTTTTAAAGGTAATATTATAATTTCACAATATTTGTAATTCAATAATACAATCATGTAATTCAATAATACAATCAAATTTCCAATTTATTTCGTTTGAATAATTATAGAAAAGTTTACCGCTTCTTCGACAATCATTGTGCATGAAAGAATTGACAATTGAGGGAATAAAACCGCCACCACATAGTGTTGCATTTAGTACATACACAACATCTAATATTGCCGCCCAAGTTAGACCTGTAGTTAATTTACCAACAGGTAATCTCATTTAATTCATTATCCATTTTAGTTTTTATAATTCATTTTACAATTGCGCAACGAATTTATGACATTTTTCGTTAATTTGTTTAGCTGTTAGAATGGTACCACAAGCAACACGACCAGCAACAATCACACGACACACTGCCCCAGTTCGCCTTCGATTACAACCAAATGTTGAGCCCAATGGAGGTAACCTATCCCCGAAAAGAAAAAAAATGAATGACTATTTTCTTAGTCAATATTGAATGTTATTTTGATCGTTATTTTTTTTTCATCTTTTTTTTAGCTACTATTCAAGCACCAATCAATGTACCGCGAATGGTGAATTCAACACAAATTCGTGGACCAAGTGGTGCAGCAATTATACAACAACATCCTGCAAATGTACAAATTCAATCACATCCGCCAGCTTTACATCCAGTTAGCCAAAATACCTTTGCACCAGGTGGAGCGCAGGTAAAAATCGCAATTTTTTTAACATTTCATTTTTTTTTCTTCTTCTTCTTTTGGTATTTCCATCGACAAAAAGTGAACAAACTTTTTCGAATTGAAACATATAAAAATTCCATTGAAATTAAATATATGATTTAATTTGAATTTCAATTGTTTACAATAATTTCAGATTCGTGCGACTCATGTACCTGTTGCACGTTCGGCCCCAGCTACAGTTCAAATTAGACAAACGGTTACGGAAAATGGTGCACACATTATTCAACATAATGGTAAGTGGTAAAATCGTTTGATTATCATTAAATTGCCTATTCGGTTATGGCATTGCCAAGTCTAAGGGGCATGGGTTAAATTCTTAATAAATTTTATTGGAGTTTTCTCCCATCGTCAGAGAGTGCTCAAGGAAACTCTGTGTTAGAACTTATAAATTGCCTGGATATGGATTGAAATTCTTGTTTATATTATGATTGGTTATTTTTAATACAATTTGCTTATAATTTTTTGTTTTTTGTTTTTCAAATTAGCAAAAATGTTGAAAACGGCTACCGTAAATAATACAATACAACAGTCAACGCCACCGACGATAAAAGTTGGATCAACACAAATAAAACCGGTAATCAATACAACAAACACGGTACCTCAACCAATTGTCATATCACAGCCACCCGTTCCAAAATTGGATATAGCCGATTCAACAAAGAGCACAGCTAAGGATAATTCGTCAATTTCATCAAGTTCAACTTCCAATGCAAACGCAACAACGACACCTGTACGTGTTTTTCTTTTCTTTCTTTCAATTGATAAAACTATTAGCTAGTTTTATTAAGCAACAATCATCTTACTCGATGAATTGATGTTATTTATTTATTTATTTTTATCCGATCAATTAATTCAGGCCCCACCGAAAATGGTTCCAATAAAAAGCCAATCTTCATCAGCGTCGTCAAAAGCGAGTGCAGCAAATAAAGAAAAAGAACGAAAAGCGTCCGCATCATTTTTCCAACAATCATCAATGTCTTCTTCAATGTATGGTGATGATGATATAAATGATGTAGCTGCAATGGGTGGTGTTAATTTAGCAGAAGAATCACAACGAATATTAGGATCAACCGAATTAATTGGCCGTCAAATTCGTTCATGTAAAGATGAAGTATTTTTACATTTGCCGGCATTACAAATGCGTATTCGTAATATAATGGCAAAACATGGTTTAGATGAGCCGGGCAATGAAGTGGCCGTTTTAGTATCGCATGCATGTCAGGAGCGTTTAAAAAATATCGTTGAAAAATTGGCTGTGATAGCCGAACATCGAATCGACATAATCAAAGTATGTTTACTTATTATTTGTGATTTAATTTTAAATTTCAAATTCATAGTGTTTGTATGAAAATGTCATTTCGATTTTTCATTCATCGTTTTTTTTTTTGTTCAGATTGATCCACGATATGAAGTAACAAAAGATGTACGCGGTCAAATTAAATTTCTCGAAGAATTGGACAAAGCGGAACAGAAACGGCATGAGGAACAAGAGCGTGAAATGTTGATGCGAGCTGCAAAATCAAGATCAAAAACTGAAGATCCTGAACAGGCCAAACTGAAAGCAAAGGTACAAAATGAACATATTTAATATGTGAAAAATGTATTTTCACATTTAAAACTCAAAAATCTTTTATTCCTTTTGTTTTTTATTTTTCATTTTTCAATGAAATTTTATTTAAAAATATTCCATTTTTTCACATAAATTAGGCTAAAGAAATGCAACGTGCTGAAATGGAAGAGCTTCGACAACGAGACGCAAATTTAACAGCTTTACAAGCCATTGGGCCAAGAAAAAGACCAAGACTGGAAAGTGATACAGCAACTACGTCGACTGTAAGTACAAAGCTAGAAATCTTGGAATTCTAAACGAAAAATTTATATAAAAAAAAAATATTTTTTTTTCTGGCAAAATTGGAACTAAAAACGATTGTTGAGCAGATACCAAAAATGCCACAAAAAAAATTTATTGATATTATTATGAACATTTTATGAAATTGATTAAACGAAAAGAAAAAAAAAAATTCAACAACAACAACAATTGTGTGAAAATTTCAAATTAATTGATTTAATTTACAGACTGGTGGAAATACATTGGGCATTGGAGGTTCAACTGTACCATTGCGGCCGCGTATCAAGCGGGTAAATTTACGAGATATGATCTTCTATTTGGAACAAGAGCGTGACACATGTAGGAGCACAATGTTGTATAAATCATACCTCAAGTGATGCATACAAAATGTCGTTTAATGCAAAAAAAAATAAAAACCATTTAACATAGAAACAACCACAAGAAAAGCATGAAGAGAAAATAAAAAAAAAATAAAATAAACTGGCAATAAACAAAAATGAAAACAAATTCGAAAAATATTGAAATTTATACACAATCACAAACACCGAACGATTTAAATCGTTCCAAGAAGACAAAAACAAACAAAAAACAGAGTCAAAATTTCATCAGGAAAATGTTTTTTTTTTTGTTTTTTTTTTTTATTTATTGATATGCAGCCAAGTGCTATAAAAAAAATGACCCATAAAATCGAAAAATCAACAACAAAAGAACGAACACCAATGTAAGCCACAATGAATGCATGAGTATTGCTTTTTTTACCATCAACGGATCAACATGGAAGCTAATCACTCATGCTATTTATGGTTGACTAATATGCGTACGAGACACATATGTGTATAATGCGAACTATTGGCTAAAAAACACTTTTCTCTCAAAATACAAGAATTTTTGCAAAAAAAAAAAAAACAAAAACTAAAACAAAAACAAATAAAAAATGAAAATAAAAATCGAACATTTAAATTTAGGAAATAAATTCATTTTGAAAAGAGTAAAAACACACACAAAAAATTAATAAGAAATGAATGAATAAAGAAGAAGAAGAAGAAGAAGAAGAAGAAGACGAAGAAGAAGACGAAGAAGAAGACGAAGAAGAATAAGAAGAAGAAAAAGAATAAGAAGAAGAAGAAGAAAAAATAATGTTAAACAAATTGAAGAGACACAAGAAAGAAAGAACGTTAATAATAAAATAAGAAGATGATGAAGTGAATAATGAAGAAAGAATGGTGAAATTAAATTTAATAATTTATGTAGATCGAAATTTTTGGTTTTTAGGTTACATTTTTATATGTATATGTATAATATGCATACGATGACAACAGAAATGAGTATTTTGTTGATTTATTGGCCGTCCACCTTCACTCCCTACTCCTGATGAATAAACAATTTTCCAAGATGATCGTCATGACGTTTGTTATTTTCTTCTTTATTTTGTTTCATATATAAACATCCACACACACACGCACACACACACACACACACACACACACACACACACACACACACACACATTCATACTTACAGATAAAAACAAAAAATAGTTATATAAGTACACCTAATTGACGCCAATATACGACAAAATACTGTTTTTTTGCCCGTATGTGATGATGTAAATACTGATTCAAGAAAAACAAATATTAAATTTAATTATTAAAAAAAAAAAAAAAAAAATAATGCCTTAAATTACTACCAAAATTAATATCATGATATTTAAATGAAAAGAGAAAGCAGCAAAGAAAAAAAAAAAGAATTAATTAAAGAGAATAAAAAAATATGAAATTGTGCGATAAAAGCAAAATAAATAAACTCAAAAAAAAAAAAAATTCAACAAAACACACATTCTAATTATGTGGCGCAATGCGCTAGTTGCGAGTTTCGAAGTAGTTGAATCATTCGTAATGCTCTTGAAAAAAAAAAAAAAAAAAAACAATTATAATTCGACGTTTTAAAACTACTTCGCAGATCTCAATTTTCGTAATGCAACGCATGTATTTCTATATTTCTAAGGGAGCGAGAACGTGGGAAAAGAGTTAGAGAAAGGGGAAGTGAATAAGATGGTGGCAGTGAGTGATAGTGAGAGGGGAAGAAAGTGAGAGGAGAAGAAGAAAGAGAAATGAGAGGGAAAAAGAGCACAAGGGAGAAAAACTGAAAGGGAAAAAAAGGAATGAAAAAGAAGGAAATGAAGAGAGAAAGAAAAAAAAAAGAGTAAAATGAGTAGCAAGAAACACTAACAGCAGGTTTTTACAACTTTTAACACACAGTATCGAAGCAAACAAAAAAAAAAAAAACGTGGAAATTAAAACGAGAGAGAGAGTGAAAAAAATGTTATTTAATTATGATTATTTTACCAATTAAACAATTACATTTCTTTTCTTTTGTTATTCATTATTCGTTTTTTTTAAATGGTCAAATCTGACAGAGGGGCGAACTAGTTATTTTTTTTTTTTTCTCTTTTCTTGCGAACTTTCAACAAAAAAAAGATGACGAAAAAAACAAAGAAGAAAAAAAAAAAAAAAATAGAAAACGACGAGCATGGGAAACCAATCGCAATAATTGGAAATGAACTAGGGAAATGTTTAAATGGATTTTATGTTTAAATTACGGTGTTTTCATTTTGTTTAAAAAATTCAAAAGTATGAGAAAAAAACACACACACATAATAAAAGCAGTGGAAAAATGAAGGAAGAATAAGAAAAAGTAAACCACCGCGCGAGTTGGTGGTTTCTATCTCTTTTATTTTTTTTTTTTTTTTATTTAAGAAACTTTTTTTTTTTATTATTATCATTATTATTATTATTATTATTTTATGTAACTTTATTTCTCTCGATAATTTGTAAAACGTAATTTTATTACTTCATCAAGTTATTACTTATTCGTATATATATATAAATATATATATTTTTGAATTGAGAAGTGGAAGAGATGATTAGCGAAACGTACGCAAAAAAAAAAAAAAAAAAAAGAAAGAAGCAAAAATAGTTAAACAGTTTTTAATAAATAAAACGGAAAAATTTGAACAAATTACTTTGAATGCATTGTTATTATTATTTATGTTTAGCAGAGACTGTGTAGCACTAGAGTAGAAAATCATTATCAATTTGTTTCAAATGAATTATAGATTGGAATTGTTTCATTTTAGTCAATTGTTTATTGGGTTTCGATGAATTTATTTTTTTTTTTTTTTTTTGGTCTTGTTTCTTTGCTCTTTCTAAAATGTCTTTTGTTATATTGAGATTAAATGACTGTAAGTAATAAAATTTGATCACCCGTCCAAATATACAATTTTCAATTCGTTTAAAAGAAATTTTTTTTTACAATTTTGCAACTGTTTTCGATTACTATTTATTCGTATGGTATATTGTCAAGTTATAAAATGTCTTGCATTCACACAAAACATGACTACCTAAATCCTTTTTTTTATTTATTGATTTTTTTTTTTTTTTGATCAGAAAATTCGAATTCATTTGCACAATGTCTTTTCATTTTACACTGCAAATTTCAATGGATGTGCTATTTAGAGGGATTTTAATGTTTAATCGAAGAAATCCACGTTGATTTTATACAAAGATCAGGGATCAGGTGATGAACAACAAAAATAATTGATGATTTTATCAATAAATTTAATGCGAACACTGGGCGGAAGTAGTTCAAGATTTTGTGAATCACCACTTTCAGCATCCGAATCATCACTTTCAATGGTCATTTCTTGTATGCTGAATGTATCACTTAAATCAATTCGTTTGATCGCTTTCAGTTTGGTCGGGAAAAATGGTGATGAAAATTCTTCATCTTCACTACTACAAATGGAAAAAGAAAAGAAAAAAAATATTTTGTTTTTTTTTTTTTTTTTTTTTTCGTGAAATCAATTGTATGCATGCAGTGGTTTTTACATGGTTTTCAATGATTTTTTTCTTTTTTTTTTATGCTTTTCGATATGGAATTTTGGAAAATTCATTTCAAAAAAAATCTTACCTATGATCCGATTTATATTCAACGAGTGGAAGTGTATGGCCTGGAATTGGAAGTCGATTGATTGGTATCAATGAAGCATTATTACTTTTGCTGTCCTTTAAATTCAAAAAAGAAATGTATAAATTAAAATATAAAGAAAAAAAAAAACTGATGATTTCAAATGACACAAAAAATATTCATACATTAATAACATCGTTAGCATTTTGTTGTGAATAATTCTTTTTGGCACGTTCCACTTTTAATTCCAGCTTACGTTGAAGAGTTTTACATGAATTGTATTTATTTGGAAATCTGGTTATAATTTGATCTCGATGTGCGGCTACCGAATCTATAGTCGTTGCTGTTGATGAATGATTATTGTTTGAATTTTGACCGAGAAAAACAACTTCCATATTGTTGTTCAATAATAATGAATCAACATTTACAACACCGGTATCATCGTCCCTATTTACTGACTGTAAATTAATTAATTTCAAGAAAAAAAAAAAACAAAAAACAAAATCATATGATTACCAATGCAGTTTTGTACTTTTTCCACCATTATTTATTATTGAAAGAAATATTTTAATAAAACACCTTAACTCACCATATTGGTTTTTCCTTTATTTGAATAAATTTTAAAACACAATTCGGCATGTCACAATTATCAACACAAAATATGGTATTGCACAAAAAAGGTTTGCGATGTTATTATCATTAGCCGCGTTGCTTTGTTTGATTTATAATTGACAAATATGCAACTGTCAAGTGCTCTGGCATTTTATGGTTTATCGATTTTTCACGAAAAAGAAAATATTATTTAGAAGTTGGAAAAACATTCAAATCAAACCAACAGCTGCTAATTTAGCGCAGACTCACACACGATAAAAGCTTAGTTCAATATTCGACAAGTTTAACGTTGACAAATTTGTGATGGTTTGTGTCTTTGATAGTCGCACATTGATTGCAAGAGATGACGCAATCATGCTTTTCTCATTTCAATCCTTATTCGATTTAAATTCTCTTATTTTGTTTTTTTTTTTTTTTTTTTATCAAAAATCCTTGTTTCTTGCCATTGTATATAATTTCGTTGTTGTAAACAATACTGCCCCAATTTGGGATAAGGCGGATGGATCCATATATAGCGTCTTCATTTGTTTCAATAATCTTTCCATTTCATTTCATTTTTTTCTGTTCTTGTAATACGAGAATTGCCTTCATTTCAGCTAAATTGTACAAGGTGCACGCGTTAAAATGTGAACATACAAATTGTATTTGTCTCCCCCACTTTATTTATTATTGCTTTTATGCTAAAATTTTTTTTTTTTTTTTGTTTTCTATATTTCACTCTCACCGGTCGCTCAATGTATTTTGCACATTTTCGAATCGAATTTGTCGTTTAGTGTGCAATGTGTGCAAAAGCATTTGAACTTTAAGTTTGGAATTAAAATGAAGTTCAGTGCATATTTTTGCATTCAAGTGTCGTTTCATTGCATTTTTGTAAATGACATCAAGTAGACAGCCGAGAAAAATTTTGATCATTGTCACACTACATTGCAATTTGCATTTTATTGTATTTTTCCGTTCACGTCTCTTCA
The DNA here is from genome assembly GCA_029041755.1 of Resseliella maxima. Lineage (NCBI taxonomy): Eukaryota > Metazoa > Arthropoda > Insecta > Diptera > Cecidomyiidae > Resseliella > Resseliella maxima. The sequence goes on from JAQOWM010000568.1 coordinate 2,946,820, forward strand.
CATTTGTTCCCATTCAGATCAATTTTTATTTTGTTGCATTTATTTGTTATGCGACATTTTTATTTTCCTTACGCTTCTGATCACACACAAATATATATTGTCGTGGGCAGCATGAGGTAGATTTAGCGGAGGAAATTTTTCTCATTTCGGAAAGATTGCTCTGAATACATTTTTTATTTTGGATTTTGAGTAAGGCGTTGTTCAATGAACAATGTCGCACATCGCAGAAGGCTTAAAAACAAGTCGATTTTCAAATATAAGATATTTCTGGTGCGTTTTCGATTGGTTGATTTATTTTATTTGATTGTTTTATGTTCTCTCTTTCGCTCTCTCGCTCTTTCTTTCCCTCCCTCTCACTCTTTCTCTCCCTCTCTCTCTCTCTCTCTCTCTCTCTCTCTCTCTCTCTTTCTCACTCACTCACTCTTTCCCTCTCTGTGTCCCTCTCTCTCTCTCTCTTTCTCTCTCACCTCTCTCTCTCTCTCTTTCTTTCTCTCTCTCTCTCTGTCCCTCTCTCTCTCTCTCTCACTCTCTCTTTCTTTCTTTCTCTCTTTACCTCATCTGTTCAATTTTTGTTTGTTCACATTCACGTTCGTATTGTTCATCTCACCATAGTTTTCGTGTGGCAATTTTCAGTGAATTTCAACTTAACGAGAAAATAATATTGAGTTTGACATTTGTAAAGTAAATGCATTCATTTTTGTTGTAAAAGAGCTTTACACTTTGTGTAAAATATGGTTGGCATTAAAATTGAAGTAGTTCACGATAGTTGTCCCCTTGCGCACGGTTGCAATCGCATCAAAGCATCTCAACTTTTCTTATGATCTCACGAAATATAATTCCTGTGAAAATATTTTTTTTACAACAAATCTGCATCAGCATTGTGTGAGTGACGATGAACAAAAGGTAGGAGACAAGAGCACAAAAAAAAAAGAAAAAAATGAAAAGAAAGTAGAAAGAAACAACAACAACCAAGAGATTTTGAAACGTATACTTCTATTCCATTGGCTCTATCTAATGCTAGAATACAATTTCTAGTTACTTTCGAATCAATACCACACATAAATCACAATTTTTACACTTTTTTTTTTATCTTTGTTCATTCACTAGAAAATTCGAATTCGCTCCTACTAGCATTACATAGCTCACACTCCAAACGTTGCTTTTATTCATTTGTATGTATGTATTTGTAAAAGAGTGTGGGTGCTTGAATCCCGGTTTAAGCAATCGACATTGAAACAAAAGTAGACACAGTGCACGATGCAATCACTTTTTTATCGTTTTCACCCAACCTTTACCACCTCCGCTGTCTTTTCGAATTTGCTTTGCATTTGGCCTTTTCTTTCCCTCTCTTTCTCTTACATTCAAGCTCAATCTTGCATAGTCATTCGCTATTGATCGATCTTTCCCTCTCTCTCTCTCGCTCTATCTCTCTCTCTCTCTCTCTCTCTCGCTCTCTCTTTATCTCTGCATTCTCAATCCTATACTCGAACTGTTTGTATTACTTAATTTACTTTGTTATTCGTAACGTTTACTTTTTTGCATGTTGTCCCAGCTCCAGGATTCCGTCAAAATTATACTGTTCCAAATACACATATTTGATTCAAACATCATTTTCTTTAAACTCTTTCCACATACATGTGTTTTGAAACAGTAGTATAATTCATGCACAAACATACTTACATTCAAATTGTTCTAAGTGCCTGCAATTGTACATACATGCGAACCGTATTGTTTGCGTATGGCATCAATCGTCATGATACTTTTTACATTTTGAAAATTTAAAAGTGGTTATTTTCTACTGGTATCGAATCGAATGAATGAACGAGAAAACATGAAGGTATGTAGATTCGTTGCAAATCTATCGGGTCTTTTTTTTTAGCATACAAAAATTGTCCTAGTCGACAATCGGCAATCATTTCATGCTCACGCTTTGCACATCGATTGTAAGTCTTGGTGGTACTTTTGTTGTAAGTCGAAATGGCTTTTTTTTTTCTCATTCAATGCGCACGTAGTTTTCTCGTCTTCATCTCTTTCTACACTTTTTTTTTGTTTGTTTGTTTGTAACTCTTTTTTTGCAATGTGTGTGTGTGTGTGTATTGAATGTACAGAGTATTCTGTTTTCTCTGGTTCCATCAAACCATCCGTTACTTTGTATTTATGCAAATATTGCCAAAGATCATAGAGATTTTCCGTCGTTGATTGATACAAATTTCAGTGTGTACACATAAATATGTCGAATTCGGAAACGGTGTATGATAGAAATGGAGAGAGAAAAAAAAAAATCATCAAAATACACCCACTGTGCAAAACGAGAAAAAAAAAAGAAAATGATATAAGCCATCATTTCATTCTGAAGAATTCAGAAGAATAAAAATACAAAAAAAGAAAGCGTATTTGTGTATACATGTGTATAAAGTAAAAATACAAACAAAAGCACAAATCTCATGCTGAAATTTTGTTCTTGGCAGTCTATAAAGTTATGTGTAGAATGTGAAAAATAAAGTTTACAATATTGAAAACGAGCGAATGATACAAAATCATCGCGTTGAAGTTGAAATAAATTGAAATTGAGAAGGATACGAGAGACAAAGTGGAAGAGAGGAAGGAATTGAGAGAATGAGAGAGATTAGAGAGTAGAGAGTAGAGAGAAGATATAGAGAGGGAGCAAAAGAGCGAGAGAGAGACAGAGAAAAGTGAGAGACAAAAAGAGAAAGAGCGAGAGAGATAGATAGAGAGAGAGAGAGAGAGAGAGAGAGAGAGAGAGAGAGAGAGAAAGAGAAAGAGAGAGAGAAAGAGAGAGAAAGAGAGCGAGAAAGGAGGAGAGAAGAAGAAAAAGAAAATGAGAACAAGTACAAAAGAGAGAAAGATAAGAAGAAAGAGAAAGGCAAATAATGAAAAGCAGCAATTTATCAGAATGTTGTGCTGTTGTAGTTGATACCTCTTTCAATAGGTAACCAGGTTTGAGTATGTTGGACGACGATTGAATATACTCGAGAAACAGCTGAATGCGTAAATAAGATGAAGTGGTAGCGTTTCTATAAATCTGTTGCAATCAAAGTAACATCGCAACTATCGTTTTGAAGGTGAATGTTCTTGAATTTTTTCCAACTTGCTTATGCATTTCAAATGATACAGACAATAAACTCGATCTAGTTGATTTTGAACAAAGTGTCTACGTGTA
>JAQOWM010000568.1:2955000-3062500 GCA_029041755.1 Resseliella maxima
GGTTTTTTTTTTTCTTTTTACAAAATCCAGCTTTTTTTCGCACATTTCAGTACATTTTTTTTTTTTTTTTTTACATACAAACAGGAAGTTATTTACGTATAATTCAAATTGTGAACTGAAATTGCACATTAATCTCGATACTATTGATGTATAAATGGGAACGATACTGTCTCTATTTAACTGATTCGTGTGTGGATTTATTTTGAGTTATCTACTTACAACCGAATTTATTTTCGCTTGAATAAGGCATTTGAGTGGCCATTTATTCTCGTCCAACTGAGTCACTACCATTTTTTATACTGCTGACCACTGAAGGTCAACGATTCTCATACTAAAGTATAACGAAACCAAAAAAAAAAAAAAAAAAAAAAACATATACTATTTATATATAAAGAGGAAATTATCTTGTGCGATTCTTTGAAAGTTAAAAGTTAACATTCCGTAAAGCAATAAAGAACCATACAGAAAAAGCGTTGGCAGAGTCGATTTCGACTAGTGCAAGTTTACTTCGCTTTTGTTGTTGCAAGGTTTTTTCTTCTTCTTCATCCTCTTCTTCTTCTTCTTCCTCTTCTTCCTCTTCTTCTTCTCAACATACTACGCTCGTTGCTCTTCCACACTTTCTCCCTTTTCATTCTCCTCTCCATCTTCATCTGCCTCTTCCTATCTTTGATTTTTCCTCCCTTTCTTCCACTTATTCTTTAGTCTTTATTAACGATAAAACGAACGACTGCAAAACTTTATAAAAAGAAAAGAAAAATTAATTAATTTTATTTTTGCTTCGAAAAATACAATCTTTCTCTGTTCAATGAATGTTCACATCGAAACACCATTTACTTGGCTTCATTGAAAACTAAGCAACAAAACTCGATGCGAAGCGATACGATATGATTCAGTTGGCCGAATAAACGAACAAACCAACGGACGGACGGACGAACGAACGAACGAACGAATGAAAAGAAATACGATTAAAAGGACTTTAAAGAGATTGCTTGTTGCACATTCAGATTCTCTCTCTGTTTCTTTCTTGAATTTAATGTTTTGAAGCTCTATCGAGTGGAAGGGAATGAAGGTTTTTCATAATTCTTGATAACTTATTTTATTAAGACAATAAGAGAAAAAAAAAGATATAAAAAAGTGAGTGAAACAGAGAGAAAGAGTATGCGTGTGGATGTGTGTGTGTGTGTGTGTGTGAGAGAGAGAGAGAGAGAGAGAGAGAGCAATGATATCGGCAAGGAAGAAAAAGCAATGAAGTAATTAGTTGAATGCTGTTGTAAATGGACGAGTGAAGTCGATTATTGCTTGCAATGTTGAACAGACGGTACCGCGATACAGGCAAATTGAGAAACAGAAGAAAAGAAAAATATACAAACGGAAAGAAAGACAACGGAAAATAAATATTGTGAAACTTCAAAATAAAGTTTTCTATCGTTTTAATTTTCTCGGAGAAAATCGGCATCGTTGACGGTTTCCCACGTGACCCTCGATGATGTGTGCATTTATCGTTACTATCTTTTAACATTTTGTTTTTCACATGAGAATCGTTCTATTGTGTTCAAAATGAGGATTTTACCACAATAATAATGGACAATATTTTCAGGCACAATCAGAAAAAAAAAAAACAAAAAACAAAAAACTCATATAAACTCCATCTATTTGCCACTTTCATTTCCTATTTAAAGATAGAAATGGACATTTTTTTTTGATGCACATCAAACACTTTGTCCCTAATAAAAATGAACCAAAATGAGTTGACGAAGAATATTTCAATGATATTTCCAATTGTACTGTCTCATAGCTATGTGTCTCATACACAAAATAGAATAAAATATAATATGTTTGACCATGAAAGGTCGCTTCAAAGCATACTCATTGTGAAACCAACGAATCTGATCAGATCAAAAACCCAGAAATGAAAAACTACTAAATGATGCGCTTATAAAGTAGAAAATTGCACGGTAACAACAGTTGCTGAGATGGTTGTCAATGATAACGATGAAACTACATTTGTTGTTGTTCGCTGCTTATTTTGTCATTTTTACTGAAGTTGCACAAAATCCATATAATTTTCACAGAATTTTTCTTTTCACAACGCAATGGTAAATGAAAGCTTTTTTTTGCCAATTACACTAAAAAAAGGAAAAAAAAAAAAATGTGTCAAGCATTTCTAACAACGAAAAAAAGAAAATTTCTTTCTTTCTCTTTCTTTCGTTGTCGAAGGGCAAAGAGGCACACCAAATCATCATCATGCAATAAAAATGCAACATGACATGCTTTAAGATACAAACATTTAATCGCTTGCATCTTGAAAAGTGAGCCAGTATCCATGTAAAAAAAAAATCATTATTAAATCTGACATTTCAAATTGAAATTATTTCACATGGCTAATTTGAATCGAAAAAAAAAAGAAATATCAACGGCTCAACATCAAAAGCATTAAACTTTTAATAAGAAAAAAAAAGAACAGAATATTTTTATATTTATCTTGGTTTTTATTTATGGTGATGCTAAGTGAATTTCTTTTTTTTCTCTCTTTCGTTACTTGTTTTGGCTGTTATTTTGAAGCACTTTCTATGTATTTCTATTTTTCCGGCGACTTGCTTGTCATGATTTTTATATTTTTTTGCATTGCGTATAATAATCTATTTCTCGTTTTGGTTTTTTTCTTTTCGTAGCTCATTGTTTGTTCAGCAGAAAAAGACAGTGGCTTCGAACTTTAAAAAAAAAAAAAATAAAAACGATAGCATTGTTTATATGCTGAACCATAAACTAACAAGCTAACAAATAGAAAACATAAACAACCATCGAAAGAAGAGGGAGAGAGAGAACGAGAGAGAGAGAGAGAGAGAGAGAGAGAGAAATAGATGAATGAAGATAGGCAAATAAATGTAACATCAGAAAAATCAGCATCACAAGCATTTGCAATATTCGGTCATATTTCAGTGGCAAGCATGAGAAAATCATTCACTTTATGAGCGTTTTCATTCCTTGTGATCTTCTCTCTTTCTATGTCTTCCTTTTCATTTTTTTGTTCTTTCAGTCTTTCATTCTATCTATCTTTCGTTATGTTACTGCAAAGGTTTGTGTCGTTTATTCAGTAAACGTGATGGAAAAAATGAAATGGCAATGGGTTGTTGTTATCTCTCTAAATGTTTTCCGTTTCTCTCTTCTCTCTCTCTCTCTCTTTCTCTCTTTCTCTCTTTCTCTTTCTCCCTCTCTCTTTCTCCCTTTCTCCCTTTCTCTCTCTCTCTCTCTCTCTCTCTCTCTCTCTCTCTCTCTCTCTCTCTCTCTCTCTCATTCCATGCTACACATGTATGTGTTTGTGTGTATTTTTTTTTTTTTTTTTGCTATTTTCTTCTTCTTATTCTCTTCATTCCAGTTCAATGTTCATTCATTTTATGCTATTTTTTATTTGCAAAATAGCTAGCAAGCGTTTGTGTGCACAATGTACAACTCTTTGTACACAAAACCAAAAGTCAACGCAATCTTAGTTCGAATTTATGCATAAAAGAGAAAAAAAAAGAGAGAGCGTTCATAAAGCGAGACAGTGAATGAGTGAAAAAAGTATGCGATAAAGATGATGAAGAAAAATAGGAAGAAAAATAAGATGAAGAAGAAGAAGAAGAAAAAAGAAGAAGAAGAAGAAGAAGAAGAAGAACGCGAATGAAAAGCGAAACCGTTGAAAATATTCTTGTGTCTGCCTGTGCCACATTACACATATCCACTTCATATGATATGTCTGTTTAATAAAATTATATACAAACAATAAATTGTAAATGATGTGGAAATTTGCAAGGGGAAATATGAAGAATAGAAATCAACTTTAAATGACAAAATGCCAACGAGGAAATGAATACGGCCAACAATCACAAATATAAAAATGTCACATCAACGTCATCTTCGAACGTATATATATATATTTCAATGCATATTTCGGTGAATCAAATAATTGTGGAAATGTTTATTTCCAGAATATAATATTTCATGCATATTAAAAGTGCACCTTTTATGCACTACTTTGTTTGCTTGAGAAAAATTATCTTCAATTCAATGAGGAATAGAAATTATTCTTTTGGAAAAAAAAAAAACGAAAAAATTTTACATTGCTTTTTACTTATTTATTTTCATTCTCATTTGCAATCCCATTCTTATTTCTATTCCAATTCATTTTGTTGTTGTTTTATTGATGAAAATTGCATTTATGAAAAGGAAAAATATAAATGGTTTTGTGATGAGAGATTTTCTTGCTTGTGGTACAATTGAGTGTAATTGCAAAATGGCATGCTTTCAAGCATTTGACATGCATTTAAGTGGTGTCAATAAATAAGGACAACAACCGTCAGGCAAAAAAGTATGAGCGAGAGAATGCGATAGCAAATGAGAGAAGCAACGAGAGAGAATGAAAGAGGAAAAAAGAAAGAGAAAGAGAAAGAGAAAGAGAAAGAGAAAGAGAAAGAGAAAGAGAAAGAGAAAGAGAAAGAGAAAGAGAAAGAGAATGAGAAAGAGAAAGAGAAAGAGAAAAGAGAAAGAGAAAGAGAAAGAGAAAGAGAAAGAGAAAGAGAAAGAGAAAGAGAAAGAGAAAGAGAAAGAGAAAGAGAAAGAGAAAGAAAGAAATAATCAAACAATGAAATATCAACGAAGAAGTAAACATTGAAAAGTGACACAATAATGCGTGATGGAAAGTTCAGCATTATCATTAACATTATGTACACATAATAAAACGTTGTATGTTTGCATAATTTTCAATGGGAATGTTTGATGTGCGCGCCTTTTTCTCTTCCTTTACAAACCCCAACCCACTTATTCCATCTCTATTTGGAATATCTTATCGAATACCGATCTTTTGGAGCGTAATGCAAATGGTTATGCAAAATGCTTTCTTTCTGTCTATCGCATTTGAAGTCGTAAAATGAAAACAAAAAAAAAAAAAAAAAAAAAGAAAAAATTCAGTTGATTTTGGCCAAATACGTGTACATAGAAGAAGAAAAAGTGAAGAAGAAAAACATTGTTGTAAAATGTTCAATTTTTTTTTTTATATCTTATGCTTTCTATTCAATATCACAAACATAATTTTTGATGATGATGTTCTGAAAACTGAAATGATTGTGGCTTGGTTTTGCCGTATCGTGCGTTCCAAAAACCGTATTGAAAGTGAATTGCAATCGATAGAACGAATTTGATTTCTGTTTCCATCAGCAGGTGTGTGCATGCTATTAAATATAACACAGATGTTCATCCAAATCATACGTTCAATGAAGAATATTTTCAGTTAGCCCGTTCATATAAAACTCATCCATATGGCATTGATTTTGTTTTTGGTGGTGGTTGTTGTTGTTGTTGTTGCTAGTAATGGTATACCACTAAAAAACATTTGAAACAATCGGATCAGCACATCTATTGTGTGTCATGTCAGTTGTACAACTTGTACTTACAGCTTTTTGTATCGCTTCTCTCTCTCTCTCTCTCTCTCTCTCTCTCTCTGTCTCTCTCTCTGTCTGTCTCTCTGTGTCTCTCTGTGTCTTCACTCTCTCACTTCATCATTTATTAAGTGTATTATCATTGGAAATAACGACAAATTTAAACCATTATTGATTCATACGAGATCAAATTCTTTCTTCACCATTAAAGACAAGCCATATCACCATGCTGTAGAGAGAATTTCATCATACACATACACACCATATTACTTGATGATGTTGCAGATTTTTCGTTTCCTCTCTTTTCCTTATCGTCATCTTTTTTGATTCGTTATTCTACGTTCTTCTTTCTTTCTTTCTTTTTTTTTTCTTTGTGGGCAATTTTGTATGTATATGTTGTTCAATCTCAATCTCATCGTCGTACTTTCTCACATCTACTTTCCATCGTATGTTTTGCATTTTATGTGGTAAAGACAATTTATAATCATTATCTGCACACTTTGCATTGTTTGCGCATGTTTTTGGCTCTGATTGAGTAGAAATTCGTTTAAAAAATCTATATGAACGCAAAAATTTGAGTGTAAACAATACATATAGTTTAAGAGAATGAGAATTAGAGGAAGTAAGAGAGGAACAGAAACGGAGAGAAAGAGAGAGAGAGAGAGAGAGAGAGAGAGTGAGAGAGAGAGAGAGAGAGATTGAGCTGAAAAATACAATAATTTTCCATTTTTAAAGGCAATTTAAAAGTCATTTACTTTATCCCCAACAAAGCATAAAAATTGTACATTGGTTTACGATTTTGCAACAGATTTTAAACGGCTATGGTTTTGTGGACACTCAAAACCAAAACCTTCAAATTGTTAAAAAAATACGGAATAACCTATGAAGTGCACGCGCACGATTCTATTTCTTTCCATAAGTCTAATGAAAGAAAGTAAAATGAAGAAAAGAAAATCGAAAATGGCCGCACAAAAGCTTTCCCAGCTCAGATCACTCTCAAATAAAATAAAATAAGAGAGAGAGGGGGGAAGAGAGAGAAAAAATAAAGAGAGAGAGAGAGAGAGAGAGAGAACCGAACCCCATCGAGCAAATTGAATTTAATTTTGTCGGACGGCTGACACATAATTCACTTGTCGAACCTATTGCTCAGACTTACAACATTTTCCATACGCATCATCCGTCGCATAAAAATTGAAAAGTCTACTTTTTTTTCGCCACCAAGTCATCTAATTTTCATTCACTGTTTAGTATTCAATGAGTTATCACTTGGAGAAAAATCAATTTAATCGCATTTCATACACCAATACAACAAACAGACAAATTCCAATTAAATGTGTTTGCTATTTGGAATAATGGTTTTCTCTAAGGTTTTTTCTATTTCATCTTTATCACAATTTTCATTTAGATCTTTATCATGGAAATCTTTTTAAATTAGGTAATTTACTAAATCAATCCATTTTGGTGACTAAATATAGTTGATGCATGACTTTAAAATTTTAATGAAAACACAAAATCACTAATCTCATTACTATTTAGATTCAAGATTGTTCTAGCAAATAATTCAATTCAATTTTATTGTGTAAAAATCAAAATAAAATGAGCAATCGTGAAAATAAAATGTAATTTCTTCTTGTAAATTTTGAGTATATTCAAATTGAATTTGAATTTTTTTATTGAAAAAAAAAAAAAAAAAAAAAAAACAATGATTATAATCATCGAGGAACATTGATAATAAACATTTTAAAACCATTTTTGAAGAATCGATATAATATTGTTAAATAATCTGAAATGAACTTTTGAAAATTGCAAGTGATATTGCTATTAATTTGGCATGGAATTGATCATGTTAATTTATACATATTTCGAGTATTTTGCGGAGCATAAGTTCGAATAAATTGATGAAGAAGAACGTATGCATGAGCGTGCGTGTACACGTGTGTGTGTGTGTGTGTGTGTGTGTGTGTGTGTGTGTGTGTGTGTGTGTGTATGTGTGTACCACAAATTGTGCCGTTGTTGCTAGTTTGCCTGATTCATATGACCTACTGTTGAACATATTTAATTATTTTCAAAACTTTATTGAAAACTTTTCCACTTTGAAATATGTGTCCTAATTTATTAAATTGGATGGCGGAATGATGTTAGATTTTTCGGTATGCATACAAGTGCACCATCAAAGGAATTAAAACTTAATAAAAGGCCAAATAATATATGTATGTTCGGATACCTTTTACAGTTAACGACAGTCCCCCAACTTATTAATGCTGCAAAGAATCACGGACGGATGAACCGCATATTTTGAATGTAAGTAAAAGTTATATGCGGTGATACCTCTTCAATATGACTTTTATCAAAGCGGCCATGTTAGCAGATAGACTCAACCATATTTCATGAAATGTTATTTAAAATAGAAGAAGAGAGAAGAGGAGAGGAGTGAAGAGGAGAGGAGAGAAGAGGAGAGGAGAGGAGAGAGAAAGGGAGAGAAGAAGCAAAGTGGATGAGATTTTGTTAATATTATTTTATCTTCAAATTTACTTGAATACCGATGAATTGTGTTTTATTCCTTAGATTTCAATGAATACCACTTGAAAATGCCTGACATCATACCAATACAAAACAAAAGTAAAAAAAAAAAAATCAAAAATTCATTCAAAAATCTCTGTCATTTTAGCGCTTACAATTGCCATAATGATCTAAACTTATAATTGTAACTCTTTTGCTACAGATGGAATTTGTTTGCAATGATTCACACAATTTGTACACGCATAAATATAAAATAACTGAAACATAATTAAATATGAATACATTCATGGTTGAGTCATTGTAACGAAATGGCTATGTTATTTTACAGATATTTTTTAATTTGTGTTGGCCAACATTTACAAATAAATGATATTCGAATGGAAAAAGCGGAAAATTTATATGAAATGCCTGCGTACGTATTGTATGCATAATGAATTTTACCGGGAAATATTTTTCATTTGTTAAGTTTTCAAATGAAATGGATGACGATGATGAAGCGAATTCCATTCTTTATAAACATAAAATTTGAATTTGATTACGATAAAATGAAATTAAAGCAAACCATTTCAAAACATGCATAGAACAACAATTTATGAAAGAATGGTCTTTTCCATTATTGCTATATTAATTGCCATTTGATTGAAACTCTAATATTACAAATATCATGCGTGTATATTATTTTGCTTGTATATAAATTTGAACTTATCAAATTATGTTAAGTTCACCGTTGAGAATGTCGTTTCATTGCATACACGCAACACTACAAATATTCACTCATTCGCTTTCTCACAAACATTCTCTCACTCACTTTCTTTCGAAATTACACACACACACGAGAGAGAGAAAGAGAGAAAGTGAGAGAGAGAGAGAGAGAGAGAGAGCGAGCGAGAGAGAGAGAGAGAATGGAGCGAATTATACCAGTCGCTTGTTTTATGCCATCAAAAACTTTTGTAACTTTACCGAATATTTCATTACAATAGTTTTCGGGATGGTTCTTGTCGTGTGCTCCATTGTGCTCGTTCATTTCGTTATGTCTTTTATTGTTTTCTGTTCAAGTGCATTTTGATATACTGCCACCTCAGCCGGTAAACAGTTGAAATTTTATAAACTATAACCGTTTAAGTACTCTTGAATAAAATGGTACACTATGTTTGATGTGAAATACGGTTGCGGCAGCCAATGCCACGCTTTTTCTCTTTGGTAACATGCATTGAGCGTCAACATCGAACATTGGCAGTACTAACATCACTAATTAGAACCACAAGATCGAGAGAGGGAGAGAGAGAGAGTGAGAGAAAGAAAGAGAAATGATAGAAAATTTACAGTGCTTTTGTTGCCATCTTCTTAACACATTGCCTTCATTCGTTTCCTTCTATATGTGTTTTTCTCTCCTTATTTCCTTTCTCTCTTTCCCACTCTCTTTCTTCCACTCTATCGGTGTGAGCCCTACACTTTATTCCATATACGCAATATTTGTACAGTTAAAATATGCAAAATTAAAGCTGGTAAACCTACAATCACTTAAACAAAAACTCAAAACAATCTAAGAACATTAAAAACTTTTCACTGTTGTTGTCGTTGTCCTTGTCAGCGAAATGTTTGTTTGCATAGTTGAATACCGTTGTTGTTTTTGGGATTCTCTATTATTACCATTTGCCATTTCTTCGCCCTTCATCTTATATTGCTTGTTTTTTTTTTTCATCTTCTTTTTGTTCCATCAATTTCCTTCGTTGTTTGCTTCTATCAAACGTTATGGTATAGTTTATTTATGAATAAAACCATATACGGTTGTTGTCTCGCAGCAACACCAACACCAAATGAAACCGACTGAGTGAGGCCGCCTTGAATATGCGGTATATTTTCAATGCACCATTTTCTACCAGGACAATGAATAAAAAAAAAAAGGCCAAAACATTCACCATAAGTCGTCTACATACGTAACAAATACATGATAAAATGTATTGCACAAGTGGAAATTGTGCATCGATTGGATTATGAACCAAAAATCCCGCGAACAATATTAAGTAAGTGTGCAGTGTATGAGAAAAATTTAAACAATGGGAAAAAAAAAGCCCTGAAAATATGATGATGATGATGATGAAGAAAACTTAGACATTGGAGCGAGAGAGAGAGAGAGAGAGAGAGAGAGAGAGAGAGAGAGAGCCGGGGAGACAGGACAAAAAAAACGTAACAGATAGCAATGTTGCGGCATCGTCAATTGAATGAATGAAAAAGCGCAATGGTTTACCGAAAGGTGGCAAAGAAGTTTCAAAAGCGTTTAATAATGCGATTTATGAGATGAGAGAAAAGTGCAACACACACACACACATACAGCATCAACAGCAGCAGCGGCAGCAGCAGCTTTTTGTAACCAATCATTTCATCGGATCAACAGCTACGATGCCAGAAAGTACTATCGAATTACTTTTAGTTAGCTAAAAGTTTCGCGCTCATTCACCTTTCCTTGTTTGTTTTACCATTTCATGTTGCACTTTGATTCGTTGATTCTTCTTCGTCGTCGTCGTCGTCGTCGTCATCATAGTCATCGTCGACTTTTTTCGTGTTTCATTAATGTTGCTACTTTACTCATTTCGTTCGCTTCATCGCGCCAAATGTTACTCTTATATTTTTGTTGTTTCACGCTCATTTTGAGTGTCTGTCTTTTGGCTATTTGCTCGCCAGTTTTTTTTTTTCTTTTATTTTTTTCTTTTGATTGGTGACAAGATAATGAATAATGCATTCAATTTGCTGCAGTCACTGTTTTAATAAGTCATAAAAATAACGTCGACGACAAGAATAACAAACATTGTTTTTGCTTTTTCTTGGTTCATTTTCGAAATATTTAGTCTTCCACAGTTTGCTTTGCACAATTTTACCGATTTAAGTGATACGAATTGATTTTACTTCCTAAAATTATAGCCAACTGATTGCTATGATTAATCTGATATAATTGATATTGATAAGTCTGTGATTAAGGATTTGCAAAACCTAAAATATAGGCATACAATCCATTGTCCATTTACTTCAATACACAGCTAATTTATATATATACTTATATGTTTATTTGTAGACAATTCAACGAAATGCGAAAAATTGCAGGTAATGATTGCCATATTTATTGGTCAATTTGATTTTTATTAGTGCATTAATAGCAATTTCATGTTAAATAATCCCGTATAATTGTCCAATTAATTAATGATGAGAATTGTGTATACCGTTAGTGATTTCGATTCATCTATCCCATCCATATGTTTCAATTTAATAATATTGTCTAAATATAGTGACCGATTTTTTTTTATTCTTTTTTTTTTTGCATTTACATTGAACCAAATTTACTTACCATATATTTACGGTTACATTTATGACCCTTTTTGGTTTAATTATTCGACAAGATTTTCCAAAAATGAGATCGAATCAAAAACTATTTCGGTTTACTAAACTATTTTCACATTGTTATGTTTTTGATTTTGCAAGAATGATTTTCACTCGACAGAAATTTCAAGAGAGAGAGAGAGAGAGAGAGAGGAGAGAGAGAGAGAGAGAGAGAGAGAGAGAGAGAGAGAGAGAGAGAGAGAGAGAGAAAGTGTGGGGGGCATAGAGGAAAGGGGGAACGAAGAAAATGTATCGAGATTGAGTCAAGAAAAATGGTGAAATGGAGAGAGTGTAGGGAAAAGAGAAAATGAGGGAAAGGGTGAGAGGTATAGAGAGAGAGAAAAGAGAGAAAGAGAAAGAGTGAGAGAGAGAAAGGGAAAGAGAGAGTGAGAGAGAGAGAGAGAGAAAGGGAAAGAGAGAGTGAGAGAGAGAGAGAGAAAGGGAAAGAGAGAGTGAGAAAGAGAGAAAGAGAGAGAGAGAGAGAGAGAGAGAGAAAGGGAAAGAGAGAGAGAGAGAAAGAGAGAGAGAGAGAGAGAGATAGAGAGAGAGGAGGAAGGAATAGAGGTGGAGAGAAAGAGAGAGAGAGATGGAGAGTGAGAGATGGAGAAAGAGGTGAAGACAGAGAGAATGAGAAAATATTTAAAACAAAAAAAGCATTGCAACATCGACTGAAAGAAAAATAAAAACTTTAGGCAAATGTTCAGTTTGGAATGTTTTGAAGAAAACACAAGTTTATTTTTAGTAGGCGCAAATAACGAAATTTATTTTCTAAGTTTTCAAAATGTTTGCTATTATTTCAATGCTTACATATCATGAGTAAATGTTTTAGATCTCACACATAAATTTTCTTAAAATTTAATGTCATTTTAACTTTTCTCTATTCATAAACAGAATGCATCAAAAATTCCAGTTTTGTATGTTCAGGACTTTTATTGAATATATATGACAAACAAGTAAGCAAAGAAGAAACAAGAAATGAAAAACCGACCGTTTATTGAATTAATCAGTTGATACCATCAAGTTTTCATTTGAACGATGTGTTTTGGTTTAATCTTTGTTAAAAGAGCATTACTATGCATCTAAATGTTTCGTTATAAATTTATTGGCCATAAATAAATAATTAGGCAATTTTAGCTTAGTATATACAATTCAAAGCTGTTTATATTATATATGTTCTAACATTTGACATATAACATGTGATTTTGTTGATTTTGTTCATTGAAATGATTCATATATAATTTTCAAAATTATCCAAAATTAATCTGGAACGGTGAACTTTTGTGAATTATGATAAACAATAATGAATATTGAAACGATATTTTCCAACCATTTATCATTTCAATATTATATATTCGTTAGTTTCCTTTTCAATCGTTTATATTTGCGGCAAGCATCTCTCTCTCTCTCTCTCTCTCTCAGCAAATTATATTCTAAAAGATGTGTACACTTTGCGAAATGTGAATCGTATTTTCGTTCGATAATTTTAAGAGGATAATAAGTAAAACCTTTCAATAAAATCGATAAAATTGTTTATGAAAATAGCGTCCAAAAACATATTTACGCATTTATTGATAAAATTATGTACATAATAAACGAACAGTTTTATAATATTTTATCTAAATATGAAATTTTATTTTATTTTATTTTACTCATGACTACATATAATTCACAATGAATATGGGAAAATATTATTAATAATAATACATAAAACGATTTGATTAAGAGAAAAAATTTCCCATTTCGGTCCAAACACACATTTTCCATATTGTTTTAACGTTCGAACAGTGTACCAAAATGGTTATATTCATATTTTATCGAAATGCTACAATGAATATGAAAATCATTTTGACTATACTATAAGCTGTTTAATGAAACTTAAATTTAATCCGATTCAAGACATTTAATTGAATACTCGTCATCAATATAATTTTCATATTTACTACTATAGTCCACTATATTTTCATAAAATAACATAAAATAAATTTGAAATTAGATAATAAACTAAGGCCATGGTATGTTTTTTCATTTCATATTCAATATTTTCCATTTGATTAAATTGTGTATTTCTTTAGAAATATATGAAAATGCTAACGATTCCAATGATGTAATAGATTATATTCACTTCAATTCCAGAGTAACAGTATGATGCTTTTGAATCCTCGTCTAGATGCAAATCATTTTAAAAAAAATAAATTCCATGATGCAAACGAATTTTAATTCATTGATAAGAAAAATATTGAAAAAAAAAGTTGACGAAAATAGAAAAAAAAAAAGAAATATTTAATATGATTTTTAAAATAAAATGTTCAACGTAAATTATTAAATAACAGATAGATTTTTTTCAGAGGAATATTAGTTCAAAATGAAAGCTTTGTAAGCATAATATCTACTTAACGCTTATTTTGACGAAAAAAAAAAAACAAATTGAATAGTTTGAACATTTTCAATGAACTCTGTAAAATTCTAGCTTTGACAAAATTCTAACTTTTACATAAGTTATGATATTGGTTTTTGAAAAAAAAAAAATTGTATATTTTACAATTTTTACTTACAATATCCTATTCAATTTATAAATAGGTGACATTTAATAAATCACAATTATCTATTGATGTGTCAAATTGAATGTGAAAATGCGTGTTACAATAATAAAATGGCAAAATAATATAATATAAAATTATTAGTTAGTTGAGATAATGATAATTTGGTTCAGTCGATAGATTTACGTTTCAAAACCAATTAAATAAGTGGTAAAATTAAAATCAACCAGCCACTAGCACACGCATTTATACTAAGCTAATGTGTTTAAGCTTAACTATAGTGATTGTAGAAGATGTGATTTTCTATTGTTGTTGTTGTTGTTGTTGTTGTTGTTGTTGTTGTTATTGTTGGATATTTTCTTTTTTGCTATGCTATTTGCAATGAAATGTATAATGTCTTTGCCACAGGCTATTGCTATCGATATCGTTATTTAATCCCATCATAATACCGCTTCATCTGGATACACATTTACAAAAAGATTGAACAACGATGAAAAGCATATAAATGCACACACATACACACACGCACACCAACAAACACACACACAAGCACACATAAATGCTGCAGCATGCTTCTCATTCACTATCATCCACATAAATGTCTGCTCGTCCATTGATATGCCATTTAAGTGAATATGTTTTGTTGATTAAAGGCACCATGGATCGATTGCTGTATTTATTGTTTCTTCTCGCTTGGTCTCGTGTGGAGGGGAGTTTTTTTTTTCTTGCCGTATTTCCAGAAATGTGCACGTGAGATTTTAGATGATGAATTTATTATGGATTTGAATAGATTGGGATGATGTTTGGATGTTTATATTTAAGTATGCCATACTCATATCAACTATATTATTATGTTTCAAAATCAATTTTCCATGTGTTTTGAATTGAATCTCATTCATATCGGTCTCCCATCATCTGAATAGTTCATACAGGTTAGTTGAAATCAAAATTTCAATCTTCTATTATACGCATGAATACGAAATGATTTTGCGAAAATTTTTTGACAGCAACAGAGATGGGTTTTGATAAGGAAGTGTGCCGAATTAGAAATGAAAAAAAAAAAAAAACAAAAATATACAACATGAAACTAAAATCGGATGTAGGGTGGAAATATTTAAATGCACGTGTTATACAAATAGATTAATCGATAGCGAGACAGATTGAGAGATAGTTACACGTTTGAGCGATATAGACGGCAAAAAGAGAGAGAGAGAGAGAGAGAGAGAGAGAGAGAGAGAGAGAGAGAGAGAGAGAGAGTAGAAGAAGTATAGATATCGGCAAGAAAGAAAAAGCAATGAAGTAATTAGTTGATTGCTGTTGTAAATGGACGAGTGAGTGAGAGAGAGGGAGAGAGAGAACGAATGGCACAATAGAGATATAGGAAGGAACAACAAGAATGTGTGTAAAAATTATTTAATGAAATTAAAAAAGCACTGTGTTAGAGTTCAGTTTGTCGATTAAAATGTAAAACGGCTCCCCTAATTATTATGTTTTACTACTAATGTGAATTATTTGAGTAAAGTTCATTATGCAAAGAGATTTTTGGTGGGTGGTGGGTTCGGGGGATTTTGAATGGATGGAAATGTGAGTGCATAATATGAAATGTATTGTAATATGCCACATTCATTCATATCACCTGTGATAGGTTTGAGAAGTGAGCTATCAAGTGAACGTAACGTGATGCAGGAGTGGAAATGGTACGTCAAGCCAAAGTAAAGAAAACATTAACTAATTCATTGGCACTAAATTCAGTCATACACCGCGTGCACGCGTACAGTGTACAGTGTACGTATACATATGCGTAGACATTTTGTGTGTGTGTGTGTGTGTGTGTGTGTGTGTGTGTGTGTGTGTGTGTGTGTGTGTGTGTGTGTGTGTGTGTGTGTGTGTGTGTGTGTGTGTGTGTGTGTGTGTGTGTGTGTGTGTGTGTGTGTGTGTGTATTAATGTGTGTAATAAATTCTAATTTTAAGATGTGGCAGAATTATGTAAAATTTCTAATAAAATTTGATATGTATTAAATAAACATTTGCATAATATAATGTCATATAAAGATGTACTGAAACAAACAATGGCTTTATACTATGTGATAAACTTAAGGTGTTTGTGCCTGTGAACAGCCGATTCCATTGGCAACTTTTAAATGGCAAACCGAAAAATTGAACATTAGATAAGAAGTATTTTCCATCAAAAATACTGATAGACAGAGAAAGTGATGTGAATGAGTGCCGCCTGATGAGAGTTAGATGATCTCTTTTCCGTGACAAAATACTTGAGGAATTTACCTGAAGTATTTGCACATCGGCTTAAGCATATGTTACATTTTATGCCTTTGTCTCATTCTTTTGCTTATTCTCTCCCCCTCTCTCTCACCTGCTCTCTCACCCTCTCTCTCTCTCTCACCCTCTCTATCCTTCTCTCTTACAATTTGTATATCCTCCTGTCTAATGCTTACTTTCTCTCTCTCTCTCTCTCTCTCTCTCTCTCTCTCTCTCTCTCTTTCTCTCTCTTTCTCTCTCTCTCTCTCTCTCTCTCTCTTTCTCCTTTTATCTCAATTTATTCGTTTGTTTCTTTTATAATTTTGATATTTATGCGTTTGTTTATGTTTCTGGTGACGGCGTATATGTTCACTCGTGCTGGTATATATATATATATATTCAATGGATATAAAAGCGAATGGTTTACTCATCACTAAACAAAGAATCTACGCATCAGTCTCATAGTAAGTAAAATATTTTGCGCGTGTGATTACGAGTGTGAGTGAAAGAGTGAAGATGAGGATGTAAGCGACGATGACAATTAAAGATATGCACGCAGCAACAACAGAAAGCGGTATTAATTTGATTAATTCATGTATGTTATGTCTTTAAATTTGGCTCAAACAAACATTTGAAAGGTCATCAAAGTTGATCGTAGTCATACACACACACACACACACACACACATGCAGAAGAGAATCCAACATCCGACAATCAAGCGATAGAAAATAAAAACGACAAACATGAACATGAAACGAAACAGCTAAATATTCATTTAATGAGTTTAACGTAAATAATAAACTACTGCGAATGGAATGAAGTTGGGGGACAAGTGGAAAATTGATCTAAATATTCTAAATCAAAATAAATGGTATAAAATTTGCACTCAGTACGTGCTATATTGAGTGCATGTGAGAATGTGTCGCTTTTCAGAATATCGAGATTAAGGGGAAAAGCAATCAAATCACGATGCAATGCATACTAAAATATTGAATGATTATAGAGTTTGAATGTGCACGTCAGCTAAGCAACGGCAAAAGAAAAATAAACAAAGTCATTATGCCAAATGATTGGGAATTTGGATATCAAAATAGGGTAACTATTAAAGAAATTACCCCTTGTTTATCGAGAGGCTCAATCGCATTTGTGAATATATGTGCGAAAGAGTGAGAGAAAGAGAGAGAGAAAGAGATAAAGAGAGAGAGAGAGAGAGAAAGAAAGAAAAAGAGAAAGAGAAAGAAGGAAAGGGAAATGGAAAGGGAAAGAGAGCAAGAGAGATTGTTGTGATTAGTTGGCGCGTAAAATGTGCGTTTCCCTTAGTCTAAAACATATACACACATACAGCATACGCAAACAAAATTAAAATGAATTGGTGCGTATGGAATTTGCGGCCAAAAATAAGACATAAAACCATTCTAAGTCTGAAGCATTATACTCAAATATTCATAGGTAAATGTTTATCTAATCTGGTTTTTAGATAAATTGTTTTTTGATTAATTACTTACCATCACAATACCACTTATCGTCTGATTGCACGTATTCCATTTTGCACATACACATCGTTTGCGCCTGACAATATGCGTGTTCAATGCAGTGATTGTCGTAAGTGCATGGCATACCGATTGCTGCAAATGAAAATTGGACATAAAAATACAAATATATACAGCAGATGAAGATGAAAATGAAGGAAAAAAAAACGTGAATATGATGACAACGATGAAAATGAAGATGGAGAGAACATTAAAAACGTGAAGAAATTGAAGCAAGAAAGCAAAAATACATTCACACTTGAATTGACATGTTTATTTATTCACACGAAATTGTAATTTACTGTTTCACATCGAAAAGTCTAACAATAAAATGCCTTGATTCGTGGAGAGAAAAAAAAAAAACAATATTGAATTCGTTGTCGCATTCATTTTGTTGTCATAGATTTTTCGTGCGCACGTGGATAGAGGAGATGGGGGGGGGGGGGGGGTAAGTTTTGTGGAAAATGGAAATTGCTGTGTGACCATCGTTATGGTTGGCATCGAAATACGGCCAAAACGTGCAAATCTTTTCCAAATTCAATGCATGTGCTGCTGTTATACGCGCGCGTATATTATGCACACATTAAAAACTAGCATTTTCTGATGTTTGCCACATTTCTTTAATTCCATTTCTATATAACAATTCTTCGTTGGATGTTTTTTTCTTTTCTTTTTTTTTTTTTCGTTTCATTTGTCAGTTTCTGTTGCTCTGCTCAACCATTCTATTTTTAGACCAACTAGTTTGGTGTATTTCAACAGATTTGGCCAGCGTTGTTTAGTTTTTGTATAAGCTTTCGTGAGCATACAAAACACATTTAATTCGAATACATTTTGTTTCGTGTTCCGACGTCCAGAAGCGTCATTTGTCGTTTGCCGTTCGAAATTCCATTCACGATACACTAAATATATATGTATATACATATAGAAAAATGCACACAAACAATACGTGTGCGAGAGTAAACAAGCATTGTCGGTTTTCTTTGTATTTTTTTTTTATCTTCATTCGCTCCGATTTGCCTTATTCACTAACTCGATCATTCTTTTCTCGTATTTTGTCGCATACAAAGAAAATACAACAGAAGAAGAGAAAAAGAAGAGAAAGAAAGAGAGAGAGAGAGAGAATGAGAAAGAGGGAGAGAGAAAGAGAGAGAGAGAGAGAAAGAGAGATGAGGAAAATAGAGAAGGAAAGGGAAATACGGATATCCCTTCAGAGGTTCGATGTTTCAGTTCTACGGTCTTCTTGTGCATGAGTCAATATAAATATGTCTGTATAAATTGGTTATATTATCTTGCATCTCTTCTTCTCCTTGTCTCCCTCTTTCTCTCTTTCTCCTTCTCTATTTTTCTCTCCCTCTTTCTCTCCCACTTTCCTTCCTCCCTCTCTCTCTCTCTTTCTTCTCTCTCTCTCTCTCTCTCTTCTCTCTCTTTCTCTCTCTCTGACTTATTTTCTCCAATACTTTCCATACCTCATCCGATTTCAAGAATGTTAAAAAGATTTTCGAGCAAACATTTGGCAAGTGTAAACAAACGAGAATATTATGAGATGAATTTAAAATATTTACTATTTTGTATTCGAACGGAGAACTTTTTTACGTGCTAGAAATTATTTCTTTCTTTCACTCAAGTGCTCAAGTTGAAAATGTTTTCTTCATACGATTTTTTTTTATTGCGTTCCGTTTTCTCCTTTTTGTATTTTGCAATATGTTTTGTTTTCTCTTTTCCTTTAAATTTGTGAGTAGTATGAGGTACAGATCCACGTTTTTAAGTATTAGTGTACACGTATATGCACATACATACACACACACACACACACACACGTGTACACTCTCTCGCTCTTTCTCTCCTCTTCTCACAACCGAGCTAAATAACGAGCACTTTATACGATTTACGTTTAAATAGAGATTCATACTCTTATTAGTATAACAATAGTAGACATTCACACTTGCGCAGTATAAAGTTCCCTCATATGTCACCACTACTCTAAATATATTAGATCGGAATTTATGCTGCGCAAGTGTGAGTGTCTACTATTATTATACTAATACAAGTATGAATCTCTATTTAAACGTAAATCGACTCTTATTTTAACGACAGTTATGAACATTACAACTGTATTGTATTCAACATTCAACGAGAGAAATATTGCTTGAGAATTAAAACAAAGAAATGCATATAAGAACATAGTTAACAAGAAAGAGCACACATATTCTTTCAGATTATCTGGCCTGTTGTTATTAACCTTCAAAATGAAAATTAGCGCAAACAAAGTTCGTCACAAAGTTAAATGTTATCAAAGTTTCGAATAAATACGTCTGCAGTCACTACACGAGCAAGCTTATCAGTTCACATTAGCAAGCTTATTCTGCACTATCAGTTGCATTGACACATTTAAAGTGACAATGAATTTAAGTTGTTTTTTTATGCATTTGGCACAAATATGTCATTGCACAAATGCTGATGCGTACATTTGTTACGAACACTCAGTAAACTATTTTGCTATTTGCTCTAGTGATGACTTTCATTACAGGTCGATAATAATAGTTTTAAAGCTAATATAAATGTATTGGAACAATGTAGCTGTGCTTGATTATCTGATTAAATTCGAATATAAATAGTCAATTTCTTGGAATCATTTTAGTTTGTGAAAAATTTTATTTCAAAATGATGTCCAGAGGATTCATCTTTATTCTCGCCTTGATTTGTGTCTTCAAAGTGTCGGGAAATTAAGAAAATATATTTTTTTCATATAGTCCAGGCTACTGTGTTTTGATTTCGCCGCGTTTAGAGATGCAATGTGTGCACTGCACATATTCCATCGCACCGGTGATTCAGCAGTCACCAGTGTTAACGGAGATGCAAGAGCCTATTTTAAGGATGAAATATCCTAATCATCGAATTCAACATGTACAAAGTGCACCGTATTATGTGAATATAAAAATTGGTAAGAAAATCTATATATAAATTTTGGAAACACTCGCAATTCGCAAATGTATGACCGAGTTTGCATTTTGTTCATTTTCAGGCGCAATTCATTCAATATTTTCATCAGAGATTGTAATATGGATATTCCCATACAGATATATATTTCTATAAGTATAGAAATATATTATAATTTTGACGCAGTGTGTGAATGTGTGCGTTAGCGGTGTTGTGTCAACTGTGTTTCGTTTTGTTTTGTTTTTAATTCAACGCACACTAATGTACGAATCGATAAAAACATTTGCAATGAATTTGCATCAAATGACCAAATATATGCGTAATCACAGCAACCGACTCTGTGAACGATTTAAGATTGATTAATAAGTTATTGATTTATTAGTAGTATTAAAACGTTGGCAAATGAATGAAAATAATTATATTCAAAATGAAAATGAATATATTCATAGTGAAAACATTTTTGACCAGCAAAAAAAATACCGAAAATGAAAATATTGCTGCGCCTTAGAGTGAACAAAATGCAAACTCGGTTAAAGCAACGTCATACATTTGCGAATTGCGAGTGCTCCAAAAATTTATATATAGATTTTCTTATCAATTTTTATATTCACATAATACGGTGCACCTTGTACATGTTGAATTCGATGATTAGGATATTTCATCCCTAAAATAGGCTCTTGCATCTCCGTTAACACCGGTAACTGCTGAATCACCGGTGCCATGGAATATGAGCAGTGCACACATTCCATCTCTAAACGCGGTGAAATCAAAACACAGTAGCCTGGACTACATGAAAAAAATATATTTTCATGATTTCCCGACACTTTGAAGACACAAATCAAGGCGAGAATAATGATGAATTCTCTGGACATCATTTTGAAATAAAATTTTTCACAAATTAAAATGATTGCAAGAAATTGACTATTTATATTCGAATTTAATCAGATAATCAAACACAGCTGCTTGTTCCAATGCATTTATATTAGCTTTAAAACTATCATTATCGACCTGGAATGAGTCATCAAATCTAAAAAGTACAGCAAAATAATTTACTGAGTGTTCGTAACAAATGTACGCATCAGCATTTGTTCAATGACATATTTGTACAAAATGCATAAAAAAACAACTCAATTTCATTGTCACTATAAATGTGCACATACAATTGATAGTGCAGAATAAGCTTGCTGATAACGTCGAACTTTTTTCTCTCTCTCTCTCTCTCCCTCTCGCATTCATTTGCCAAACTTCAAAGAAGTGTGCTGCTTAATGAAAAAGGCAAACATTTATATATTTATACGTATAGAGCTTGAAAAAATGAACAACTTTTGTAACAATTTCAATTTGCTATCTCTTGTCGGTGAAACGCCAATCTCACATGAGCACTATTTAAACAAACACTATTATTTCGCTATATAAAATCGAAAAAAAGAACAAAATCCTCTCTCAATTTAACTGATAGTTATTAAAATCGGCAAAACAATGTTTGTAAACTAGAATAATTTTAAATATGAGTAAAAAGTAAATGTATCAAAATTTTCCAGTGTTGTATTTATAAAAAACAATTTTCTACTTTTGAAATGATTTATGAGAGAAAATAAAATTGATCGAAGGAATCATTCAAAATATTTTGCATTGAAAATTGAATAAATTCGATTCATATATGTTATATTGATAATATTTACTTTATTTCATACATTTTAGATTTTTTTACATTTTCAAAAATTTCCTCAACTTATTGAAACATAGATAATCGTTAGCCATAACTATAACATGTCTGGTGGAAGATAAAGTTTGGAGGAGCTATTAAAAGAATCACATGATTCATGCCGTTTAAATTTATCTCAAATTACGACTATGAAGTCAACTTTTTTTTTTGTTTTCTGTTCCTTCACTGAAATACAAGCGAAAATTTCACATTAATGCATTTATGTTAGATCGCTTACATTTTACATGCATTTTTTTTTTTTTTCAATTTTTTCAGATTATGTATATTTAAGATTGCTTCGTGCTGGGAACATACAACTGAAAACTGATATAACTAAATATTACTATTGCTATTTCTATTGAACTATTGAAAATGTGATTCAAAAAATCATGCTTGGAAACGTGCAACGATTTTGTTGCGATAAAAATTGGTTTCACAAATTGAGAATCTCAATTCAGTTCTCTATTTTTTTTTAAAAAGAATTTTTCAATAATGTACGTACATCTCAAAGCATAGTATCTGAAATTCCTCACGTTCATCAACTGAAATGTTCATCTTGCTAAAATATTTTATGTTGAATACTGTGATTGGCATTAATTAAACGCATAATTCATTTAGATATCAATCTGGATAGCAAATTAAGCAGCTCAGGCATAATGTGTGTTTGCTTTTTTCTCATCTAACTCTCTCTCACTCTCACTCTCACTCTCACACACACTCTCTCTCTCTTTCTCTTTCTCTCTTTCTCTATCTCTCTCTTACTCTCACTCTCACTCTCTCTCTCTCTCTCTCTCTCTCTCTCTCTCTCTCTCTATCTCTCACTCTCTCTGTTAACTGATTAAATGAATTTTGTTTTGTTGTTTGAGTGTTGAATGAGTTTTGATGGCACAAAGATGAAATTTTATCTTTGGCGGTTTAGGGTTGGTTGATTAAACGTTAACTCGATGAATGGGTCAGGTGTGACCACACAAATACAGTCATACATACAGATACACTGATATGTGCTCAATAAATATTCCATAAATTATTCGTCACACGCTCATTAGGTAAATTTACCGGAAGTCAAATCGAAAGTCATATGTAATCATGTGATGCAAACGATGAGAGTGGTAAATGTGAAAAGCAAAAGGTAATTTGTAGAATAACTTTGATGCTGTTAAAAGATATTGATAGACAATATCTCTTTCTCTTCATCTCTCTTTCTCTCTCTCTCTCTCTTCTCTCTCTCTCTCTCTCTCTCTCTTCGTCTCTCTCTCTCTCTCTCTCTCTATCTCTCTCTTTCTCTCACTTGCCTCTCTCTCTCTGTATATGTTTGTGTTTGCGTTTGAAATCTGTAATGGAAATTCAGATGGAATGCACGTTGAATATGCGAAAGCACAAAGCTCTTTACTCTAAATCCGTTTATACTAACATTGAAGGTGTCTGAACATTTCGATTAGTTATTTCAATCGTAATAAAGAAAAATTATGTGGAAATCGTTCATTAATTTCATACGATAAATGCTTAATGTTTAATTAATTGTTACCGCACCATACTTGCCGTTCCAATTCCATTCCAATTCCATTCCATTCCATTCCATACTGTGCTATTTCTCAAATTAATTGTTTAATATTTTTCGCCTCGTTTTTGTTCATCGTTCATTAGAGCAAAAAATTAAAATAATTGTCCAATTATTTAGTTGATTTGAATCATTTTCGTTCGCAGTTGGATACAAAACATGAAAAACAGTAGCAACAGAAATAACCAGCAATAGCAACAGGCATATGATCGACCATAAAAAGAGTTTTATTAAAGAGTGAAAAGATTTGTAATGAGCTACAAATCATGTGAATGGTCATCATGATGAAAACAAAATGAAAGACAAAATCAAGTAAATGTTCAAGTTGATTGCAATTATTGTTAAGTGGAACAAACAATGATAAATAAACGACTGGGAAATGTTTACTGGAAATTAACAACAACAACAACAACAGCAACAATAGCTATTGCTATACAAATAATAATTCGGTCAATGCACGAACAACGAATAGGCAACGAAAAACGAAAAGAACAGAACAGACCAGAAAAATAAAGCATGATGCAATAAGAGACCATTGCTATGGTGAAAATCACTCTTTGCTATACTATAACCAAAATAACCGCAATATAAATCGTATCGTTTGGAAAAAATTACCAGCATCGATAATAAATGCGGTGTAGGCGGTCGATTTTCTCTTTTAGATTTCTCACAATTACATTGCTGCGCACAATTTATATTTTTGTTTGTGGCCCATTTTGTATTCACGATTTTTCTATGCTCAATGCAATATGATGTTGTTTGTTTTCAGTTGTATTGCTGTACTATATTGAGTTTTGTTTGTTGTATTATGTTTACTTGCCAGGATTTTTCATAAGCAAAACGCAAGCTGAGCTCAATTCAAATACGGTTATTGCTTATTGGGCGCGATGGAGCGCATCATTGTTCGAACGCTGATTACATGAAAATTAGTGAATATGCTTTTCCGTATTGAAATCACTAGATAAATATTTATCGACAGTGAACAACATACTTGCATCAATGGAAGCATCGCGCGCATATCGCACATTGAATTTGTATCGCGTACATGCGGATTAATTAAACTTAAATGCACATCATTTTTTATACAAGTATATGTTTTCCTCTTTCCATTTTTTTTTACTTTCACGCTAGCTTTCTCTATCTCTCTCTTTTTCATTCACTTCCCCTCTCTCTCTCTCTCTCTCTATTTCTCTCCCTCTCTGTCCCTCTCTCTCTGTCTCTCTCTTTCTCTCCCTCTCTCTCTCTTTCTCTATCTTGGTAACGATCACTTTCTCTTTTTATTCAACTATCTCCCTCTTTCCTTCCTACGCTCTCTGTCTCTCCCTTTCAATATGGTTTACGCTTCTGTTTTTATCGAAACACCTTATCAATGTGTGTGCATGTGTGTGTGTGTGTGTGTGTGTGTGTGTGTGTGTGTGTGTGGATATGTGCATTTTATCATCTTTTTTTTTTTTATAAATCGTCTCCCTTTTGGCTGTGGAATGAAATTGAACAAATAAGCGAAAGAGTGGAAAAAATGTTCAAAACCATTTATTCATTGTACGCCAGAGGTTTTTGCACCCGTGTTTATTATGCACGAATATGCGGTCATTGTATTTTGAAAATCTAGAGAGAGCAAAAACAAAAAAAAAAAAAATGATACGAACGACGATACCACGGAAGAGAACTAGGGTGAAAGGTAAATGGAGTGTGAGAGTGAGAGTGATATAGAAAAAAAAAAAGATGAATAAATACCATTCGCACAAGCATATTTAAATTAAGTAAATGTTAACGGAACTACTCTTTCCAATCTATGTATTTTTTTTTTTTTTTTTTTTTCGTTATTGTTGTTGATGTGTGTTTAAAAATGGAATATATTCCACCATTTAATTTATCCATACTAAACGCGGCTTCACACATAGATCACGACATGTTGATGCTATTACCCACGTATAATTCGTCAAAGTGGAGATTTGCAGCCACAGACATACCGGAATGAAATTTTTTTTTTTTTTTTTTTTTTTGCAAAATCGAAAAGAACATGACAATGGGTGGCACGAGTGGCATTCAATGAATTGAATGCAAACGAATGATAGAATATGTTTGAATATGCTCGATCGTTGATGCTTGTATATTTGCTTGCGTGTTTGAGTGTGTATGTCTGTCTGCGAATGTTGTTTTGTGTTTGAATCGAACATGAAATTGAAATTGATGAAATAGCCAAAGACAAAAAGGAAAAACAAACAAACAAACCATTCCCATATTGAATTTAATACATAACATACATGTATATACATTTTTGTTTGATTATTCGCATCATTTGGGTAAATTCGGATTTTCGATGCAAAATGAATGATGTTTTTGGTAAATGTATAAAGAAATAATGTGTAATGTGAATTTTAGTCGCCGGTTTAATGGTTTTATGGTAAAAGTGAATTTTGTAAGCCCCCAAAAGATTTGCTTTGCATTACTCCCAGTCGTATCTTTTTATAATATTGGTATAATTTGTGATGTTCTATCATTATCATAAAGTGTTAGATTATATGACTTTAGAAAGTGTTTGATTATTTGAAAATCTTGATTTCAGGCTGTTTTCTTAAGTAGTCATAATCAAAACTCCTAAATACAACTTGAGTTGATTATATACTGTGGATTTTATCATGACTAAACCCATAGCCATATAGATTAATATTGACATTGACATCAACAAATTGAACAATATTGAAATGAACAACTTTTTGAGGGGGGCTTGTGTATTGCACCTTCATTTTAATAACATTTAAACGCACATTTTTAATATATACAATGATGGCTGAACGAAGGTTCAAAATTGAAAACACCGACACCAAAACAAAACAAAATGAAAATGAAAAAAAAAAAAAAAAAAAAAAAATGTTAAAAGGCAAAACGAGGAAGAGAGAGGGAGTAAACAACAAAATAACAACCAGTAGCACGTAAAGACAAAATAACATAACGTACTGACAACAAACAGAGAGGTGTATTGTGACTGAGTAAATTGTGACTTTATTGATTGATATGGTAATAAAAGGTTATTTATTTTATCTATAGACAAAATAAAACAAATACCCGAGACCCTTTCGCTCCCTATATTCTTGCCCTTTCTCTCTCCTTTCTATCTTTCTTTCTCTCTCTCTCTCTCTCTCTCTCTCTCTCTTTCTCTCCCTCTCTTTCTCTCTCTTTCTCTCTCTGTCTCTCTCCCTTTTTTTTTACTCTGGAGTCTCCACCCATTTCTCCTTGTCATTTTATCTGCCACTCATTTTTCGTTAGTTCACTCACACTCTTGTCTACATTATCTCCTGTTTTTACTCGTTGATTTGGAATGATTTTTTATGTTTGGCATCCATTGTACAACGGTTGTATACCGATTTCACTCAAGTCTTCAGTGTTGTCTTTTCAAACGACAAATTATTTATTTTATTTTATTTTCATCACTTTTTCCACGAAAATTCCCTCGTCACTCACTCTCACTCTCTTCCCTTTCCTCTTGTTGTTTCTTAAAGTTCAAACTTTAAGCGAATATCCAAATGTAATGGTTGTGCCATGCAAACACACACACACACACACACAAACAACACACACATACACACACACACACACACACACACACACACACACACACACACACACAAACAACACACACACACAAACAAACAACACACACACACACAAACAAACAACACACACAACCATATATACAAACGTCATCATCGTTATCGCCATCAAAAAAAGCGACTTCTCATTCACCAAAAGCTCAATCAAATTGTTTCCAACCAATATATTGTGCTGGCGTTTTGTAAATATACATATTCACATAAAATTTGCTTGCGGCCAAAAGTTGAGCCTGTAATAAAAAAAAAAATCAACAAGATTTTGCATTTTATATTAAAATACCCTCACAAATACACAAACAAATATCAATTTAACTCCCCGTTTTAAGTTCATGGCTGTTTTTATTATTACTCGACTCTTTTGCTTGGTCTTGTTTATTAATCGAGAGGGTGGCTTTTTCAAGCATATATAAAAAAAAAAAAAATATGTATGTATGATGTACATTCACGGCAGCCATGTATAAATTGTGCGTTGCTAGTAAAAACTAGCATTCTTATGGCTACAAAACATTTTAATTAAATCATTCGTTCATTTTACTCTCCAAATACACTCCTCTATTCATTTATAGCCCATCCATTTAATTTTTTTTTCTTTTTTTTTTGTGATTTTCTTCAAAATTTCGAGCACTATTCAATGACCAGTCAATATCAAATGATTTGCAAATTTCCTCTATGTCGCCTCACTAGAAATTGTTAATTGTTGCTTTCGCAAAAATTGTGCGCCATATATACGCAGGGGGTTTGCGATTATACGCAAATATCCTACGTATTAGACGGCGTACACTTTTTGCGAATACAGTGAAGTTAACAATTTCTAATCGGATTGAGTACACAGATATTGTGGCGTAATTATATTGCATTTTCCAATTTCGTAGATAATTTAATAGTTGAACCATGACACAAAATCCACACGAAGGAAATTTTGATTGGTCAAAACTGAATTAATCAATTTAACAGGTGATGAAGCGTTTGTGAATCTCATTTCCCGTTGCTGTGTATGCATAAATAAAGAAATACTTTGAAATGCTATTTGGTTTATACAATGTAACACATACAAACATATATATATATATTACTTGCATTAGTTTCACAGCTAATTTATTCAATGGCCATTATTTCTCCACAAACGATAATCCTTTATTATTATTTATTTTCATTACAAAAGCCGACAAGGAAATTTGCATAAATTGTAAATGGACAATCACAATCATAATCGGCATTGAATCACATTTTTTTTTTCACATTTTCTTGATTCTTATATATTCGATTCAATGGATTTTTGAAATTGAAAGTGCAAATCCATGGGCAAAATCAAGAAAATAGAATATTACAATGAATTTCATTCTTTTTTTTCCCCTCTCTTTCTCCCTCTCCCTCTCGCTCTCGCTCTCTCTCTCTCTCTCTCTCTCTCTCTCTCTCTCTCCCTCTCCCTCTCTCTCCCTCTCTCTCTCTCTCACCCTCTCCTTGTCTTTTTCACATTCTCAATATCCACGTTAAATCACTTGCTGATTGCAGCATCGTAAATATCAATTTGACACTTGTATATCAAATGCAAAATTCCCAAATGCCTAATCGCTATGAATCATGAAATGCGCATTTATGTCATGGCTGTTACAATACCATTTCAAAGATAATACCATTGAATTATCGTTATTATCTCTGGCTTAGACTGAAATCATCCAAATTGATGGCAATGATGATAGAATGAAGAGAGTGAAAAAAAAAAACGAAAAAGAAAAGCATGAAGCAGCGAGAGGAAGAAGGAGTAAAACAAAATGAGATAGAGAGAAATAGGAAGCAAGTAGGAGAGCAAAAAAAAAAAAAAAAAAAAAACACAGCAAAAAGATTCATTTCCGATTCATGGGCTAAAAAGGAGGCGGCATGAGATTTCACAAAAGGACTCAATAAACAGTCATTTTCGTATCAACAACATGGAAGCAAAATGAATATCAACATCATCATCATCATCATCGTCATCACAATATCAAACTTTTACCCCCATGATTTCCATTTCACAAATAAATGTTGTGTAATCACAGGGAATCGATGGCTCTGAATTGTAAACCTTAAATTAGAATATAGAACAAGGCAAGGTGGCAATGTATCCGCAAAGTAAATGCTTATCAGAAAATATCAATATAGACGAGCTGAGAAATGCTGTTGTTGTTGTTGTTGTTGTTATTGTGGTGATGGTTTTTGTTGTTGTATGCGAGTGTGGATTTTCCAGATTTGACATGACGATTCATTTTGCATTTTCTTTGCGGTATTTAGTAATTCATATAGAAAATATCGCCATATGAATGTATTAAACCAAGTATGTTGCCTGAACATATTCTGTTTTTTTTTTACCATTTTCTTTCATTTTTTGAAAGAAGAAAAATTTAAAGTGACAAAAAATTTCACTTTCCTTGAAAATAATAGTTTTTTTTATCAATGCGCATAATTCCAATGATTTGAATGAAAACGATAAATAACTAAAATTAATGAACATGTCTGTTTGTTTTTTTCGTCAACATTTAGTCAATATTCAACTTCTATTCTATCACCATTTATACAATTGAGCTAATGTAAAATGTTTCATCGAATAATTCACCTGCATATTGAATGCAACATTTTTCAAATGTTTCTTGTTTTCTGCAATTATCATTTGTGTATTCTTGTTGATTTTTTTCCCCTCTGTTTTTCTCTCTAATTGAACAATATTCATTTAGCCGACATGTCATGAATGTACCAAAAATAAAGAGAAAGAAAGAGGAGAGAGAGAGAGAGAGAGAGAGAGAGAGAGAGAGAAAGAACGAGAAAGATAGAGAGAGAGGGAAAGAGAGAGAGAGAGGGAAAGAGAGAGAGAGTGAAAAGAAGTGAAGAAAAAAATGTTTTTCATAACACATGCTCACAGCAGCATGTTTGAAATGAATTCAAACGAATAATGGCAATACATATTCTGTTGTGATCATGCATTTGTGTCAAATATTGAAAATGAGTTGGCTGTTCGTGAAATGTTACGTTCATTGTTGAATATTGAATGGTCATGTTTGGTTGGCATACGGACATCGGTTTATGTTTAGAAAATGTATGTGTTTGGCAGACGCGTGTCAATTCCACTTTGCTCTAGCATTTAATAAATGCCCCGAAAAAAAAAAACGGAAGAAAGAAAAGCAAAAAAAAAGGAAAGAAGAAAATGTTCGTTTATACACCATCGCAACATCGCCAATAGCAAAAACCGACCAAATAGTTTGCTGACTAACTGTCAGCCTCTGCATTGATGACATTCAACTGAAATGAGTGTAGTAACAAAGGACGAAATAAAAATATATCATATGTAAACACATCCTTT
This sequence comes from Resseliella maxima, assembly GCA_029041755.1. NCBI lineage: Eukaryota > Metazoa > Arthropoda > Insecta > Diptera > Cecidomyiidae > Resseliella > Resseliella maxima. The sequence goes on from JAQOWM010000568.1 coordinate 2,985,771, forward strand.
TTCTAATCACACACGAACAAAATAAAGAAGCACCAACGACAGCGACAGCAACAGAGCAAAAAAAAAAAAAAAATAAAAGAAGCTCCCGAATGAATGAACGACAAGAAGAACGTTTTTCATTTAATTTCGATGCCAATTTCCGGTGCATATTGTGAAGAATGGCCTTGAGTGAATTACGAGCTGACCCAAAGGTTCATTCATTTCAGTTCGCATGCCTCACCAATCACATGCCCTAATGTGTGTGTGTCTGTCAATTTTTGTTCTTAATTCATTGAAATGTCAAGCTTTTATTTGTGCTCAATTGTTCATTGCCATTTGACTTAACAACGCATTGAACCAACAAAATGTGCTTTCGATTTTATGTGTTTGAAATCATTTGTTTGTTTTTAGATCGAAACATACACGCACACGCACACACACACACACACTAGGTGAATGATATGAATCTTATTTTCGGCAAACTTTTCAACAAAATAAAATTCGATAATATTCATTGCTTTTAATGTAAACTAACTACATTGCTGATTAAATTAAAAATCTAAATAAATTTTTAAACGTCATGTAATTATAATTTATACAAACAAATCAAATGGATTTACTGTTTAATGACTTACGTGAACACAATACTTGTGTAATTGAAACTGAAAAAATTAATTGATATAATCAATAACATATCGATTACATACCGCCCACGCATGTCGCATTTACAGCATCCGGTCGATAGCCATTTCCACATTCACAGAATCTATCACGACAAACATAAGCATGCAAACGTCGACAATCGCTATCTATTTGACATACAGCCTTGAATTCTGTAAGAATGGTAAGAAATAATTGAATAAAACGAGCAAAAAGAAAAACCTCCGAATGAAAATAAATGAAATCAAAATGAATAAGTCAAAGCAATTTTTATTATTTAATTAGAATTCAATCATTGGGTGGTTTATTTGTTCGATTGGCTTTTATTCGCAATTTAAACACAAAGTGAACATTTTTCGTATTATAATACACTCTCAGCAAAAGAATGTAATTAGAAAGTGAATGCGATTCCTTTTGAGAGAGGAAGAGGTAGTCGGAAAGAGGAAAAAGAGAGAGAAAAAAAGAGAGTGAGAGTGTAACAGTGAATCTAAGAGAATGGGAAGAAAAACAAAGAGGATGTGAAAGAGACTGCGAGACAAAGAAAGGTGGCGAGACAGAAATAGATTGAAAATGAATGAGAATCACAGAGAATGAAAGATAAAAAGAGAAAAAAGAGAGAAACGACGACCGACACAGAGATAAAAATCGAGAAATATGAAAAATTAAGAATGTAATATGAAAGCATATTCCATGCATCCAACATACGTTGACTTTGTTTTATAACAATTTCTTTTATCTTTGAATTTTATCCGAATCTCATGCAAGAGTCAATCATTCTAAATACTGCAAACGTTCACCCACAACGATTTTTCATCATACGAACGAGAAAATTATTCATGTGCTTTTTTCCTCTCTTTTTCTTTGTTTCTTCAAAATTTCAACTTGTGTTTCATCTGAATATTTGCTATATTTATTTATCTTTTTTTTTCTCTCTCTTTTCTTTTCAACAGCAAAACAGAGTATTTGCAATGAAATCTTCAAACGAAGCTTTGTCCGTCGAACAACAAATAATGAATATATACGCGAAAATATTTAAAGGCAAAAATACATTCCACTAATCTCGATTAATGTTCGTTTAAATGCACATATATTATATTCGAATAGATGAAAATGGACAAAAATGAGAAAGGAAGAAACGGGGGTAGCGAGAGAGGGAGAGGGGGGAGAGAGGGAGAGAGAGAAAGAGAGAGAGAGAGAGAGAGAGAGAGAGAGAGAGAGAGAGAGAAAGAGGGAGAGAGAGGGAGAGGGAGAGAGAGAGAGAGAAGGAAGGAGGTAGGGAGGTAGAGATGCAGAAAAAAAAATGATAATGACAATTGAGTGCTTACAGTTCACATTTCGTCCGAGTCTGTGCAATGAAAATATATATTTGTATGAAATTTTAACGATGAAAAATGCTTTCCATTTCATCATCTCGAAATTGTAATTTTGTTTCGCGAACCAAACAAGTAGAAAAAGAACAAGAGGATAAAATAAGAAATGCTTGAAATGTTGCATCGTTCAAAGTATGTTTTTTTTTCTTTCTCCATCTCGATACCATTTTATTTGATTTCGTTTCTTTTTTTTTCATTTTTTGGTTCTTGTTTGAAGAAAAATCAACGTCAAATAATTTAACAACAATCTTACAAACACTACTATTACATCGAACCGTTTTGAAAGTTATACGAACTCATTCTGTTTTCTTTTCGTTTTTCAACCGAGTTTTTTTTTCTGTCGATTATGTGTTTCATTCCCAATTAATTGACGTGCAATTGTACCGGCAAAAAATATTAAGTAGAAGAAATGAAGAAAGCAAAAAACAAAACAAAAAAAAAAAAGATTTCGCACTGATTTCAATTTGCACAAGCAATTGAAGTGTGTGTATGTTTGCTTTATTCACGCAGTTATTTATATCTTAACATTAATAAATGGCTGCTTTTCGGTTTTAATTTTTTGCAAAAAGAGTCCATTAATAGCAATTTGCCAACAACTTTAAATGAATTATTCCGATTAAACCTTAAAACGATGTTATTACGATGGAATGACGAACACAAACAAAATATTTTCCACACAAACAATACGCGGAGAGGTAAAAATGGCACAAAAGCTGAGAGTGAGCAATCAACATGCTCTTTTACTCTTACATTTTATCACTGTGTTCCGTTTTACCGGGACCGTCATTCGTTTGAACAAGCGGTGATGTGTTTGTGCCAGTATTGGTTCCTTTCTCTCTCTCTCTCTCTCTCTCTCTCTCTCTCTCTATCTCTCTCTCTCTCTCTCTCTTTCACTTAATTTTTCTTCTTTTTTTTTTAGTTAAATTCGTTATTTGACTATCTGCGCTTGAAAAATTGTTGGCACATAAATCGTTTATGGCAAAATACGGACAGGTAATAAAATTACAATCATCATCACATCGATAACTGCTGACGAGTGAATTCGAATGCATCGCTTGCAAAAATAAGCAGAGCAATAGAGATAGAGTGAGAAATTTGGAGTGCGATGAGATGAGGGGACGAACGAGAATGTGTTTGTAAAATGTGTGAAATGGTAAAAAATGGTAAAAGGTGCGATGAACGGAAGACGAAATAAGGGACGCCGTGAATGGCTAATGGATGCCGTCAATAAACGCACAAAAACCACCAACTACAAATGCCAACAACAGAAGCAATACACACACACACAAAATATAAAATGTATGCCATCGAGAACAAAAACCGAACCGAAGAAGAAACAATTTTTTTTTTAAAGCGATCCCAACACTTCGAATTCAATGAAATGTTGAGTTTCTGCTTAAGGTAAAGTTGATGATCAAAAAATAAACGGAAATTACATCAAAAACGAAAAAAAAAGAATTTAAAAAAAAAATAAAAAAAGAAAAATGAAACAGAATGAGCCAACCGAACCATCATCAGAACAACATTACAATCAAGCAAAAAATAATTTACTTACCTTTTAAAACCTGATAATCTTCGGATATTTTTTCATCATTCGTTGCCAAAACATTTTCAAGATTTATTACCTCATGTTCATTATCTAATTTAGATGACACAGTACCATTAATTACTATCAACAGCGCATAAACGCCGACCCACATTACAAATTCCATTTTTTTTCTTTCTTCCTCTTCTTCTTCTTATTTTTCCCCCCTTATTGTTTCGTTATTCCTTTTTTGGTGAACCGTCAAAAGAAACACCAGTTAGCCAACATCCAGCCAGCAATAGAGGATATTGTTGTCGTTCGAAAAAAAAAAAAAAAAAATGAACCCAACAAATGAAGAAGCAACACAGCTAAAGCATAAAATCTCCACTATGGTATAGAAAAGTGATGACGAAAAAGCACGTTTTTGGTTTGTCTCGTTTTGCAACAGTTAAAAGAAAATCTCAGATAAATTTTTCCTTTCTCGCTCTATCTCCCTTACACTTTTTCCTGTCTCTCTCTCTCTCTCTGTCTCTCTCTTCTCTTCCTCTCTGTCTGTTTATATCTCTCACTCTATTTATCTTTTTTCTTTCTTGTAACAACAGTACACGACACAGCAACAACAAAAATGTTTCAAATAAGTTTTAAAGTGAACAAAATAAGTTGCTAAAGGAGTTAGCGCGCCAACAATGTTTACCGTCGAAAACTGTTCAAAGTACTGAATAATAGACGAGTGGAGAAAAAAAAAAGAGTATATATATGTATAGATGAAGACGAAACAAGAAATTTTCTCGGTTTCAAACATGCAGCCGTATCTAAAACGTAATTGCTTTTGATGCGTAATTTAATAAATCGACTTTTGCTCGAGAATGAAGAAGGGCAAACGAATGAACGACAACCCGATCGCAAAACTTTCTTTTCTCTCTCTCTCTCTCTCTCTCTCTCTCTCTCTCTTTTCTTTCAGTTATTTTACCATATTACTCAATCTATTTCGCTTCTATTCACTTTTTCTCTCTTGTTTTCATTCTTTCTTTCTCTCTTTCTCTCTCCCCCCCCTCTCTCTCTCTCTCTCTCTCTCTCTCTCTCTCTCTCTCTGCCTTTCTTGCTCCCATTCGTTTTCACCATTTCGGTACTAAGCTAATCCCGTACTTATTGAACTTTCAATATGGTCTTAGGCAAGCCTGAACTGAAGTTAATCAGTTATAGCAGTTGCGCGAATTAACGACAACCAAACGGATTTTATATACTCATCACAATTCACAAAATGCATGACTAACCTATTTTATTTGTTCGATTCTTCTTCTTCTTCATTTTTTTTTGTTTTTTGTTCTCGATCCTAACAATAAAAACGAGTTTAATACGTATTTATTTACTTAAAACATTGCGTCAAAAATGTAGCTCAACGACGAATATCGGTTCGTTCAACCTGTGTAGATAATAAAAATAACATAGAACAAGAGAAAAAAAAAAAAAATAAAACGAACACCTTTCAAATATGTTGTTTCGAATATATTGTACACTGAACAATATACGCAATACGCAATCCATGGAAAATTTAACAATCAAAATTCCAAAGCTTTTGATTCCTCAAGTTATTCCATCGAATAAATAAAAATAGCCTAAATTCAACAAAAAAAAAAAAAAAAAAAAAAAAAAATTGAAGAACAAGTCATTCAAGTCGATGAAGAAAAGAGAGCCACCGTTTGAATTTTAGCCATGATAAAAGTGAAATAGCTTACATTCAAAACAATGGCCGAATGGTAGGGAATGTAAAAAATTATGCACAGAACAAAGATCAATCGAATGAAAATGGTATCGATGGTAACGTTCGGTAACCATAACTACGTTTGTAAACTTTATGCTTTGAATTGTTTGTTCCATAGCAAATACGATCCTTATACAATGCACATTTTTCCAAAAGCCGTTTGTATTTCCAACGGTACATTTTCATTGCTCAGAAAATATTGTTTTCGTGTACTTTTGTGCAAAAAAGAAAAAATAAAAGAAAAAAGAAAAGAAAAAACAAATCGAATAAACAAAGAAAAATAAATGAAAAGCAAAAGAGTTCTGTTGTTTTTTCAATTTTGATTTTGAATCGAGAGAAAGAGAGAGGGAAAGAGAGAGAGAGAGAGAGAGAGAGAGAGAGAGAGAGAGATAGCATAGAAAAAAAAACAATTGAAACATCAAATGGTTAATTAAATTGCATAAATAAAATAGTTTCAACGTACAAAAGGCAAAGAAAATACAGAAAAGCAAATAACTCAAAAGAAAACACACACTCACAATTTTGTTGAAGCGGAAATGGTTTGCATTCATAAAGTTTCTCATATTTTGAGCTTCGGTTTGTGTTTACTTTTTGTCCAACGATTTTAAACGGGCACGGAAACGCCAAACGACATCAACATCGACGACCAGCAACCCGACCATTTAGTAGTCATGGCTCATTTGCCGCAAATCGATTTTCGTTACCGTTGGCTAAGTGAAACCATATCAAATGCTCTCGGTATTTTTGATACAACTTTTGCTGAACAATTAATTGCCGAGCATAGCGATTTGGTTGACGCATTCTTTAACGATAATATATATGATGAGAGCGATGCTCAAAAGCAAATACTCTTTGTTTGGCGTACATTTTACGATAAATTAGTTGAAGAATCAATAACCGTATTGGAAGAAGGTAGGAATTTTAAAAAACAGTGAAACAAATTTAATTTATCCAATTGTTGTATTATCGATCGATGAAATGTTCGATTTTTAATTAGTGCATAGAGAATCAATAGATAGTAAAAATGTATGTCACTCATTCATTTAAAGATAAAAAAAAAAAAAAAAAACAACAACAAACAAAATTTGTTTTATTTTAACAGTCGTACCACCACAATTGCCACAGGAACCGACTAGAAAGAAAGGCAAAACAAAAGGTAAATTTATTTGTCGATGAAAAACTATTTTCAACAAAATTTTCAATTTTTCACCCATTTGTAACAATGTAATATTTCAATTTCATTTTCGGTTCTTATTTCAATGTGACACCCTTACACCACACAAAACCCAATTGAATTGGGCTGACATGCCCATTGGGGAACTTAAAACAAACATTCATTCAACCACAACATTTACCAACGACAAATGTGACGATAAAATTAAATGCAACAAAAAACCCAACGGCAACAAAAACCATTTAGGAAAAAAAACAAAAGATATTGATGCAACAGATGATGGCTCACGGCCGAACTCAGCTGGAGGTATGTTTGCCTGCGAGATTTCACACTCTATTCAATCGAATTTAATCAAATGCCGTATATTAAAATGTTCAACAAAATAATAATTCATTTAATTTAAATGCCCAATCAATTCAAATGCAAATGGTTGGTAACATGTCGATTTTTTTTACCATTCTCGTTTCCCTTTCTTTTTTTTTTCTCTTATTTATATCACTCTGTTTGTGTCTCTTGGATTCTTGTTTTTCCTTTATCACTTCATCATATGATGTTGGAGTTGTGCTTTAAGGCTTATCGGATGAAGAGACCGATGGTAAAACATACATATACTTTTACACATATATTTTCATTTAAACATTAACATTTAAACGTTTGCTCATTTATTGTAATAATAACTTTGGCATTCACTATTTTTACTTGTGATTTATGGCCAACCACCATTACTCCATTTTCAATTTCGAATGCGATGCGATGCGTTGCGTTAACGATGCAACAACAACAACAAAAAATATATTACAGCAAAGAAAAAGGGTAAAGGGAAAAAGAAGAAAAAACCACCCAGTCGACCGCCATCACCCGTTTACATTGAAGTTCAGGTAAGCAAATAATTCGGCTCAATTGGAAAACAAACCTTTAAAAAGTGAACGAAACTAAATGTACGGCTAATTGAAAAACTTTGAAAATTTATTTGCCATCGAATTACAAAGTGTTTTCACTATGCGTTTACATAAATTTAACTTTGGCATGTTTGAGAAATAACCGAGGCTGTATTATTGGAATACGCTTTTTACTCTCTGGCAGCAAGCCACAAACACAAACGTATGCCAACCACTTTGGTATAATGGAACCGTTTCAAAACATTTCTCACTATACTAATTTTCTCTCACTCATTTGCTATTTCATTCAGTCGTTCACTCAGCTCTTTCTCTCTCTTTCTCTCTCTCTCTCTCTCTCTCTTTCTCTCTCTTTCTCTCTCTCTCTCTCTCTCTCTCTCTCTCTCTCTCTCTCTCTCTCTCTCTCTCTCTCTCTCTCTTTCTCTCTCTCTCTCTCTCTCTCTCTCTCTCTCTCTCTCTCTCTCTCTCTCGTTCTTTCTTTTTCTCTCTGCATTTCATTCATTTTCTCTTGTTCTCTACCATTCTCTCTCTCTCTCTCTCTCTCTCTCTCGTTCTTTCTTTTTCTCTCTGCATTTCATTCATTTTCTCTTGTTCTCTACCATTCTCTCTCTCTCTCTCTCTCTCTCTCTCTCTCTCTCTCTCTCACTCTTTCAAGTTCAAGCTGTTTCTTTCTTTCTTTTTCACTCGTTCTATCTACCTCTCTGTCACTATTTCTCTCTCACTCACATTCTCTTTTTCCCTCTCTTCCTCTGCTCTCACTCTCTTTCCCACTCAATCAGTCGTTTGCTTGATCGTTTCATTTCCCTTTCTTCACTTCTTCCGAAAGCGTTTAGCAGCGTTTGCTTACTTTGCTGGCCTCATTTTCAAATGGCAAGTGGGACTTTGAAATCTCTAGAATTTCTCATTTAAACTTGAGCACGTGAATTTTAAACGAAATGTTGAGCTTTGAAAACTTGAAACGCCATTGGTCCGAATATGAGACGAGAAAATTTGTTAGCATATGTCTGTGTATACTGTACATTATTTAAATCAGTTTTCATTTTCACTTTTAACTTTTCAGAAAATTATTCAATCGTACGTGAAGACACCGATTTTACATTGTTATTTCGGTACATTGCTTCCGGCTGATATTGATCCTAAGGCAAAATATGTATACTTTTTGAGACGGAATATGGCTAAAATTGGTAGTATTTGCCAACAAGTATTACTGTATTAAATGCGAGCACAAAAATTTCAAATATACACATCATTTTCTTTCGTTAATTTTTCTTCTTTTTCATTTTCTCTATATCTCAAATTAATTATTATTTATGATATTTTTCGGGGGTTTTTTTTTTTCTTCTTTCATGCATTTCATCAACATCATCTTCATGAAGAATTACAAGAATCATATGAACAATGTTTAACGGAAATGCCTAAAAGATTCATCACCGGTTCAGTGAATGGTCAATTTATCGGTTCAATGAAGAAACTTGCACAAGAAATAATTCCGTTTGCACTCAATAATCAATTTCAAGAGCCAAAAATTACCAACACCATATCATTTGATATGAAAGAATATGAAAGCGAAAATGAAAATGAAAATGAACCGAACACTAATCAAAATGTTAAGCATTCCTTCGATTCCATATACACATCACGTCCATCCGATTTTCGCATCAAGTCAATTTGCGAGGGTATGACTTCTGAATTCGTTGACCATCATCATCATCAGAAGCATAATTTCGATCACAATGACAACGACCAACAATATATAAATGGGAAACCCACTGAAACCGCTACAACAAAATCGATACGCAAACTTTTTGACAACTTCATTGCTGAATTCAACGCATCCATCGAACAGTATGTTGAAATTGCAATTGCACACTCTTGTTTGGAGTGTATGTTTGTGTTTGATACTTTTTTTTTTCTTCTTTTTTTGCTTGCTTGCTCTCGCTCTCTTCCTCTCTTTATTTTCTCTCATTTTACCATTGATTACATCAAGCAACCTCAATAAAAAAAAAATGCCGATTTTGTCCTCTTCATTTCCGGCGCTTACGCATTCCCACTCTCTTGTTTCCTTTTGTTCGCACTCTTCCTCTTCCTATCTATTACTCTATTCTTCCTTCCTCTCATCCCAATTCTCCTCATTTCCCTATCATCGTCTCTATCACTCTCTTTCTTTCTTATTTTTTTTTTTTTTTTTTTTTGTTGAGAGAGAAAAGCACTCAATCTGGCCTTTTTTTTTTTTTTGTTCTTCTCTTTTCATCCTCATTTTATCGCTGTCAGAAATCTATCGTTTACTGTGACTGAGTTCAATTTGTTCACCGCATACAATGCGCCCGGTCAAGAGAATATCACTGACGAAGATGACAAAGAAAAAATTATGGTTGAACCGATAATCGAATCGATCGAAAAATGCACCAAAGAACAATTGCAGGATATCGTAAATGGTTGGATGCGGCACATAAAGAAAGTTTTCAAGTTGTACGAACAAAAGGTATTTGAAATTGTGTTGGTAGTGTCGCACCAATTGAATTTTCAATGAATGCATGCACAGCCTGTCAACACAATCATCAACCATTTTGATTCGATGAATTGCGTGTTCTTCATCATTATTTTTCGTATTTTTTTTTTCTCTCTCTCTCTCTCTCTCTCTTTCTCTCTCTCTTTGCCTTACTCCATCTCCGTCGTATTTTTTTATTTGTTCATTGTTTCATTCATCAGACACCCGAAGATGACAGTCCAATAAGTGAATATCATTTATGGCGAGAAGAAGAGGCTGAATACAAAGATATTCTTGAGCAAATAAAAAATTCATTCGTGATTTGTTGTTTGGGTGAGTATTAACTTTTGAGTAGGCAATCGATTTGGCTGCATTTTTATGTTCATATATTCAATGTCTATACTTGCAACTTGATTTTCATATTGTTATCATCGTTGTATCGGCCATTGCGCTCCGTCTATTGAACTCAATTTGCATACATTCCATTTTGGCTCTCGGCATGATAGACACATTGAAGCAGCACGATTCACCCGTTGTCGCCACATTCTCAGCAATCGTTGAAACATTGAAAATGAAATACAAACGAACAAAACAAAATGCTGACTACATATCGACCACTGTCGATTATCTCAAAGTATTTATATCGAATATGTTAAACATTTTACCATTGCAAAATCATTTTCACTCATTCATTTTGATTCTTTTCATTTCTCTTCACTATTCGGAACATTTCACATGCTGTTTACAAAAATAACGACAACGTCAACGACAACGACAATGACATCGAAAATGATCACAACCACTATGACGAAAAAAAAAAAATGCGCAACGAACAACGAACAGAAAATCCAAAGCGAAACAAATTTTGATTATATAAAATCGTTAATACCAAACGTAATGCTCAGTTTGCGTCATATTTGGACAATATCAACATACTTTAGTCAAGATGAAAAAATGCAAATCTTACTCTACAAAATATCATTTATATTCACCGAAAAAGTAAAACAAATTGTCAAATTGAATGCAATATTCAAATATTCAGCGTCCGATGCTTATGGTTTAGCAACAAAATGTGCTGATTTATTATTGACATGGAAGGCAAATTATATGAAAAGTAGGGCGCATATCGAACAATCGGGCATTGGATCACGTTGGGAGTTCAATAAAAATATTTTGTTTGATGATGTCGACCACTGTGCCCGCATAAGCAATGATATTGCAAACATTTCACTGGTATTCATTGAATTTGAGAATATATTCAAGCAGAAACTTCAGTCAATGGTTTACAATCCGGACGATGTAGACAATATGATGAATAAAGTAAGTATTTTGTTGGGAATGTATATGTGAAACGATTGAAATAACTAAACCACCCGCTTTGGCTTCCATCCCATCTCATACCGTTTCGTTTCATTCTTTTTTCGTTCATTTGATTGTTCGTTGGTTTGTTCGTTCATTGAGAGTTTTCAAAATTCTCATTCGAACTGGTAAATCACAAACAAAATGGACCAAAAAGTTGAATAAACAATAGAGAGAGAGACGATGGGGTGTGTCCAAATAAAAAATGACCAACAAAGCTTCTTTGAAAATGAGAAATGAAGTTGACTAATGGAAATATCCGTAGCCAAAAAATTGCATAAAAATCAATTCTAATGACATTTTTTTTGTTTTCGCCATTCGTTTTTACTTCTTATATTTATCATAAAATCTTGCAGATCTATCAACTGATTGATTATATCATTAACATTGATTATGATATATTTCGTCCGGGTAATTTGGAAAATTGGGAAGCATCACTAAAATTATTCAATAAACGATTGCAAACAATTGAACGAGATGCAAAAAATCTTATCGATAAATGCATTCCAATGTTACGCTCCACTGAAATGGGCATTGAACTAATCAACAGCATTGAACATCTAAACACACGTAAATGTCTCGTCGAACATATGCTAACTAAACATGACAGCATCGTTCACAAATTCATAAGTGAAATCGAGACGATTGAACAAGAATTTCGGGTATGTATGAAGAATAAAAACAAACAAAAAGCAAAAAAGCGAAAAAAAAAAAAATTTAATATTTTCCCTTCATATTTATAAAGATAGATAGATAGATAGCTAGCTACATAGATAAATAGATAGATAGATAGATTGTGGATAACAGAAGAAGAAGAATGGTAGAGTAGAAAAGAAAAATCATGCGAAAGGATTCGATTCGCCACATTGTTTATTCATAAGTGAAAATCCACTGACGATAGAATTCGATTCACTAAAAAAAAATTTGCATAATATTTGAATTTAACAGAATTTCAAAAGGAATGCGACGCCCATCAAAAACCAACCGAAATTCATCGGATCCACAATTTGGAAAAGGCTTCTCTGTGAATATTTAAGTAGATCGGCAATCGCTTTCAAGAAGGTACATTATAACGTTCCATTCCACTCGACTCGACTTCTTTTTTTTTTTTTTGTTTTTTTTTTTCGTCTCCCGATTCGTAAAATATACTGCGTGAAATTACTGCATGACTGCCATCCAAAACTCTCTCATTCTCTGTGCACGATAAAGAAAGAAACAAAACAAAAAACAAAAAAAAAAAAACCTTTGCGGGCTCCCTCTCATTCTCATTATATTTTCGTTTTGATTATCTTTTTGTTTATGTTACTGTTGCCTCTATCACTCTTGTGATGCCGATGCTGTTGTTTTTACCGATGTCGATGCTGCCTCTGCTACTGTTTCAAATATTCTTGTTGATGCTGTTGCTACTGCCGGTTCTGTTGCTTCTACTGTTTGTGGTGTTGCTGTTGCTGATGCTAATGCTGTGGCTATTGCTGCTGCTACTATGATTGTCCAACTTTGGTTTGCCATTCTATTCGATATTATAAATTTCTTTCTTTTTCTCATTTCTCAAATCACTTTTATTTTATTTTATTTTTTTTTTTTTTTATGAATATTTTGGGTGTGGGTGGTGACGAAATCTCTGAAAATCATAAAAATAAAAAAAAAAAAAAAAAAAAAAACCCAACTCACACACATCTCCACATCCACATAAAATAAAAGATTGAAAACAATTCAACATCGAACGATAATGGCTTGAGACAGACCGCATTGCAAAAGTATTTAACATTGATTGAGGACATGAATAATTTCGAACGAATCAATTATGAAAACTTTTTGGCTAAAGGAATGAGAACAGTTAATGATATTCTCAAACGGAATATTTTAAAACTGAAAATAATCAAGGCACCGAACAGTAAGTATCTTATCAACGACAAAACGGTGACAGCAAACTGCTTTTAACCATTTTGCACGGAATATGTGTGTGTGTGTGTGTGTCGTGTGGATTGATTTGATGGTGAAAAGATGGATTGGATAAAATTTGGAGCTGAAGTGACACACACACACACATTGAAGAGAGAGTTTGGTTTTTCGTAGAGATTCTCTTTGTTGGTTTGTTTGTTTTACGCTTTTTGTTTGTTTGTTTATTCGCCTAGAGCATAGGCGGATATTTTCTCTTTCATTTTTCAACTTCTTCATCTTCATCAACATTATATCGTGTTGATGTTGTTGTTGTTGTTGTTGTTATTTGCTAAAAATTCACTTTCTAGACAGTTTCTAATAAATTTTTCAACAAATTTGACGATAGAAATTAAATTTTGATTATTGTTCCAGTGACTTGTTACCCGCTTTCCAAACAAAATGGGATCAATAAATTCAACATTGCGGTAATTCTTTTTCATTTCTTTTTACTTTGCTCTCACTCGCTATTGCTTTGTTTTTTTTTTTCTTTTGTTAGCTGTATTATTATCATCACCGATGTGAAAAGAGTCTTAAGTTAAAAAGCTTTTCAACAGTTTTACTTAATCGAATTGATTTTGATTTGATTTTAGGTCAAAATGCGAAAATGTCACCGCAAACCGAATGCCAATAGGCAACAAAGAAAACGAATTAAATTTTTAACCGCGGCCATTGCCTTAAAGTGGCTCGTCACTTATTCAAATGGTACCGCGGTGAATAATCAAACTGATTTTCAAAATGAATTGAGTCCCGAGCAATCAAAACGTATGAATTCATTTTTCACACTAAAAATCACTTAAATTGTTATACGTATTAATGTGCGGTTGATTTTTTGTTTTTTTCTTTTTTTTTTGCGGTTGTTTTGCCCTCCGTTTATTTCGATTTTTTATTTCGTTCTATTTTCATTGGGTAAAAACAAAAATAATAAAAAAAAAAAAAAGTTTTTAAGGCTGCATCACAACAATCAAACAATTTAACATGGGAAAAGGTCGTCGATCATTCCATTTTAATCGAATATCAATTGTCATTCGATGTGAATTTTTCAAATGGTATGTTTTTAAAATCAAATTTAATTATTTATTAGTAAATAATTACTTTTAATTGTTGTTTTCAATGGAATTTTCCTTTTTTTTAGCTATTTATGATATCATAATGGAAAGTCAACAGTTTGAGCACAATGGTTATAAATTGTGTCCAGTTTTACGCATGGCCATTATGAGAAAGGTGAATTTTCAATGTTTGTAAAACTGTAAAATGTATTATTAGCATTCAAAAAATGTAGAATTATTAGCATTTTTACAGTTTCCTTACATTTTGTCTTATATTTTTCATATCTCTTTTTTCCTCTTTTTTCCACCTGTTTTCAATGTTTTTTTCATACATTTCATGTTTCAATTTTTCAGTTTTACATTTCTTTTCCCTCTTTTTTTTTCTTTAAATTTTCTTTTTCCACAAAATTTCAAATTGAAACCATATTTGATATTTGCGTAATGGAATCATTTGTACATATTTTCAGGAAAAGCTTTTTGTTGATGTGCAATCAGTTACAGAAATGCTTGCCAAATACAATGGCATCATTCAAAGTTTATCTGAACCGGAGGTAAGCATTTAAAATGGTACACGTGGAAAACGTGTTTGGGTATCAATGACGATATTGATATAAAAATGAAATACTATGAGCCATACATCATCAAATGTTATTTGTCACCGTTGTTGTTGATTCTCTAATGTTGTTTAGTGTTCTGTGCAACGATGTGAACTTTCTTAGTGACATTTCATTGGATGGTGGATTGGTTATCAATGTAAAATGCCATTTCAATATAACAAACAAAGCATACGCCATTTTGAGAATATCTCTCTCTCTCTCTCTCTCCCTCTCTCTCTTTATCTCTCTCTCTCTCTTTCTCTTTCTCTTTCTCTCTCTCTCTCTCTCTCTCTCTCTCTCTCTCTCTCTCTCTCTCTCTCTTTCTCTCTCTTTCTCTCTGTGAGTGTGTGTGTTTGTTCAAAACGAAATTATCATCACCCAAAATTGATGAAAAATATTACGCTTTTTTATCTCTTCTTTTTCGCTCTCTCTCTCTCTCTCTCTCTCTCTCTCTCTCTCTCTCTCTCTCTCTCTCTCTCTCTGTTACGTATTTTATTAAATAAATACATATCTTTTTCTTTCATTCATTTTGCTATTGTCCGAATAGATTCATTTTTTGCGTGACATTCTATATGCGGTTGAATTGAAAATACAGGCCGGATTAGGAAGATATACATGGCAATCATATAACATTCAATATTATTGTCAAACATGCGAAAAGGTATTACGATGTTCTACATCAGAACAAACATCTTCTCATTTTGTTTTTTTTTTTTTTTTTTTTTTCTTTTTGTACACAATTTCTTCATTTTCTCTTCTCTTTCATCACTGTTTGTTCTAATTTAATGTCAATTTGTGTACTGTACAAAATCTTTGAAATTCACCATCATTTAAAATTGAAAATTGAAAATGTAATTCTAATCGAGATCATGTTCTATTCTTTGTCTATTTGCGTGTCACATTTAAGTTAATATCGCGTTTGAAAACGTTTATAAAACAAATAAAATACGTTTCATTGGATATCAAAACTCGAATGAATCAAATAGAAACGCTATCAATGTTAACATTGGATGAAAGCGATCACCTGTCAATGGAATTTCATTCCGTTGAATTTCTCAACGGGAAATTTAATGCATCTCCTTCGAATAGAAGAACAACGGAAGACCAACAGCAACAGAAACAGAAACACCATTGTCTTACTACTGAAACAGAAAATGAACATCAAATGAAAAGTGTTACATTTGCTTGTGATGCACAAAATAACATACCATCGATTGCAACGTATTTTTCCATTATTCATGACAATCAACACAGAAAAATGAAGAACGTGGAAAATTTGTTTAGCACAGTTGGACCAATTTTAATTAAACTGGAATCTTTGGTATTGGACACGAGCACCGGTGAAATGGATAATATGCGTTTATACTACAGTTTCTGGGAAAATCAATTGTTTGAACTTTTAATTAGGTGAAATGTGTGCGTGTGTGTGTGTGTGCGCTTTTTATGTTTTGTTTTCAGTTTTCTTTTAAATTGCATTTGCAATTTCCGCACTTGATACAAAATCCAAAATACATAATGTAACATGATGCGCACAAGACTTGTTTCAATGTTTTTGCTAACATGTTTTTTTATTATTTTTCGATTTTGGTTTTTCGTTCGTTCGTTCGTTCGTTCGTTCGTTCGTTCGTTCGTTCGTTCGTTCATTCGGTTACTCGTCGGGTCGCTTATCATTCGATCTTGGTTTGCTGTTCAATGATGATATTACTACTTTTATGCCTGGCAATGTTGGCAACGACAACAACGACTACGGTGTCAACAACAACGGAATACTGTTGCTGTTACCAATGATGCGTTTACCCTTCAAAATCCCATTACTTTTACACATCCTTTTTACATTCTATTGTATTCTGGCTGTGATGCGTATGGAAAATGTGCATGAATCCGGAACCAATTTAAATTGATAGATTGACTAAGAGGAATTTAAATCAGTTCATTGAAACATTGCAATCGGATCGTCCACTATTTTGCATTGATGCCACACTATCCACTCCATATATCATTCTACAGCCGACTGGCGTTGAAGTTTACAATACGATAATGCAAGTGGTGAACGGATTTCTTGAAAGGTAATTTTTATAGAGAAGATTTGTTTTTTTCGTTCTTCAATGTACTTTTTAAATTATTTGTAATGAATGAAAACAATGAGAGCGTGAAAGAGATAAAATGAAGAATGAGTGAATTGAGAGTCGCTGAGTAGGACAAAAATAAAATGAGAAATTGACTAAGAAGACTAAGATAGAGAAAGCGAGAGAGAGAGAGAGAGAGAGAGAGAGAGAGAGAGAGAGAGAGAGAGAAAAAGAAAGAGAGAAACTGAAAAATAATGGAGATGTGAGGGACACTGGAAGCGAAATAGAGTTAGAGCGATAATGAATGAAAGTGTGAGAAAATAATGACAGCGAGAAATCAAAAATTCTCATGACGATGTGGCTGAATGTGTTTGTGTTTGTGTGTATGTCTGTGTCCATTTTCTAGCATTCATTCATTTCGCGTTATTCAACTCGCACATTTCGAATGTGAAATTTTCATCGGTATATTGTGGTTAAAATATAAGTGAATTTTGCATTTTATCGCACAGTTTGAAATTATGTACGCGTTGGACGCCCGGAACATGTTTAAATCGAATGAATACGGTTCGCAATGAAATGGAGGTTGCTGATGATGAAGGCGATGATGTCAATGTGGCAACATTTCATGAAGATATAATAAAGGTAACACAAATGCTATGAAGTTGTTGAACACATGGATATTCGCTGATTCTTAAATATGCTTAAAAACCACAATCCCTCATTTAGCTGCATGATGTCAACAAATTGATGGCCCACATTCAACAGAATATTCAACAAATTGTTGACGAAATATACGTATATTTACACAGGTTTGTGACTTTAGACAACATTCATTGAAAATGCATATTCGATTTGCTTACAATGGTTATTTACACATACATTCACATTTCTACGAACATAACATTTGTAACAACATTCAGACATTTTCCAAATCTGCAATTTAAATACGAAAATCTCTGAAATAATGCAATTTTATTTCAAAAACACGCAAAACACATTATTATTATCATCATCATCAGCATCGTTGTCGTCGTCAATATCAACATTAACAAATTTTTTTTTCTCTGTTCATTCTAGTTGGAATGAATACGAAACACTGTGGACATCTGATAAAATAATCGTTTGCGAAAAGTTTATTAGTCGCGGCCTACCGCTCGTACATATTGATGAAAAATTTCTATTTTACACAAATATCGTGGAGCGAATGGACACAATACAACCATTCCATGATATTGGACCAATTAGAGTTAAATTGCATTCATTGATTGCTAACATTCGTTCGTATGCTGTTGATTGGAAAAATACGCTCGGCCAAATTCTCATTGAACGTACTAGAAAAACACTCAAATTGCTTCATACGCAAATGATGGTAAATGTATTTTTCATTTTCTTTATTCAGGATCAAATAACATTATATACATTGATTTTACACATTAATAGATTATTTTCATTCAACTTGGGATTTTAATTTAAATTTCAAATTTTTTTTTATGTTTTTCTTTTCAAAATTAACACTTCTTTTCAATTAAATTCGAAATGAAATTTTCATTTGGGAAAATCAAAAGGAATTAAAACAGAATTTAAATGGCAAAATCAATGATCTTGATGAATTCAAGCATGCCATGCATATTATTGTAACAATACAATCAACAAACATCTCAACGGAACTGCAATTGCATGAAATTCAAGAGACTTTTGCAATTTTAGCTGATCATAAAATTGATGTAAGGCATTTTCGGTATTCAATTGCTATTGCAAGGCCAATATTCAATATTAAAAATCAATAAAATTCTCTCACCTTGATGTCATTTAGTTTAAATTTAGCGATATGATCATGTCATATTATTTGGAACGACGATGGCGAAAATTATACAATTCATCATTAATAAAAGCTGAATCATTGAAACCAATTAAAAAAAAGTTTGCTGATCTCACAACAATTGAAATCAATACTTTTTTAACTGATGTAAGTGTTTGTGTATTTCAATCACATTTCTTATTATTATTATATCGTTGACTGAATTGTCCATTGGGGTGTGAACAAATGTCCATTTGCACTTGAAAAGTTATTGTATGAGTAATGGATTTCCGTGCCAGCCCGGATGACAACCATAAACTTTTGTGTTTCCGCATAATTACAGTATCGATTGTTGCACGCTAAGAATTAATTAACGCGCTGCCACTGTGATTAAGTTTGACTCGTTTTTTTTTTCTTTTTGTAGTTTGTTTTAAGTTTGATATGGTTTACGTCGTATCTATTCAACATTATTAATTCTCACATACAAAGTCATTTAAGTGACGATCATTTGTTGTCTGAAAACACCAATGGATTTTAACTGGTTGAAGAAATGTGCAAAATGTTTGAAATGAGTTTGATGCAAGATTGAAATTGTAGAATTATTGTGAAACCATTCTCATTTTCACTTGCATTTCTAACACAACATCAGGCCATATCCGAACAAATACATATATATATATCACGAAATGGCAAAAGTTTTTCATATAACATTTCACCTTTATTTTCTCTCTTTCTCTTTCTCTTTCTCTTTCTCTTTCTCTCTCTCTCTCTCTCTCTCTCCCTCTCTTTCTCTCTATCTATCTTTCTCTCTATCTTTATCTTTCTCTTTCTTCTTTTTCCATTTCTTTCTAATTTTTTCAACTGTTTTTTTTTTCTCTCGTTTCATTGCTTCTGTTCATTTTGCTCCATTTTCACCAATTGGATACGTACATTGTGCTTCATTTTTTTCACTTCTTCTTTTGCGGGTTGGTTGCAATGGATTTGTAACGATTGCCGTATGTGAACATATATATATATATATATGTGCAAACATTCAGCTATCGATATTTGTGCAGCGTTTTTTCAGCGAAGGTCCAGGTGCGGTCGGTATCGATATGGATGATGGCATTAAACTAATGGAACGATATAGCGATCAGTTTAAGTTGTTGGAACAACAGAGACATGATTTCGGTAACGAACAACATACACACTTTAAATATATACACACACACACATACAGGCACAGGCACAGGCACAGGCACAGGCACAGGCACAGGCACAGGCACAGGCACAGGCACAGGCACAGGCACAGGCACAGGCACAGACACAGACACACTTATAATCGCGCGCACTCACAGGGCACACCCAATGCCAGGGTTTTCACCACCAGCACGATTCCGAAATGAATGTGACAAAACAAGACGGAAAAGAGAAGAAAAACAGAACACAGATGAAGCAAAACGACACCAAGAGACCGAAAGAAATGCAAGAGAAAAGATGAAAAAATGAGTGAGTGAGTGAGTGAGTGAGTGTGTGAGTGAGTGAGTGAGTGAGTGAGTGAATGGGAGCGAGAAATGAGCGCAAAAAATTAAAATGTCGAAGCTCACTGCACTTTAGTTTTCACATGCACGTAGAATGGTGAAATGCCGAGACAAAAGCGCACATCAATATTATACACGAGATTCGAATCCATAACACGCCAAGTGAGTGGGAAGGAGTGAGAGAGTTAGAGTGAGTGTGTGATAGAGAGAGAGAGAGAGAGAGAGAGAGAGAGAGAGAGTTGGGTCCGAATTGGCAAACAAACACTCACATATAACGCGCTGTTGTGACTCATTCTCGTTCATCTTATAAATGTTCCAGCAAGCAAGCGATCCAATATGAGTAAATGAACGAAAAAGAAAATCTAAAACTAATATATATTTAAATTTTTCTCTCCCAACAACTCGCCGATTACACACCTTTAGCAAATGCTGAAAAACTATTTGACATGCCGTCTACAGACTATGCAGACTTTCTACGTGCGAAAAAGGAATTCGAGGGAATGCATTTTGTACGTATCCATTCATATTGATAGTGCATATAAACAGAAATCTGGTTGGCCAGTTTATAGCTCAGCTCAGCTTCGTACGATGTGATGTTGCTTTACACACATGTAGAGATGACATTACAGAGCTTGAAAAAAAAAAAACGAAAAAAAAAAAAAACCATACATAGTCAGAGAAATTCTCAAATGAAGAGCGAGCTATTGTAAAAAGAAGAAAAAAAAATCGAAAGAATTTGCATTTTTATTTATCGATTTTATGCTTTGGTTTTTGCTTTAATTCATTTTCGGTCCGTCGCTTTGCGTTTCACATCGATGGCACCAATGCTTTGTGGATACCAAAAACATTCAAACACACACACATACACACACACCACATGCCATCAAACATTTCTTCTGGACACCTACACAACCAACGGAATCCGATATATGCTGATGCTCAACCATTCAATTAATACACCGAAATAAATTACGCGCTCGTGCGAATTTTCATTCGATCAATATGTAGATTTTTAAAATTTACAAACAGGAGAAAAATGCCAGAGACAATTGGGCAACAACATTATGGTGTAATTCGAATCCATATTTGCTGTACGAAGGAATCAATGCATACATCACTGAATTTGAGAAACTTGAAAAATGGGTCGGTGTCAATTTTTACATCTTTCACTCTCATTTATTTTCTGGGTTTGATTTTTTTTTTTCAATCGGCGTTTTTTTCTCATTTCGGTTTCGTTATTTTTTTGCTTTTTTTTCATGTTTCTGTTCGTGTTTTGTTCGGTTCAAAACATTTTGTTTTATTTTTTTTGGTTCGTTTCATTTTGTGTTTCGTTTCTTTTGCTTAACCAGCCACATTTTCCACATCTACGATTTGGTTAGGCATATTTTTTTTCTTTCGTTGCGTGCATTGTATTCGAGTTTAATTAGTCAATGTAGCGTCTCGTTGAGCGAGACAATAAATGACATTGACACTTCAGCAAATGGACTCGAGCTTTTCAGTTAATCGGCATACATTCAATAATACCAATTCAATTGTTCGATTTGTGGTTTCATTTTTACTATTCTTACATTACATTTTGCTATTTTTACTATTCTCACGTTTATTTGTTCAGTTCAATAGGTTTCGATAAGAGCTTTTTTTTCTTTCGTTTGTTTTTAAATTCAATGATTATGAAAATTATTGATTATTTCATTTCAAAAATTATTGATCATAATAATAGATTCAAGAATTGAATGCTGGTCAAAGATTATATGAAAAAATGATGCAATTTAAATTATCCGTACCATTGATGGCAAAACTACAAAATGAATCGCTTCGCGATCGACATTGGTTACGTTTAATGCATGAAACTGGTCATCATTTCAGCACTGATCCTGTAAAATTTCGGTTATCTGATATGTTTGCAATGAATTTATATAAATATCAGGTTTGAGACATTTTTATCAAAAAAAAAAAAACAAAAAAAAAAACAAAAACAAATGATGTTGCAAATTAATTAAATTAGAAAAATATCCCATTAACTAAAAGAAGAAAAAACCTTAAAACTGTGAAATGACTTCAACTCATTTTCGAATTTCATTTGATTTCAAAACACTTTTTTTTTCTCATCTCAAATAGGTCATTGTTGAAGAAATTGTGCACGCTGCAAACAATGAAGTTTTAATTGAACAAACACTTGATAAACTCATTGCAAAATGGGATCAATTAATGTTTACCTTTCAGTCACATTCGAAGCGACCAAATAAATGTGCCTTTATACTTGAAAATACGGACAAAATCATTCAAATTATCGAAGAAGATGTTATGCAATTACAAATGCTATCCACTTCACTGTAAGAGATAATGATGAATTCAATTGAAATGATCCTTGTGTGCAAGTGGAACAACCTAAATGTGAATAGAAGAATGATAGAGAAAGTGTGATTTCGAATGAGATGATGAGCAAGTATGATTGCAAATGTGATGGTGAGCAAGTGTAAGTTATTTGAGAAAGATTGAATGAGTGAGCGAGTAAAAGTGGGCAAGTCTGAGTGAAATACTTATCATGCTAAGCATACTGGCTGAAATTGAACAAGTTCATGAGTAAAAATTCATTGAAAATGTCATTTTCTTATTGAATTGAGATGAAACAGTGTGCACATGTTGACAAGAGTTACCCCACCACTTGCACTGGGATTGTTTCGTAAAAAAGATTTCATTGTTTTATTTTCTGCTTTGTGTTTTTTTTTTGTCGTCGATATTGTCATCGTTCCCTTTTTCATTACTTTTACGTTTCTTTTTTTTTTTCTTCTCCATTTGAAAATGCCGCCCTTTGCCGGGGTAAAAGATTTGTGGAACCATTTTCAGATTTGATTCACTCATGGGAAAAGACTTTGTCGCTCATTTACGAAATTATCGATCAATGGGTCAATTTTACGCAACGTAAATGGCTTTATTTAGAAGGAATTTTCATTGACAATGATGCGCGCATCAAATTACCAAACATTGCTGCCAAATTTAATCTGATTGATGTCGAATACATTAAAGTAATTACAAAAATGAACCTTTTGCTTGTATTTATCGATTTTTATTCTTGAATTTACCGAAAATAATAAAAGAAAACAATACATGCATTTTCATTTATTAATTTTCGATTTTGTTTTGTTCGTTGTTTTTTATCTGTATTTCACGAATAGATATTGACTGAATCGGCTGAAAATCCAGGCGTATTAACAGTATGTATGGCAACGGAGCGTATGAAAACACTAAAACAACTTACCATTGGTTTAGAGGAATGTCAAAAATCACTAAACGGCTATTTAGACGGCAAACGACATGTGTTTCCAAGGTACAATTCACGAATGGAAAACACGTTTCTAACTAAAAAAAAAAAAATATACTAAAGCGCAATGTGTGTTTGTTTGTTTGCTTTTGCTCTAATGTGTATCAAAAGAATAGAGAAAAAAAAAAGAAGAAGAAAGAAAATAAAAAAATGTGTATTCACTCACTCAAAGTGAGAGAAGAAAAAGAAAAGAAAAAATAGAAAAGAAAACATGTTGAAAATGATAGCGAAAACGAATTCCCAGGCTGAAAATAAATAACTTTGCTTTTTGTGTACGTGTATTACAGATTCTATTTTATGTCAACGGACGAATTGCTATCTATGTTAGGAAATGGAGATCCAGTTTCCGTGCAATGCCACATAATCAAAGTGAGTGTCTTGCATTTCAATTTCGATTGTCTGTCTCATTTTCCTATCTTTCAATTTTTCCCCCCTTTTTCTCTTTCTCTTTCTCTCTGCCTATTTCTTTCCATCTGTTTCTGTTTTCTTTTTTTCCTTTTTTTTTTCTTGTTCGTCTCATGTCCCATACCGTCGTTGTCATCATTTCAATCCACAAAATGATTCGAACCAATTTGATTGTGGCACTTTTCAATCATGGTATTTTATTTTCAGATGTTTGAAAATATAAAATCGTTGAGATTAGAAACGAATTTAAATGGTATTACGGTAATCAAAGGAATGATTTCAACCGAAGGTGAATTCTTACAATTTCAAAACGATGGTACGTATATAAAATACCACAACAGCACATGTACAATGAATGAAAAGAAAAGAAGAAAAGAAAAAGAAAAGCAAAAAAAAAAAAAAAAAAAAAAATAAAAAAAATCACATGCAAACACTAACCCCTTTTTTAAGCTGTGAATTTGAATTTGGATTTGTGCCGATTGTAATGTTAATCGAAATGCTTATCAAACTTTAACTCAAACACAACAATCGTATTCATTTCAACGCCTTCATTTTCTCATTCCTTTTTTGTGTCCAACCACCTCTCTGTTCCCTTTCTTAAACATGCATATCACATTGCCGGATACCGTGATGATGTTGCTGGTGGGCTCAATGCGGCAGTTTCAACAGATGTTCCCATTGAAAATTGGCTAAACAATATCTTACAGCAAATGTATTATAGTCATCGTTATGTGACGAAAGGTGCGATTTATGATTATGGTAAAAGCTGCGATAAAACACGCATCGAATGGATTCATGATAACTTGGGCATGGTGTGTTTGGCGGCAAACAATGTTTGGTTTACCACAGAAATGGTGGAAACCTTTCAGCAAATAGCAAACGGACGGAAGGATGCAATGCAAGAATTTCTAAATCAGCAAAACGCGCAAATAAATGATTTAATGGCAAAAGGTTTGAAAATTAATTAACTATTTTCGAAATAAATTATAATCCGGTTTGAATTTTTGCGACTTGGATTTTCGCTTGTTGTGAATCGATGTTAAATCATAGAGTGTGTGTGTGTGTATGTGTATTTATTTGAAAGAGAGTTTGAGAGAATTATTGTGCATATTTTGTGTATATGAAAATGATTGTGCTAATATTTAAACAAAATTTATTTAACCGATTATGCTCATCCGTTGGATCGTTTTGAAACCCAATCATTTCTCTACATCAACACCATCTCCTCCTTTTAACGTCACAATTTAACCAAACCAAACTACACCACAACTCGGCAGTTCATTCAAATTTAACACACAGCGATCGCCTTAAATTCAAGACAATCACCATTGCTGATGTGCATAAACGTGATATCGTCGATTTATTTGTTGAGCATCATATAAACGATGCAACACACTTTCAATGGTTGTGTCGGCTTCGGTTTCATTGGCACAAAGATGTGGATAATATTTTTATTGATCATTATTCAGGTACTTGGTTTAGCATTATTTTATGGATTGCAATTAATTTTCAATTACACTTTCGATTCGGTTCGCTTGCGATTGGCCGATTCATTTAATCATTTGCTTTCAATTTTTTTTTTTTCGTTTTTGTTCATACAATGCATTGAACTATTGAATGAAAACATTGCATATGCATGGGGTCAAACGAACAGTTTGAGTTATTGATGCAACCCATTCAATACTTCATTCTGTCCATTTTCGCTCCAAAAATTTACAATTCCTTTTACCATGCAATTTTTTTTTTTTTTTGTTGCTCATCTTCTCCCCTTTTTCATTCTCTCTCTCTCTCTCCCTTGTTCTCTCCATTCTTTCCTCTTTCTCTTTCTCTTTCTCTTTCTCTTTCTCTCTCTTTCTTTCTCTCTCCCTCTCTCTCTCTCTCTCTCTCTCTCTCTCTCTCTCTTTTGTGCATTAAAAAATTAGGTCGCCTATCGTATGGTTACGAATACATTGGCTTGAATGGTAGACTAGTTATAACACCTGATACGGACAATATTCATTTTGCTATTGCACATGCAATCAATATGCAAATGGGTTGCATGCTGAACGGACGAGAAAATTGTGGAAAAACTGAAACGATTAAAAATCTGGCAAAAATATGTGCAAGATTCTCGGTGATAAGAAATTGTACCGAATTCATGGATTTTAAGACATTGCATACAATATTCATTGGTCTTGTTGAATGCGGCGGTTGGGGAATTTTAACAAACTTCAACAATATGAGAAACTCAGTGATGAATGCGATTTCAATGCCAATCCACGCTTTAAATATGGCGCTGATTACAAAACGACCCACATTCCAAGTAATTTAAAATTGAATTGAATTTTATTCTAGTTTAACTTTTGCAACTTTTTGAATTCAATCGTATGAACAGTGTGGGTGGGTGTGTGTATGTGTGTATTTAGCATTGAAAACGCGAAATTCTATCTCTATTTCTTGAAGTTTTCATCTTCTTCCTCATTATGGGCTCCCTCTCTCTCTCTTTCTCTCTATTCAGTTGGGAAAATTGCGAGAGAAAGAGAGAGAGAAAGAACAAAAAAAAATACACACTCACACCGCCGACACAAAAGCAAAATGCTGAATTTCACATTGAATTTAAATTATTAATAGAGAATTTATTATTCTATGCAGGATGGATTAACCGAATTGAATGTGAACAATAATTTTGGCCTTTTCATCACCCTTAATCCTCAAACTCATAAAATGCAAAATGGTAACAGCAGCAGCAGCATCAGTAGCAGCTTACCCGCTTTTTTGAAATCTCATTTTCGGCCGGTGGCTTGCGTTGAACCAGATAGAGAATCGATCTGTGCCATTTCTTTATGTTCGGATGGATTTAAACAGGCACAAGTAAAATTGCTCTCAATCTCTCTCTCTCTCTCTCTCTCTCTCTCTCTCTCTCTCTCTCTCTCTCTCTCTCTCTCTCGCTCTATGTCTGTCACTTTCGCTTACTCACTCTCCTCTTTTTTTGCCAAAACTTAGTAAATTAAATTCTATACAAATTATTATCTTTTGCCGGCCATTTGTCGGTCAATGTATGTTTGTTAGAATTTTTGCGTTATATTTGGTTTTTATATAAATGGTTGAAAATTTTCTTTGACAAAAAGAAAAAAAAAAAAAAAAAAAAATACCTAATGTTTTCAAACTATATTTTTCATGTGGAACAAAAACAACGACCAAACTAATGACAACTTTTTTTTTTCAAATGGTCGATAAAATTTAAATTTTATAAAATTTCTATATGAATTCATTTTGAATGACCATCATTTAAATGTTTGAAAAGTTGAAACGATAATAATATTACCATTGACTGGGATAATTTTTCAGACATTGGCAAAAAAGATAGTGAAATTGTATCAATTAGCTAACGAGCAACTATCAAAACAACATCATTACGATTGGGGATTACGCTCTTTAAAAGCAGTTATCAAATTGGCAGCAAAGATGCGCCCTCATCAAACCGACACTGAATGTGAATCGGTCACTCTAATACAGGCATTACATCAAATAAATCTTTCGAAGCTTGTTTTCGAGGACATTCCACTTTTTTTGGGATTAATTAAGGTGATTTTCCACTTTTTTTTTTTTTTCTATATTTATCTAGCATTAACTCAATGCTCTATTTCTCTTCATCTCTTCTAACACTCTAATTTGTATTTCTGTAGCATTAGCTATAACCCGGTGTGTTAGTTTTAAATATGAGTATGTTTATGTATGTTTTCTAAACTTTTTTTTTTTCTTTCATTTTCGTATTTATTATTTCTTTTTCGGATTTGTGTTCAGATCAGCCATTCTGATCCATGTTGCGTTTGTGTGTGATTAAATTTAAAAGATGTGTGTATGCCAAAAGCAAAAACAAAGAAAAAAAAAAGAAAAAAAAAGTAAAATGTTTGCCAATTTCAAAGACATTTCCGTGCTTTATCCAATACAAAATAGGATCTTTTTCCTGGCATTGACTGTCTGCAGGTTACTCATCCGGAATTTAGTGCGGCTGTTAAGCATGTTTTAGAATCAGAAAATTACGTTTGGCTTGTTGAACAGGTAAGCTTAATTTGGATTTGAACGTATGCATCAGCTTATTTCTGCTCGTTTTTTTTTTTTCTTCATTCATTCATTCATTCATTCACTTTGTGTTCGTTTTTATTCTGTATGGTCTCTGGCTAGGGCGCCTCATAATGTAAATAAAGCCCATTTGAGACTGTTCCGTTTATGCTCAGCTGCCATTTTACCACATAAATTACTTGCAATTTGGTCTCCCTTTTATTTTAAATCGTCCATTTTTCGTGCTTGTTCCCATCCGTTGATCCGTTCTCTCATCTTAATTCATTTGGAATTTTTTTTTTGTTTTCAATTGTTTTTGTTTTCCTCTGCATATTTAAATAATGCTTGAATTGAAAGAAGGAGAACAACAAAAAAATCATATTTATTTGTTTTGTGTTTTTTTTTTGTTTGTGCTACTCATGCCTTAAGAATTTCTTTGGTTTATTTTCTTTCGTGTTTTCGTTCCATGACGATTCCACAACATGAAACCACATCGTTCAACAAAACAACATACGCCAACATATACACGGCAACATCGTCATCATCATCATCATCATCATCATCTCCATCATCAACAACAACAAAAAATTAGCAAAACAAAATCGTTCAATTGTATCAAACGATGTCGACGCGACACTGTACAATGGTTGTCGGCTCAACAGGTAGTGGAAAAACTGTCATCATAAACACACTCATAAAAGTACAATGCCATTTGGGAATACCGACCAAGTGCACCGTGCTCAATCCAAAAGTATATCCTTGCTTTTATATTCATTTCATTGGCAGCAACAGCAGCCAACAGTAAATACATGAATGAAATAGACAGAAAATTAACGAAAATTTGGAATGAACGTTGAGAGAATGCTTAAAATGGAGAGAGTGCGATATAACATAAGAGAGAGAAAGAGAGAGAGAGAGAGAGAGAGAGAGAGAGAGAGAGAGAGAGAGAAAGAGAGAGAGAAAGAGAGAGAAAGAGAGAGAGAGTGAGAGAGAGAGAGAGTGTGTGTGTATACTAAGAACCAGTGAATTATGAAAAGCATGTGAACATTCGGGCCATGCAAAATGTTTAATTGGCATTTTGTTATAGAAAACTTACCTGCTTGTTGTGAATTGTGTGCAATGCATCTGTCCAATGTTTCAGCATCGAGTGTCGGATGTGTTATTAGTTTTCAGATAAAATTAAGAACAAAACAGCATGAATTGAGACGGGAAGAGAGACCACATCGAAACGATGTGACTTAGTGTGGGAATGTCGGAGAAGATGATGTTGGATAAGTTGACAGTGAGGAAGAGAGTGAAATTGAAAGAGAGAGAGAGAGAAAGATAGAGAGAAACAGATAGAGAGAGAGAGAGATAGAGAGAGAGAGAGATGGAGAATGAGACGATGGACAGGATAGCGATTTAGAAAGATATAGAGAAAAAGAGATGATGGCCCGATTTCCGTTCGTGTGAATGAAATGAATATGAAGGAGATCGTATTTCAGTGAAATATGTGTGCACTTAAAACTTAAATTATTTTAATAATAGAGCTATTTATCGCAATATGTAAAGCTATTTGCGAAGCACTGTTATTCACTTCATGAACTATCGGCATATAAAAACTCTTTCTCCTTCTCTTTCTACACGGTGTCTGTGTCATGTGTGTGTATGTGTCTGTCTGTCTGTATGTGTTTGTGTTGCTACTATATGAGCCACTTGCATTGGCTTTGGCTTTCAAATTTACATGCAGACGGCTGTTTATTAATTTAATGTTTGCTCGTGTCCATATTGATGTTAGCAGCGAGCAATTTCAACTTCATAGTGATTTAATTTATATTTCTGCAATTTTATTTCAAGTACCTCTGCCTTGGATTGCCAGTTTTATTTTATAGAATAGCTGGCTGGCTGGCTGGCTGGTTGGCTGGCAAATGGGTGAACTGACATTGGCGTGCTCGTATAACGCGAATTTATTAGTTTACAAAATACGTACGTATATTTGTGTTTAATTTTCACGAAAACTATACACCAAGTTAAATTTGTTGCCAACTGTGCACACATCATATGCATATACATCGAATAGCAAATCAACAAAACATGCTGCATGGAAGAGCACACCGACTGAATGAATCTGACAAAGAGAGGCAGGGGAAGGAAAGGAGTAAATTTTAGAAACTATGTAAGAGAAACAGAAAGCAAAAGAAATACACATGAGCAACTCATTCATTTTCTATGGTCGTGTTCATTTCCCAAAGTCTATGATATCTATGTGTATTAATAAATGGCATTAAGAATATCTTTTTGGCAACAAGAAATACTTGAAGAAGAAAAGCATGGATGCAGTAACGACGACGACGACGTCGAAAACGACTACGACGACAATTACGCCAACAAAAACACCATTTACATACAAGTTTTTCGTCGGCAACAAAAGTACACCGGAAAGGCTTTCAGTTTTTATGGTTTTGAATCTATTGTATGCATCCGTATGTTGAGTCTGTGCATTGGACCACCTTTTGTAACATTTCATGCAAATTCATTGCAATTTCAAAGCTCAATCCAATTGTTCAACATCGAGCACAACCAAGTAACATACGAACACTGAACATCATCAATGTTTGTGTGTATGCTTTTCTCTATCGTATATGCCATTTACTGTGTGCTGTTGTGCCGTGTGCCAGGCGCACTTAGTTTGCATGTTTATTACGATGTATTATTGCAACTATTAACGTTACAACAATAAATTAAATTGATTCAACATATATAATAATTTGTGTACGTTCAAAAGGGGACACAATACACCAAATCATATGAACCAAAACATTTGTACAATGCAAAACCTCAAAACAAAAACAAAAACATATGCATATTCCATAGATATTTGTAATTATCATTGTTGAAAATTGGTAAAACGCATAAAATATCTGATTATATTTCAAGCAAATGTTTCGATTCAAACACAAAATAATTATAATATTATAGATTGGTTATAGGAAAATAGATACAAAGTTGACTTACACTTTGCTCAACCAACCCAGAAAATCATATCTGATTTGTATCACATTATATCATATCATATCATATCGAATAAAATGTTGTTTTTTTTTTTATGTAACTGAAAAACAATTTGAAAGTCAGCTTTTACATCGCCCACAAAATGTACTCCAATAAATTTAACATATTCGAGAAATTCCACATGTTCAATATCATTCAAATTGATTGAATTATATGATGGTTCTGTTCTCGTTGTAGCACATATTTTCAAATGTGATAACATTCAATGCAATGTTTATTAATTTTGTATTGAATAACATATAAATATTTTAGTCTCGAAGATTGAAAAAAACCAACAAAAAAAAAAAAAAAAAAAATAAAAATAAAAAAGAAAATAGTTTAACCAATTTGGTATTGGTGTACCGAATCACATTGATCACTTCAATGTTAATAATTTATTTAAATAAATTAAATCATTTCAATGACATCACATACATTGATGATGTTCGTTGTTTTTTGTCAATACCCTGAATATTCACCATTCCAAAATTGAAAATGGAAGAGTTTTTTTTTTCTCATCGTTGTTGTTGATTTCAAGTTGAAATTTTCAACATCATTTTGAATTACCAAATTTCATGGTCAACCATCAACTCATCGATCATCAAAATCAATAATTATTTGAAAATATATTTTCTTTTTCGTCTGAGTATGATTTTGATTGACATTTTTGATGACATTTTTAGTTTCCATATTGTGTCATTCGATTTAATGAAAAGATTTTATTAAAATTACATACATATTGAATTGAAAAGAAATCGTCTCTTCTTCCGCATACTTAAGAAGAAAGCATACAAGATTTCTAGAGAATTTTTTATGGATTTTTCATGGACGTTTTTTATGGACTTGTATAAATTTCAACGAATTTTTACGAGTTTTTTTTTCTTTTTTTGTATCATTTCAAATTTTTGTGTGTGGATTTTTGCGTTCAATGTATTACGGACCATACGGTGATTGAAATACAATGATTAAGATAAATTTGTCTAATTAACTGATTGTCTGCATTTTAATAGTCATTGACTTAATGAAAATGTGTACATTGAGGGAAAATAGCTATAATAAACTGTTCGAGTTGAATATGGTGCTTTTTTTTTTTTTTTTTTTTTAAATTCTCTTCTATTTTTCAATGTACAAGTGAAATTGGGTTACACACAAACTCTCGATGCGAAATTGAATGTTTGCACAAATATTAAATGGAAAAATTAACATAATTCTGATGATGAGAAAATTAGCTGTGAACGAAATTAGCATATTACCATGAATGTGAATCTGTGTACTGTGTACGTGTGATGTGTGTGAGTGTGAGTGTGAGTGTGTCGATGTGAGGGAGGGGGGGTGTGAGTGTGAGTGTGAGTGTGAGTGTGAGTGTGAGTGTGAGTGTGAGTGTGAGTGTGAGTGTGAGTGTGAGTGTGAGTGTGATTGTGAGTGTGAGTGTGAGTTTGAGGGTGAGTGTGTCGATGTGAGTGTGAGTGTAAGTGTGAGTGTGTGTGTGTGTGTTTAGCTTATTGATTTTCAATCCATTATCGATAGATTAAAATTCGGTGATAAAAATAAGCTCCGAATTGAAATTATATTTTCTTAAAGGCATGCTCAACGATTGAGCTATTTGGATATTTGCATTTACGTACAAATGACTGGATTGATGGTCTGTTTACAAGCATTTTTCGTGATATAAACATATTGCCCGTTGAACAAGAGGTAAGCTATATATAACATCAATTTTAATCGTAAATATTTGTTGCGGTTTCAAGACATTCATTGCAACTTATACAACATTACACAAAATAATGAATGTTTTGAAAGAGAAACAGAGAATGAAAATGGCTAGTAAAAATAGCTCATTTGAATCATTTACTTAAAATGTATGGTTAGTCAATTAAATTCAAGGAAAATGTTTTCCTACCGTAAAATTGAGTGTTTGCTTTAATTTTAAATCAATCTGTGTGAATCGATCGAATTTCGATGCGAAATTATATATTTTTTTTTTTTTTTTTTTGTATATTTTACGGTGTGCGAACATTTCATTTCATTTCAAATAAATTCCAATCGGCGATTCCAATAAGGTTGACTAGCATTAATTCACTTAATAAAAAAAAAAGAAAAAAAAAAAAATAAGAAAATGTTCGATATATTTGGAAAATTGCGCAAAAATTAACCGACTTCTCGACCATTTTTAATGTGGATGAAAAAAATGAGAAAAAAAAAAATGAAAACAGCACCCGGAAAGAGGGCAAAAAAAAAAAGAAAGATGAAATATTCTTGTGGTGAAGCATCTTTAGCAAATTGCTGTGCACATAAATTTTAAAGCAAATGTCTACAATGAACACCTGGCAATAAATGTTCAATATATTCGACAGCATAAAATGCGTTTTATTACATTATTTTTGGGGGGGTTTTTCTTTTTACCTTCATCGGTCGCATCGTTTCATTCATTCATTCGCTTCTTCATTTTCCATTCCGTTATTTTCCATCAGGAGCATCGTTATATTTGCTTCGATGGCGATTTAGATCCTGTATACATTGAAAATATGAAGACCATAATGGACAATAGGAAAATATTGACATTGGGAAATGGCGAGTGTATTCGCTTGGAAAATCATTGCGCAATCCTATTCGAGGTGAGTAAAACAAAATTAAAGTTAAATTTATGATGTTCATCTTTATATTTTCGTATCGTGTGTGTGTGTTTGAGTTTGTGTGTGTGGGTGTGGGAGAGAGAGGGTGTGTGTGTGTCCATGCCCATGCTCATGACAATGTTGTTTGGCCGTTGCTGTTGTTGTGCCATTTGATTCAACAAATTTCATTTTCGGTTGGGACGGATGGGTGACGGGTGACCACATCAAACACGCAAACACAAACACAAACACAATCAACATTTTTATCGAATGCATCGATGATGACGATGATGATGATGATACCCTGTATCGTCAAATTTTGAAACGGATCGTTTGTTTTTCTTATATTATATGTTTCCACATAATGCGTTGATATTTGAAACTCTCGCTAACTCACACACCATATACCAATATCACATCACATCACACAAAACTGTCAAAACTGATCGTCCCAAAAGGTATAAACTTATACGCACATTTTCATGTGTTGCGTATATATCTATATAAAATAAATGAAGTAATTTTTTGTTATCGTTGAATGTGTTGTTAAAATTTGTGTGCGTGTTTGTATGTATGTTTTTTTTTTTTTCTTTTTCTCTCATTTCTGTTCTCTCTTTCTCATTTTCTCTATTCAAACTTATACAGATTGGGAATTTGGTTTACGCTTCACCTGCCACCATATCAAGAATTGGAGTGGTTTTCGTTGATTCGAATCAATTGGGTTATAAGCCATTTTGGCAGCGATGGTTACAGATCCGGCCCAAACACCAAACCAAAATATTACAGGTACATTTGCACGTGATTTATCGTTATTGCTTCAAAATGAAACATGCGAAAGCAATCGATTTCAACCATACACAATTTTCTCTCATTCACTCTCAATAACTTTTACTTTTTACTTTTTCCATTTTCTCATTCTTTTTTGTTATATATATGTTTGTATTATTATTATTTTGTTGTTGTTGTTGTTGTTGTTGTTATTGATGCCATTTTTTGATCTGGCATTTTTAACACTATTTAATGGACTTATATTTCACTGGTTGATTGCAAAATGTGAAATGTTTGCTCGTATTAATGTTAATTAAAATTTCTCCTCTACACAAAAGTCATTAAAAATATTGCATTTTTTATTCTCTCCCATATACACATTCTCTTATTCACTTAATAACTCTTTCTCTCTCTCTCTATCTCTCTCTCTTTCTCTTTCTCTCTCTCTTTCTCTTTCTCTCTCTCTCTCTTTCTCTCTCTTTCTCTCTCTTTCTCTTTCTCTCTCTCTCTCTCTCTCTCTCTCTCTCTCTCTCTCTCTCTCTCTCTCTTATTTTTTACTCTGTTTTTCTCGTTTTTTTTTTTATTTTCGCCCTCACTCTTTGGCACATATGCCGCTCGGATCGTGCAAAATCACTAAATTCAACGGAATGGCGGGCTTATTGAAAACACACCATATTGGCAAACATACACGAAACTCTTTCCATGTATATATAAATATATATATATATATGTATGTATAACCATAATGTTTTTACGATACAGCGACTGTTTGATAGATTTATTACACCGTGCATTGATTACATTATCGATGGATTGAATAATATGCGCAAGCAAAATCCATTGAAAAGAGTCATTCATCAAACAAATCTGAATATGGTAACTCAATTTTGTTGTATGTTCGATGCAATGTTTCCAACATTAAAAAGCTCAAACACAGCAACTGGAGCAGCGGTTTTATCGAAAACAGCATCCATTTCAACAACGACAAGAGTAACGTCAACGTCAATTGATGATGATGCGATAATTGAATGTGGCTTTATTGATGTAAAGATACAAAATTGTTGTTGTTGTTTTTGTTGTGTTTAGATTCACTTTTCATTCTCTCTGTGTGTGTATGTTTTTGTTTTTTTTTATTGTTTTTATTTTGTGTGTTCATTGTGA
The DNA here is from genome assembly GCA_029041755.1 of Resseliella maxima. NCBI lineage: Eukaryota > Metazoa > Arthropoda > Insecta > Diptera > Cecidomyiidae > Resseliella > Resseliella maxima. The sequence continues at coordinate 3,021,290 of JAQOWM010000568.1, forward strand.
TGTTCTCTGTTTATGTTTATTCCTTGAAATTCTGGTTAAATTCTTGCGTTCCATAGATAACAATGTTAATGTGGTTACCACCATATAGTACTTAGTGCTGCTTCTACGCAATCAATGCACGCCGATTGTACAGATGCACACTTTATCAATTTCTAGTGCACTCTATTGCTTTGAAATTTGAATCCAATTTATACACGTTTTATGGTTAGAATAGCAACATGATTATATATGGTATTTGTGAACATTCCGCAACACATTTGACATTATCTCAAATATCACAATGTGTAGTGACAATTTTGATTCTTTCTCTTTTCCTCAACTTATTCTCTTTTATTCCTGCTTCTTCTATCTCTCTTTTTGTCCTTACTTACTACTTCTCTACCGTTCATATTACATTCCTCTCTTCCCTCAAATACCTTTGGTTTTACATTCAAAGAGAATTTTGCACGTGTACTAATGGTATTAGTCTGATATCATCGACAGAGAACACAACAATATTCTCTATCGATAATTTTGTAAATAACAGTAGAATTTTGATTGTGTTTCCACATTTTGCCGATGTCATCGTTTGTTTATCAGTTATTTACACGATTCGCGTGTTTCTCTTTCTCTCTTTCTTTATCTCTTTGTCTCTTTCTCTCTTTGCCTCTGTCCCTCTCTCTCTCTCTCTCTCTCTCTCTCTCTTTCTCTCTCTCTCTCCCTTTCTCTCTCCCTTTCTCTCTCTCACTCTCTCTCTCTCTCTCTCTCTCTCTCCCTTTCTCTTACTCTCTTTCTCTTTCTTTCTCTCTCTCTCTATCTTTCTGTCATTTGTGTGTCATGTTTCTCTTCATCTTTATTCGATCGAAATATGCTATTTGACATTGGTGACTTGCTCATTGTGGATTTATCAGTGCTTGTATAAATCATTTGGTGCAGCATTGCTTGAAGCGAATTTCGTTGATTTTGATGAATTTGTAAAAAATATTATGCAAAAATCGAAAATTGACGATACCATCGAACGACCAGCCAATGTTGATGAGTGTCCCACTTCAAAGAAATCATTATTTGACTACTTTTTTGATTGTAAACGAGCCGCATGGATTGCTTATGATTGGATCATACCACAATACATACACGATGTTAATCTCAAATTTAATGACATTTTCGTTCCAACTGCTGACTACATTCGGATAACTCAGATATTGAATCAACTGAATAATGTATGTATTTGGCGAATCAAGAAAAAAAAAAATAACAAAAAAAAAAAGAAAAAAAAAAAATGAAATGAAAAAAAATGTTATTCAAATTGATTAGAGAATAAGAATGTTGAAAATGAGTATTTCTTTTTTCGATTCTTTTGTGTGTGTTTGCATTTTATAGATCAATCATCCATTGCTGCTGGTTGGCGATACGGGAACATCGAAAACAGCCAACATGCTAAATTATTTGAAAAATTTAAATGCCGATAGAAATGTAAGATGATGTTTTTTTTTTTCATTTGTAATTTGTCTTTTGTCTCTCTATCAATCAGTTGTTATTGTTGTTATTGCTGTTGCTGTTTTTTTTTTTATTCTTTTTCTCTACGCTCTTGTGATGAGAATGGTATGATTTGGTTGATTTTTGTTTATTTCGCCCTTTCCGGCCCTTTCTGTCTGCCATTTCCTTGGTTTTTATGGCAAGAAATTTTTTTAACGAAAAGCATACAAAGATCAAGCCAACAATGGAATGGTGTATCTATCATCACTTACCCTCTTTTCGTACAAATTTCGGTCGATTTCAATCCCATTCTTTTTACGGAAGTGTTCCCGCACACCAAATAAGTGTTGCGCAAATCAAAGCATCAGCAAATAGAATCAATGGCAGCAGAGAGATAGAAAGAGCCTGAATGCCAGAAGAAAAAAAAAAAAAAAAAAAAAAAAATCAATTATTGTTTTTCAGCTCACAAAACAGATTGTATTCTCATATACAACATTATCATCGCATGTAAAACATGCCATTGAATCATCAACAGAGAAACGAACCAAAGACATTTTCGGACCGCCGCTAGGAAAGCGTTTAACTGTATTTATTGATGATTTGAACGCACCAAAAAATGATTGGTAAGGAAAATTCGTTTTTAGGGGAAAAAAAAAATAAAGGAAATATGTGCGCGAACAGAATAACGAAATTGTTAACTGAGAAGGGCCGAAAAGAGGAAGAATGAATGAAAAGCAAAAAAAAAAAAAAAAAAAAAAAACGAAAAAACGCGAGAAAAACATGAATTGAATTGAATCAGAAACAAGCATACAGCACAGAGCAGAGAAAGAAAAAAACACATCGGGCGAAGACTGAAGTGAAGGGAGTGAAAGATCAAGAGAAACAAAAAAAAAATGCAAATATTCTTTCATTTCTTACTGTTCGTGATTGTTTTCATTCTGATTTCTCGAAATGAAAATAGCATTGAATTTTTGGTAGAACGCGAATTGGGTAAAACGTGCAAAAGTGAAAGCATGAGCGAGAGGGCAAATGTTAAAGAGCGCGCGGAAGAATGTTTTCCTAATTTCCACTCATCGTCACACTTTTCGATTCATTTTATATTTATGTTCTTTGTTTTCGTTTTGTTGCTCCTTCTGCTGCTGCTGCTGCCAGAGATCTCATCTCTCGCTACACCTCTGTGCGCGTTGGTTTTTTTTCTCTCATTCTTCTTCTCATGTTCTTTTCGCTTTTCTTGTTTTCATTCTATTCGTCATTCTTTTTTTTTTTTGCGCTTTGGTTATTCTGTTTCGTCAGTTCTGTTCGTACTGGCTTCATTTTAAATTTCCTTCCAATTACGGATTTCTTTAATTTTACATCTTCGTTGTTCAACAAACAACAACAACAGAAATCATACAATCCTTTTTTCCTCTTCGTGTTTTTTTTTTTTTTTTCTTTTTTTCATCTTCTCATTTCGATTTCATTTCATTTTGTTCTGTTGCTTGCCTGTCTTGTTGTATTTTATGGCGATTTTGTTGGGCGCACCAAAATGCCATTCAACCAAATTCCAACACACCAAATAGCTTTGGCACACAACAACCGATCGCATTATTGAAATTGCTTTTCGAAAAGGGTGGAATGTTTGATTGTGACAGAGATTTAAAATGGAAAATATTCAAAGATGTTTGTTATTTTTGCGCAATGACAACACCAGGCGGTAATCGAAATGAATTAGATGCACGCTTTATATCAAAATGTGCAATATTAAATATTAATCGGCCAACAGATGCAATTACATTTACCATTTATACATCCATATTACGGGGCCATTTGGCCAATTTTTCATCCGATCTACTACCCATTTCGGATAAACTAATTAAGATGACACTGAGATTATTTAAGGTTTGTGTTAACATCGAATGTTCGATGATGATGTGATTTTGTTTGACGTTTTCTTTTTTTTTTTGTTGGTGTTGCAATTGATAAAGATAGGCATTGAATGACTTTGTTCTTTCTTTTTTTTTTGCTCTTTTCTTCTCTTCATTCTCTTTCTTTCTCATTTTCATCATCATCATTAAACACAAAATGTGTATGTGTTTTTGATGACGATACGACGACATGTATCAATGTGTTGTTTGGGTTAACATGCATATACACACCCCCCATTCCGGGCGACAACACTTAAAATGAAAAACACACTTAATGATATCACACTTCGGAATAGATTGGCATTTCTCAGCTTCCGCCAACACCCAGCAAATTCCATTACACATTTAATCTGAAAGATTTATCAAGAATTTGCTGCGGAATGTTAATGATACACACAAGCCTATTTAAGTTGCCCAAGCAGTTGCTGCGAGTTTGGCGAAATGAATTTACTCGAGTTATTTGCGATAGACTTTCAAGTGAACAGGTAAGACTTCCCTTTTACTTCTTCGTTCCATTATTTTCTTTTTGATTTTTTTTTTTTTTTTTTTTTTTTTGCTTTTCTTTCTTGAAGAAGGAAAGGAGGAGACTTTTTCTTTCTCTTTTACTTCATAATATTTTCTGTCTGTGTATTCGTTCCATTTTATCAGTAAATGATGACAATGGCAACGCACAATGACAAACGAAAAAAAAAAAAAAAATATGAATGGAATCACAAATGAAAAACCCGATATAGAGAGTAAGAAGCAAGATTTCATGGTTTTTGTGAGTGTATTTTTTTTTTGTTCATCGTTAGTTTGTGTGTTTATTTTCACGAGTCGCTGCATGGCGAGACACGATCCTTTGAAAGAAATGAACAAGTCAAGTGTGTGCAAGGACGACTTTAAATACATTGTGTTCGTGATTCGTGATTCGTATGCGAAGGCATTGTTATTTCTCACCAGATTATTTTCGTTACACCAAATAGATTGTATCTTTCATTATATGCACCTAATATTTATTTAATGGGTGTTACAAACAAGAAAAGCAATTTTAAAATGAATGCTTTTGTTATTTTTCGTATTCATTTTTTTCGGTGTGCTGCTGCTGCTGCTGATGCTGTTGATGTTATGGTGTATGTTTGGAATGTTTGCTATTCATCGGCATGTTGTGCTCTCGTATTCTATAATCGTTGGTATAAATGCGTGTGTATTCATACTTTTATTGCGATTAAAAACTGTATCTACCGCGATCAACGATACTCACTTACTCTATCTGTGTGTATGTGCATTTTATACGCCTATTGGAATGTGTTGCGGTTGATGTGTTTGAAACAAAAACGAACCAAAAATGAAACAAAACGAACCAAAAACAAAAACGAAAAAAAAAAAAAACAAAAAAAACCACGCACAAAAATTCATCGACAACGATGCTGCTACTACACAAACTTCAACAATGAATTGTTGGGCGGTAAAAAAAGGACGTTAAACTAATGAAGAAATTCATTTCTGAGGAGATAATGCTGAGTTTTCCTGCGCCACATAAATTAGATTTATCGGTACGCAACGATATAAATGAAAGCGGCGATAATGAAAAAGGTGAAATAATTGAAGGTTAGCTTCAGCATTAATTATTTTGTTTCAGCTAAATTGTTCTATGTTATAACATTTTGTATTTTGTGTTCGGCGTCAAAATCTTTTCTCTTTATTCTCTCTCTTGCTCTCTTTTTTTTTTTGGTATAATGTTCGTAAGGATGTGTGTATTTTTTTTTTTCTTTCTTGTATTCTCATTTCTCTCTGTCTATTTCACTCTTTGTCTCAGTCTAAATCTTTCAGTTTCAGTCTTTTCCTTCATTCGAATATTAGTGAAATGCCAGCAAATTTCACATCAATTTTCCATTCGCGCGCCCAGCCACATCTCATTCTAATATGCAGCACATGTATAATTCAGTACATATATTATAATACACCCGGCGCTTAACCAGCGAGTTGTGCGTTGCATACTTGTTTTGTGTACGATTTGAGAATCAGCTATTTCGTTGGCTGTGCATCGGGTGTGAGTGACGAGCAAAATAAAACAAGAATGAACGATTGAAACGACCAGAAATGAGAATGAAAATGTAGCGATGAGAGGGAAAGAGAGGAAAAGAAAGGGAAAGAGAAAGAAAGAAAGAGAGACAGAGAAAGAAAAAGAGAGAAAGAGAGAGAGAGAGAGAGAGAGAGAGAGAGAGAGAGAGAGAGAGAGAGAGAGAGAGAAGAGAGAAAGAGAAAGAGAGAGAGAGAGAGAGAGAGAGAAAGAGAGAAGGAAAAGAAGGGGAAGAAACGAGTGTGGGTTAGCAAAAAGAGGCATATCCAAAACGCGTGCAGCTTTTTACAGCCAACCAAACACACACACACAGAAATACTCACACGCACATTTCACAAGCATTGACATCGAGCATCGAATACAAAAACATTTTTGCCAAAACAATATAATAAATATGAAAATCATATCATTTGTATTATTTTCTTGTATAGGCAATCAAGCAATAGACGTTTCTATTCACGAATATGCCCTACGTGATCCATTGCTGTTCGGTGACTATCGAAATATGATTAATGAAAATGAACCACGATACTATGAAGATTTGCTTGATTACGAAGCCATTTATTTTTTATTCCAAGAGGTACTTATGATTATCGCATTCCATTCATTCACGTTTGTGTTTTCATTTCATTTCATTTCGTTGGTTTTTGAATACATAGTGTATATAAATGTTTTCTCAATATAAGAACGAAGAGTGAGAGATACAGATTCAAAGCATAATTTTCTTTTGCTATTACTCTCATCCAAAACTGTGAATCTTTACAATCAGCATAAGCGTGCGCTCGTCTTTTTTTTTTTTTAAACATTTTATCTATATTTACAGATCTTGCAAGAGTATAACAATCGAGTGTGCACAATGAATTTGGTATTGTTTGATGAATTTTTGGAGCATTTGACACGAGTACATCGCACCTTACGACTTCATCGGTATGCTAACAATGATACTTGAATTCAATTAAGAACAACAATAAAAACGAAAAAAAAAAAAAAAAAAATGACGAACTTGACTATTCAAATGATTTGCAACACTCATTTTACTTCATTCTAGGGGACACATTATGCTTGTCGGGCCACATGGATGTGGAAAAACATCGACAATCAAACTTGCAGCCTTTACCGCAGGTTCAATTTTATCGCCTTAACAAAATAAGAGCATTATATTCAGTATTGGTTTTTATACGCCCATTTCGTTAATACGTAACACGATCACGCATTATGCATCGTTGTTGAGCTTTTCTCGTATTTTTTTTTTTTTTATTTGTTTCGTTGTGAATCGGTCGCATTATGCGGTTTTAACATTTGTAATCAACACGATAAAATGTGTTAAAATGCATATTTTCGGACTTTTGCCACATTTAAAAGTTTTAAAATTGAAAGTGCATAGCAATTCAATCGAAAAAATTGATTAAATTTTTTTTTTTCTCTTTCTCTCACTATTCTTATTCACGTTGGAACGTTTATATGCGAATTATCTTTTTTTTTTATTATAATCTATCTATCTCTGTTATCCTCTCTTCTTTCTCTCTCTCTCTCTCTCTCTCTCTCTCTCTCTCCTTTTATTTCTCTTTTTATTTCATTTTTCCACATTTTTTGTTTTGTCATTTTCCATTGAAATATGGTAATGATGTCCACCATAAAACAGGTTGCGAACTGTTTGAAATAATACAAAGCGAGGGATATACGGAAAATCGTTTTCGAAACGACCTCAAATTACTGTTTACACAGATTGGAGTTCACAACAAACGAACGGTTGTCTTATTTTCAATTATCAATGATCAGGTGAGCCAATCAAATGGTGTTGAAATTATTTTTCATCGCATTTTTTTTCTTCTTTTTTTTTTTGGTAAATGGAGTTTCGAGGAATACACGAATTTGATAATAATGATACACATGATGTGTAATTTGTACGCTTTAATTTCGGCAAATATAAACAGAAAAAAAAAGAATAATCATTGAATTTTGTTGCGACTATTTGTTTCTGTCACATGGGGATGTCATGAATATATTTTTTTTTTAGTGCGCATTGATGAGCTTTTTTTTCTTCATCCTAGAGTCAAATCTATTTTATGTTCATTATTGTCGTTTTAAATCTTTATGGAAATTTTTTTGGAAATTGTTTTTGTTGAATTTCTCAAATGTCACAATTAAATCATAACTTTTCTGTTGCAATTGCTTTTGTTGTGTTTGCAAATGATTCATGAGAATTTATTCACTGGAAATTCATTGAATAAAGCTTTTTCAGTCGGCCAGCTGACTGAAGCACGTGCCACATTCGATACAAATTATAAAAGTCTTTGGCGCATCATATAAATCATATACGGATCATGGACAATCCTTTCGCAAACAGTTATGCTTTTCCGTGCCCATTCAATGATTTGCATTGATTGAAATTGGTGTGCGATTAATTTTTACCAAAAAATTGAGAAACAAATGGATAAAAATGAGTATGGGAAAGTGAAAGAGAAATGCATTTTTTGTTTTTCATCTCTTTGGAGAGTACTGTGACAAAGACTCATGCTGCCACGAATTATTTTATCAATTTATTGCGAAAATTTAATTATGAATTTTTCTCTCTTTTTTTTCACGCTTATATCCATCCTTCTCACTTTCCTTCTCTCTTTCTCTTTCTCTCTTTCTCTCTCTCTTTCCTTTTTCTCTCTCTCTCTCTCTCTCTCTCTTTTTCTCTCTCTTTCTCTTTTCTCTCTCTTTCTCTCTCTCTCTCTCTCTCTCTCTCTCTCTCTCTCTCTCTCTCTCTCTCTCTCTCTCTATTCTCAGATGGACAAAATGTCGGCCTATTTTTTGGAGATCATAAATAAAACCATTACAGTCGGTATAACTGATGATTTATTTTCGGCAAGCGAAAAAGCTCAAATTATTGATGACTATAGCGAATGGATTAATAAAAACAATGATGAAATGGCCACAGGGTACGTTATATGCACCTGTTTTGTATGCAGTTTAGCATAAAGAAAATAAAAAGTCAAGTCCTCCACAATCAATTTATGTTGTATTCTTCCGTTTTTTCGTGTTTTCCCTTAATTTTTTTTTTTTTTTTTTTTTTTCTTTTTTGTCAACCTTTCATTCAAATGATTTTTCTCTATTTCTCTATATCTCTACATCTCCTTGTCTAACTCACCATCATTCGTTTTCATTTCCTTTCACATTATGTCCATATATGTTTCCATCTTGTTTCTACAGCAACGAATTATGGATGCATTTTTTAGCCAACTGCAATGAGAACATTCATTTTGCATTGCTTATGAAGCCAAACGAAGCATTTCGTTTGAATTGTCGTCGGTATCCCGGTTTAATTGGAAATACTTCAATTGATTTTATGCATCCGTGGGGTGAACAAGTGCTTGCAAAAGTTGCAAATGTTTTTTTAGCTGGACATCCAATGATTGCTGAAAATCATCTCGATGGTATTATTAAGCATGTTGTGCATGTACATCAAACCGTTCGCAATTATTACTCACCACGATTGTTTGCCGAATGTGATCGATTAAATTACGTTACACCAAAACATTATTTGGAATATATTCATACGAATATTCGTTTGATAGGTTTGTCCTTTATTTTTTTTTCTCTCAAACTTCGTATTTTTTATTCTTTTTGGTGAAAAATGCTGAAATCGAGACAATTTTATGCTTTTCATTATAATTTCATTGTAAAACGTTTAAATTTTTGAAATTTTCAGAAGAAAAAAATCAATATTTGAATGAACAATGTAATCGCTTGTCCAAAGTCATTTCAAAATGTGACGAATTGTCGGAGATATCAAAGCAATTGTCATTTTTAGCCAATGAACAACGACAATCCATGCAATTGTTAAAGATAAAATGCAAGGAAATGGTCGACAATATCGAAAAAGGTAAAGTATCTCATCCATTTTGCATTGACATTTTAAATAGTCATAAATTTGAAAATAGCTCTGAATATTTTTATTGAATAAAAATCAATTTAAATTTTAAATGTTGCAATCGAGTGGCTTTTATTCGATGACAGTTCATTTTAACATGATTTACTGCTGAGATTTTGGTTTTTTTTTCAAATAAGATAAAATTGAGAGCAAGAGAGAGAGAGAGAGAGAGAGAGAGAGAGAGAGAGAGAGAGAGAGAGAGAGAGAGAGAGAGAGTAATAAAAAGAAAAAAATAAAATATTATTCAGCATTTCGTTGAAATTGTAAATTGAGACTAGCTAACGGTCTTTCAATAAATGCTGATTTCCATTTTTCAAAGTGATGCACTAAATGGAATTATGAATACCACGCATACTGATTGATGCTGAAGAGATTCACTTAGCTACGTTTTATTCTCTCATTTTTTTTTCTCTGTATTTGTCTCTCTCGTTTTCTTTCTTCGTCTCTTGTCTCCATCTAATAATAATTGCTCTCTATTCACTTCGACAGAAAAAAAAAAAACAAAAAAAAAAAAAAAAAAAACCAAACAACGACAAAAAAATAAATCTCTCTTTCTAGATATCAATATCGTTCAGGAGAAAGCTGATGAATCGCTTCGAAAACAAACTGAAATTGTGGCCATTGGCAAAAACATTGCAATCGAAAAAGAGAAAATTGAAATGACAATAATCGAAGCACTACAACCGCTTAAAGCAGCCAAGTTAGCATTAATTGAATTTAAAAGAGATACAATTGTTGATATACTGGAAATGGAATTGCCGCCTGAAGATGTTGAAGTGGTCGCCGAGTGCTTTTTCATATTGAAAGGAATTCGAGATGTATCATGGAAGAATGTGCGCAGCGCAATGCTTGAAGACGATTACTTTAAATGCCTTTCGGACATTAATTGCGATTTAATTAGTTTGAAGCAACTATCGCAATGCAAAGGCCACTTAAAAGTAAGTTGCAATTTTCTGTTTTTCCATTTTTAATGATAAAGAGAAATTGTTTTCGACAAAAGTTTAACCAATTTTCGATCGTCTGGATGCGGCAACAACGATGGCAATGGCAATGGCTGGTATGTTTTTTTTTTACTGCCGACGTTGTCGTTGTCGTTATCGTTGCCATCATCGTCATTTCAAATGTTACCGAAACAGAAATGCGATTTGAGTCAATTAGAAACCACGTCACCCGGATTCTTTGAACTATTCAAATTTTTAAAAGCAGTCATGGCATACTGTGATACACTCAAAGACATCAATCCAAAGCGTGCAAAGTTAAAGATGCTCGAAAATGAAGTTGAAGAGTCAATAAATGTGCTGCAAATGTTGAATGTCAAACAAAATCAATTGGAAATCGAGTTGGACGAGTTGAGACAGCATCATGTTATCGCTACAAATGAAAAGCACACGCTAAAAGCCATGCTATGCGATACTGAAACAAAATTGGTAAAGTGAATTGAAGATTTTATCATTTTATTTGTGTGTGTGTGTCTTACCCTCTTGCTCTGTATGTGTGTATATTTCTGCAAAATTTATTTTCTACAGCAATTCTTCCCCTCTCTGTTACCCTTCCACACCCTTCCACACTCTTTCATTCCATTATTTTTTTTTTTTCTTTTCGTTTTGTCTGCACATTAACTAGTTACATTCATTTACTTTGAATTGTCTTTTTCATCTTTATATTCTTTCTCTTTTCTATATATTTTTTTTTCTTTTTTTTTTTTTTTTGTTATTTTCATTATTCTTCTGGTCTTTCCGTTTCAATAGAAAATATCAACGAAATTGGTCGATGAACTGAATCCAGAGAAGAGCAGATGGGTATCAAATTTGTCGGTTTTGGAAAATGAAAAAGATAATGTCATTGGAAATTGCTTGCTGACAGCATCATTTCTTACATACACCGGCTGCTTCTCAATGTCTTTCCGCAAGGAAATGATATTTGATGATTGGTTGTGCGACATTCATACAAAAAACATTCCAATTGGTGACGTATTCGATGTTCTTGATCTAAATGATATTGGGTCGTATGTATCAATGCTATATGTCTATCGCTTGTGTGCGATGCGTTTTCAGTGTTATTATTACTTTGTTCGATTTGCAAGTGTTTCCGTAATCGTGTATATGTTTCGTTTTCTTCGTCTTTTTTTTTTTTTTTTCTTTTTCTTCATGTATTTTTTTCTCTCTCTCTCTCTCTCTCTCTCTATCGTTTTTTTCTCTTTCTTTTCACATCGATTGCAGATCATTTGATGATGCGACGCTTGATGGCAGTGATTTTGCTACCGCTTACGATTTACTTGCCGATGAATTTTTCAAACAAAATCGAATGATATTGTCAAAAACATTAAGAACACCGATTTGTATAGATCCACAGTTTAAAGCAATCGAATGGATTAAAGCAGCGCATCAACATCAAAATAATGTTAAATTTCTGCGATTTGATGCGGATGATACTATCGGTGAATTACTAAAAGCCATCGCTCTCGGTGAAATCGTTGTATTTGAAGATGTGCACACTCGCATTGATCCAACATTGATGGATTTACTCGAGATAAAGCTGCTAAGTTGGTTTCCATCATTTCCCTATTCACATTGCCACTTTTTTCTTTGCACTTTTTTTTTTTCAAGCAACATTTTTGTTTTTTTCTTATTCACTGTCAAAATGTGTGCCGTCTCTCAAATAAATTCTGCATTTATTTCTCTTTGTCTCATTCTTTCTCTATTTTTCATTCTCAATCTCAATTTTTCTCTCTCTCTCTTTCTTTCTCTCTCTCTCTCTCTCTTTCTCTTTCTCTCTCTCTCTCTCTCTCTATTTCTTTTTTTTGCTTTATTTCCATCCATAGAAAAAGGCAATCGACAATTTGTGCGAGTGGGCTCAATTGAAATCGAGCACAATGATGGATTTCGTATGTATTTGGTTAGCCATCGGTCGAATCCAAAATTCAATGAACACGTTTATTCAAGCGCTGTTGTCATTAATTTCAATACAACATTGTCGTCATTAGAAAATCAATTGCTTAACATTGTATTTGAAACGTTGCATAGTGATTTGGCAATGGAACGTGCCACAATGTATGCATCAATTATGGGAAATCGTAAACGAATTGACGAATTGGAAGTAGGCTTACTTACAAAAATCGCATCATGTGATGGAAATCTACTTGATAATCCAAATACAATGGAATTACTTGAATCAACAAAATGCAAAATTCAAGAGCTCAATCGTATGATATTAACCAATGAAAACACCTTAACAAATATCGAAACAAAACGAAATGATTTTCAAATGATTGGAAAAAAAGCTGCCAGTTTATATTTTATACTTGCCGATTTGGCAGCTTTAAATTCATTTTATCAATACGCAATGTGCGATTTTATTGACATTTTTACGCAGATAATGGTTTCAATCCATACAGAATATTGTAACATTAAATTGAAATCAAATCATTGTGATCAATCCGATTTCAATCAAAGTTTATTGAAAATAATTGCCAATTTAAGTAAACGGATTTATAATATCGGTTCGATGGGAATTTTTGAAAAAGATAAACTACTCTTTTCACTGAAAATTGCCATGGAATTGGAATATTGTGAAAAAAGACTTAACCGTAATGAAATTGACTTTCTATTGAAATCAATTCCAATGATAAAAATAACAAAAATACCAAATACAATATCAGATTGGCTATCGGATCAACAATACAATGATATAAATCAACTTGTGATGGTGTTTCCATTGAAATTTGGTAATCTTTTCCATGACATTCATATGAATGCAAAACAATGGAAAGATTGGTCACAAACAAAACATTTAGAATCAATTGATTGCCCTGAACCGTATGCAAAATCTCTAACACCCTTTCAGGTATAAAACACTTTTTTTTTTACTTTCTTTTTTTTTTTTGTTCTTTGGTTTGTTTACACATGATTATTATGACCACGTGATAATGATTCACTCGAAAGCTTTTACAATGGATTTTCCATTTTTTTTTTTTTTTTTTTTTCAGAAATTGTTAATTTTACGATGCTTTCGTCCGGATCGTTTACTTCGTGCCATTCAAATTTACATAAAAAGCACAATTGGCGAGGAATTTTTAGTATCACCTGTTGTTGATTTCAATCAAATATTCACATTATCTACATCAAATGTACCAATTCTTGTGTATCCAAGCAACGGAATTGATCCAGTGCATCAAATATTGAGATTGTCGCATAATTACCGTGGTGCAAATATTATTTCAATTGATCATACTGATAAAGATGTATGTAATATGGGTGAATTCAAGTCGATTAAACCGATTTCAATTTGGATATTTTCCATTAGATTTCAATGGGGGGTTTGTGTGTGTGTCTGTGTGTGATACATAGAAATGATTGTAATGTTTATAGAATATATATAATACACAACGGTATAAAGTGCGCATTTTGCTCACACACGTACACATATCGACATTGTAAACAAACACCCGAAATCAATTTTCAAAAGATTTATCGGTTCACTTCGGCATATCTTAGTGATTCGACAAAATGCTTATTTCTCATTCACTCACTCACACTCTTTCTCTCTCTCTCTCTCTCTCTCTCTCTCTCTTTCTCTCTCTCTCTTCCATTTTGTAGATAATTATTTCACAATTGAACGAATCGACAAGGACGGGCCAATGGTTGATTTTACAAAGCGGTGCACACACAAAGACACAGATAATTAAACGAATAAATCATTTATTAGACATCAAAGAATCAAATGAGTTTCATCAAGATTTTCGATTATGGATAATAATAGTAATGGAAACAAAGGCATTTCCACTTGAAATGTTACAAAGATCATTCAAAGGTTTATCACCATTTTATTCACAATGAGGCGAATGTGTACACAGTAACTAAATCGGGTTTTTGGATTCGTTGCCGAATCTTTTGGTTTGTGTGTGTGTTTGCGTACTGAATCCAAGAATCCCCCGGATGGGACTAGTAGCCCGATGAGATGTGCAAAAAGTGTTTATTTATTGTTACAATTTCATATAGAAGAATGAAGAGAGGACATGAAGTGCCCCGAATTGGAGACTTTGGAAAATGCATTTGGCCATGGCAACTTGTGTTTGTGTCACAATTTTCCTTACGTTTCGTATGATTCCTTCGTTATTTTCATGAAATTCTTTTTCATTACTAGCTTGTCTTTTATTCCCTTGCTTTTGGCTTTTCCGCTTTGTTTTCCGCCACTCCATCTCATCATTGACTGTGCAGCATATTCGCTTTCCATTATTTTCTCTTCTTCTTTGTTTTTTTTTTTTTTTTTGCTTCGTTCTTAAACGAAGAATAATCGAGATTTGAAAACCGATTTCGAATTTTCCTTTGTTTTGTGTGTCGACATTGTACAAATTCTTTCTTTTTTTTTCTCTTTCTCTTTCTTTCTCTCTCTCTCTCTCTCTCTCTCTCTCTCTCTCTCTCTTCCCTCCCCCCTTTCTTTTCTCACCCACCCCGCTCATCATGTGTCTTCAATTCAACATTCATTTTACAGTTGTATACGAAAGGGCAAACGGTATCAAACAATGCTTGCAAACAACTTTCACCAACTTGGAACACTCTTCGATCGATCGATGTTCGCACAAATACTTTAAGCCGCTACTTTACGTTCTGACATTTTTCCATGCATCTATGCAAGTAAGTAATGCCATCATTATCACCATTTGAAAATAAAATAGCTTTTTGTTTTGTGTACTTTACTTTTGCACTCGCTCTGTCTTTTTCATTTTGGTTCAATTTTTCTCTCATTCTCTCCTCCCACTAACTTTGTTCTTGGCTCTCTTCTCCCCCGTTCGCTCTTCGATTCATTCTCACTTTGCTTATTTATATGTCCCTGTGTCTTTCTCTTCCTATCTCTCTCCCTCTTTCCTAATAAACTGTATTCCCGCAAATAAAATGGAAGAAACAAAAAATTCGCCGACGAACGAACTCGGATGTGATTAATCAGAAAACGCGCGAAATTCATAAAGCGTAAATTCATTAGGCCTATTTATTTTCATTGTGACAGAATCGTTTTGTGTATTCTTTCTAGATGAACAAAAAAGGGGGGTAAGAAAGAGAACAGAGAGAGAAAGAGAGAGAGAGAAAGAGAGAGAGAGAAAGACGAACAAAAAAATTCCATCGAAGCAAATGAAAACACACGAGCACATTTTCTCAATATTTCCGTTTTTTATTTCATTCATTCCTCATCTTCATCTTCATTTTCATCTTCATCTTTTTCTACATTTATTGTATGTGCGACGCGTATTTTATATGAATACGTGAATGCAGGAGCGTTCAAAGTTTGGCAAAATCGGTTGGAATGCTAATTATGATTTTAATGAATTTGATTATGACACAAGCGTAAAAGTTTTGAGCTCGTTCTTACAAAATACGTCTTGCTCATTTCAAAATGGATTTCAATGGAAAGACTTAAAATTCTTGATTGGAGAGGTAAGTGAATGATGTATCTATCCATCTATCTATTCATCTATCTATCGTTTTTAGCTTTTTGTTCATGTTCTTGTTCTTGCTCTTGTATTCGATTGCATATATTTCGGCAATGGATCGAAGTTGTCAATTTTATAGACAAACTTAAACGCATTGAATATTTAAATACGCGGCAGTTGTTATTGTTGTTGTGTTGTGTTTTTTGTTGTTGTTGTTGCTTTCTCTGTCTCTAATAGTGAACATTAAAATTAATCGAAGCAAAAGCATAAGCATGATCATGAGCATGAGCAAAAGTACCTCAGTGATTTGAGTCAATTAATCAATGAGCTTTATATGTACCTAATTTATTCAAATGTTTTTACTCGTTTCAATTAAAATAATTATCTTTTGGAAAATGTTATACGATTTTCTTGAGACTTGAAAATTGATAAAATGAAATACACAACGACAATTGAAAATTGAATACGATGAGATACGAAATCAATTCAGTTATATTCAATGTGTAGTTTAGTCTTATAAATTTAATGTTTTTTGTCTATATTTTCATTGCATACAAAGATGGTTTATGGTGGTAAATTTCTCGATAAATTTGATCGACGAATAATGTTTACATATTTGGATGAATATTTTGGTGATTTTCTCTTTGATACATTTCAACCATTTCATTTTTATAAAGGACAACAAACAAACTATACAATCCCATTTGAAGAAAATTTTTTGGGTAAGTTTTATTTCCATTGAGACTGAACTTTGTTTTATTTTTTTTTTAGTCTTTTCGATCGATTATTCGGATGGTCTAGCATTTGATTGGGTGAGAAAACTGCACAAAATTTCGATTCGAACAAACACTTGTATTAAATTGAAATGGCCATTTTCCAATGAACATAAAATGTGTTTGTTCAATATCTTTATTGTTCGAAGTTCACGAAAATGGTTCAAGTTAACAAAAGTGCATATGGTCCAATTGCATTGCATGGAAATTACATTGTTTATCAGAATTATCGCTAGCAAAACTTTGTTTTCATATTATCAACGAAAACGGTACATTTATTTCTTACTCATTTCGATTCCCATATCCATTCACATTCAGACAGTTGTTTTTCTTTCCCATCGCCAATATGGACATTCGAACTTCGATCAATTTGCGAGAGTTCTTTAAAATTTTATCACTTTTCTTGTCCCTTAATCTCTTTGCTTTTCTTGCAATTTGCCCTTTTTTCTCTTCTTTTTCGTCCCTTTTCTCTATCTCTATCTCTCTCTCTCTCTCTCTCTATCTCTCTATCTCTCTATCTCTATTTCTCTTTCTCTCTTTCTCTCTTTCTCTCTCTCTCTATCTATCTTTCTCTCTCTCTCTCTCTCTTTCTATCTCTCCCTATCTTCCTTTCTTTCGTTCCCTTCTTCTTTTTATCGATTTCTTTTCTTCTTATATTTTGCACATGCTACTTTGAAAATTGATGAACTTTATGGATTTGATAAAATTAGATGCAATTAAACGACTTCCATTAACAAATCCACCGGATGTAATTGGTTTGAATGACAGTGCTGAAATAGCATACAATCTAAAGTATATGGATGATATTTGGAAAAAATTGCCTCATCGAAATGCTTATCAAACAGGTATGTACTGCACTCACCAATCATTTTGAAAAGAAGATAAATTATTTTCTCTATTTGTGTTTGTTATTTTAAAGATAATAAGCCATTTTGTGACATGAATATGATTGATTTAAACATTAAATGTGAACATTTCAATTGAAAATCATTTCAAATAAACAAATAAACAAAAAAAAGAGGCCAAACAATTGAAAATAATAAAAAATAAACACATTTTGTACATTTTAAACAAGCTAAATACCAAGAATTAACAATATTCAATTGCAAAATGTATGGCATCCTCTTACGGTTTGTGTACTTGCAAAACAATTTTCTTTATTCATTGTCATCATTACACAAGCGAAAATTCGGTTTTACGAGTAAATTATTTAAAATTTCATTTTCATTTTGTTTTTCAAGTAATTTTATTCATAGGAATTTTGTTTTGTATGTCATTGTATTCAAATCCTAGTCTTTGGCTTGATGTAAATGTTGGTAATGATGGTTTGTGATGTGGCATTATCATTTTGCGCGATCTCTTTGTTTGCATTGAGTTTATGGTTAATATTATGTGTGCGTTTATATATGCCAAAAGTTGTATAATGTATGCGTAATTTCTTTTTCGTCTTCATATCATCTTCTCTCTTCTCGCTTTCTCTTTCTTTTACTTTCTCCCTCAAACCTGATCGTTTCCACTTTTCTGAATGAAAAATCCAAATTCAATAAAAAGACGGGGAAAAAAAAAGAACAAAACGTATGTTCATGTGTGCAATTTTTGAAATGGAAAGCCATACGATATAAATGATGCGTTGACGATGAAGTTTTGGCTTTCATTTAACTAAACGTTGAAATATGCTTTAATGCATACAATTGTATTGCAATACATAAAAATCATCTATCCATCTACGCAATATACATTTTTCTAATTAAAACAAAATTATTCAATGGCAACACTTTTTAATAAATAATGATTGTTTCAAGAAGTTTTATTTAAGATTTTGTGTATTTAATGTACACTTGAAATCGTAATATAATTTGCATCGTTTGGTTGAACCGGTCTGAATTCGTTGTTGGGCTTGATACTTGTCGTGCGTTCACATTCTTCGCACATTTCTTCCATATTCAATCACTCGCTTAGTCAGCCCAAGTTTTGTATCCCGACTTTACTAAAAGATTTGTTCGTCCAATGTATATGATGATGTGAACGTGGATATGCAAACATGTCTAAGCGTGCATTTTGAATACTGGCGCGCTTTTATATTCAATATTCAACTCAACTCAACTCGATTCGATGCCGAACTGCTATGCAAACATATCCGTTTGTATTTTGGCATGAGTCTCGTTCATATCATTTCATACATGTTCCTATCTATGCATACTGTCAACATTGTCGCACAATCTAAAATGTATGCTATTTAAAATCTCCTTTAAAAATAAATGTTATCATGTATTTTAATGACTTTCGCGTTAATTTTCTTTCGTTTTTTTTTTTCTCTTCGTATTTCGTATTTGTCGGCAAATGTTCGTACATACTACAAGTGAGCGAGTGTGTGTGTGTGTGTGTGTGTGTATTTGTGTGTGTGTGGGTCTGGGTATGCATGCTTTTGTTCGGTGATGATGTGTGTACACAAGTCATAATTAAATTATTTATGGCACTCAACACATTATATTTGCCTATTTATTTGTCGAGTGCCGTCAAGTGCTTGAGTGAATATGAATGGGTTTTGCTGTTTGTCATTATCACCACTTTTATCTAGTCTTATTTGATGATTATACTTAAAATTATTTATTCAATTCAATGTTCATTGTTTTTGAAGGAGATTTTATTTGTGCATTTTTGTTGATGCTGTTGTTATTGTTTTCTCGTTGTCGTTGTTTTCGTTATTTTTCTATTTTATTGCAACGAAGAAAACTCTCTCCCTATCTCTTCCCTCCCTCTCTCTCTTTCTCTCTCTCTCTCTCTCTCTCTCTCTCTCTCTCTCAGTCTCTGGCTCTCTGGATCTCTGTCTCTCTCTCTCTGGCTCTCTCTCTCTTTCTCTCTCTTTGACTCTCGCTATCTCCCTCTTGCTCTTTCTCTCTTTTAACTCCAATTTCACATCGAATCATGGATTCAATGAAATGGTTTCTTCATTCAGTTCACTCATGCCAGGCGATTTTTCGTGTTGGAAAATGTCTGCGCATTTAATTTAATTCAATTCAATCCAATCCAATCCAATTCAATTCAATTCAATAGTGTTCTTTTAGCGTTCAAGTGAGAGCTTCTTTTGAAATGGTTGTTTTCAATTCGTTTTTTCACTCTTTCTCCTCACTCCATCACACTATATTTTTCGTTCACTCTCCCTCTCCCTCTCCCTCTCTTTCTCTCTCTCTCTCTTGCCTATATTTTAAAATTCAGTTGTGCAATTTTTCTCCATAATATTTATTACATGAAACTAAACGCAACTGAAACATGCATTTCGATTTGAAAAGTGCATTTGAAACGCAGGCACATGAAATGAATCACATAGAAGAAGAGTAAAACGGAAATCATAGTGAGAGCGAGAGAAATGGTAGAAGAAACTAAACAAAACAAAGCAAATGGATAAAAGGAAAAAATAAAAAAAAAAAAAATTAAAAACAATCCAAAAATACGTCCGCGTCTAGGAATAATTCTTGGCAAGAATTACAATTTATAAATATAGCGTGAGTTTATTTTTCCGCTGATTAAATTGAAAATTTATAGAAGTATATGGAGGACAAATGCCAATAAATTGAATGGATGGTGTCTGTGTGGATGTGTGATTGTTTGGCCGTGCGCTGTGTTGTCGTCATTTTGCCTATCTCGATGATGGCATTTTACGACAAACACACATAGAGAGAGACACACACAGAGAAAGAGAGAGAGAGAGAGAGAGAGAGAGAGAGAGAGAGAGAGAGAGAGAGAGAGAGTGAGAGAAAGAAAGAAAGAGCGAAACATTTACACCCAAGCAAATACCAAACACTTGTGAAATATATCGTATTTAGTAAATACTATTTCACAGAAAATATTTTGTTCATTTCTTAGTTTGAATCGTATGGAGTGCACCAAATACATGACCCAAGCAAAACGAACCGAACCGAGCTGCGTGACCGCCAAGTACAAGCGATGATCGAAACACTTACTCATTCATTCACTAACACGCGTTCATACAACACAAACACACACATACGCACGCAAACTGCACCACATTAATTCACTTTACCGCAAAAAGAAATAAACGAAATTTCGTTTCCATCCTATCAATTATTTCGGCAATCGCCAATATATCATTCGGCCAACTTCGAACAAGAACAAAACTTCAAAGTGAAACCACATTCTCTCTTTCGATCTCTCTTCCTCGCGATCTATTTCTTCGTTCGCAAACTCTTCATCTGATTTTTTTTTTCTGTCGTTGGTTCCACATTGTTGTTGGTTGGTTGGCGGATTTCTTTTATTACTTCTTCTTTTTTTTCCATTTTGTTTTTCTTGTTGCCTTGCATTTTGCGGGATTCAATTCGATGGAGTTTTGATTTAAAAACAAAGTGGAAAAAAGTATCCAAGTATGGTGTGGAGAGAGTAAAAAAAAAAAAGACTGAAACGCAATGAAAAAAGTGGAAATCAGACGGCGCTAAATTTATGATTTAAATAGAAAGGGAAAAAAATTAAAGCGAAAAAAAAAAGAAGAAAAAACGATATCGGAGCAATACACATACAGAAAAAGAGCTAGAAATAGAAGAGAGAGAGAGAGAGAGAAAGAAGAGAAAAAAAACGTGGCAGACAAATATCAAGTAACAAATTTGAAGCTATCATTTATACTATTTCTTAGGAATTTTTTCACCATCTTATTTCATCCAAATCGAATATATATATATATATTTTTTTCCTTTGCTTGTTCATTCTTTCTTTCATTCTTCTTAAGCATGGAAAATGCCACCGAAAAAGATTTATAAATACATTTGTCTTCGTACGATTGCATATATGCTTTTGCCTGTCGAACAAAATATACTTGAATACACATAGTCGCCAAAATTTCTGTGCTATGAAACATTCCGGTACGGTAGCCGATGGCACAATATTCAACATTCTTGCTAAATTTTTTTTTTTTCTTTTTTTTTGCTTTCTTCGTCGTCTTCTTCATCTTTCGAATATGAATTCGTTTCTCTGTTTTGGCGTTAACTGCGTGAGTTCGATCGTAATTCAAATCACTACGCTAAATTTAGTGTTTTGAGAATGAAAACCATCTTGGGCAACATTTTATTAAAATACAAAAACAACGCAACCACATTGGTTTCGATGGATTCTTTTGGTCGGGAATGCGCTACTTTCATTTGTCGAATATGAAGAGTGAGTGTAGAAGATAGAAAGTGAGACAGATCGATAGGGAGAAAGCGAGAGCAAGGGAAAGAATGAGAGCAGGGTAGAGAGAAAGAGGGCAAAAGAGAGAGAGAAAGAGAAAGGGAGAAAGAGAGAGAGAGACAGAAAGAGAGAGAGAGAGAGAAAGAGAAAGAGAAAGAGAAAGAGTGAAAGTGAAAGAGCGAAAGAGAAAAAGTATGAAATCGTGTGGCATTTTAGTGATGAATGTTAGAAAGGCATTTTGTTTTTTCCTTTTTCTTCCCTCACTACATTCGGCCGGTGTAAGATAACATTGGATAAAGTGTTTCTTATTTTTTCCGTCATCATATTTTTCATGCAATCACTTGTGTGTTTGCTCATTGATCAAGTACAATTTGAAATTGGGAATGAGAATAATGACTGAATGGTCTGATATTTCAAGTTCGATCCAACTAAATCGGAATTCGTATTCAATGTATTAAATTATTGTTATCGAATCAGAGTGAGTGTGTAGTGATGTGTATATATGTCTTCGATACCATGCTCACTTCTGTCTATTAGGTTTTCTTTATGTCGTCTTACGTACGCATAATATACATTGGAAAACTTTTATGATACATTAAGCAGTCATTATTTATTGGATTTTCTTCGATTAAATATCACCAAAACTAAATTGAGGCGAGAGACTGAGCGAGAAAGAGAAAGAGAAAGAATAAAGGAAAAGAGAAAGAGAAAGAGAAAGAATAAAGGAAAAGAGAAAGAGAAAGAGAAAGAGAAAGAGAAAGAGAAAAAGAAGGAAAAGAGCGAGTGAATGAGAAAGATAGATAGCGCGGTAAAGTGAGAAAAAATGACGTCGAAAACTAACGAGGACAAATATATCAAATATTTATTCCGATTTTCTTGTTATTTTGTACATAGTTTTCGACATTGATTGTTTTTTTTTTTCTTCTTCTGACATTGCTTGCTTATTGTCTAACAAACGGCAAACTGTCATACTGCAAACAACATTTACAAAAAAGAGGAATCTTGCACAAGAAATCTCATCATTGTATCGTAGCGAAAACTTGTATCTCTAACACATTTTATTCTCCTTCTTCATTTTTCTTTTTCTATTTCTTTTACTTTTACTTTTTCTTCACGTTTGTCTCCATATTCTTGTTGTGTATTTATATGGTTTGTCTATTTTTAATTTGTCTCGGCTGGATTGAATTTTGCGGCTTGCAACGAATGTTACTTGATCATTTTACTGGTTGGATACTGTTTGGGATGATGGCAACAACCTCACTATCCGACAATCAAAAACGATATATTTTCCATCGTGTGCACGATCATTTGATTTGGTGAATTTCTTGGAATTTTTGGAATCGAATTTTTGCGCCACAAATAATACTGTCGACAACGACGACGACCACAACGACAAATACGACTGCACGACGACGATGAATGGAACGGAAACAGATGATTTATGTGGTGACATAAGCCGTGACAACATCATTGATAAAACAGCATTGGATATACTTGAAAAATTGCCAAAAACGTTCGAAATTTGGCGAGTTAAAGAAACACTTCAAATGAAATTATGTCCCACGGGTATGAATTTTTGGTTTTTTATTTTCTTCCTCTGTATGTTATGTATGCGCGCGTGTGTGTGTGTGTGTGTGTGTGTGTGTGTGTGTGTGTTGTGTGTATTTTGTAATGAGTTACGGAAACTAAAGTAGCAATCGTTGCAACATTTGTTTCTACGCCTCTACAAACAGAGAATATTTATAACATGTTAGCCTTGGTTTTTTTTTTTCTTTTTGCAGGGACGGTTTTATTACAGGAGCTTCAACTCTACAATGGACTTGTTGAACGCATCAAAAAAACTTTAAAACTTTTACGAAAAGTATGTGTACTAGTAAATAAGTTTATATTTATAAGCATATAGAGTGTGTGGTTTTCGTTTGGGTATTTTTCTTTTCTCATTTCTTTTTATGAAGTTGAAAAGAGAAACTATGAAAGTTTACAGTATTCACAATGCATTCATGACTGTGGATACTATATTTTCCAGGGTCTATATGGTTTACCACCACATTTCATTGTTTAATATTATGTTACGGGTCGCGAAAAGACATACATTGCTCTCTCTCTATTTCTCGCTCTCTTTTCTCTCTCTCTCTCTCTCTCATTCTCACTTTCTACATATGGATTCGAGCAGTTTTCAATTATTTTGCCTAGAGACTGAGAGAAAACGAGAATGAGAGTTACCTAACTCATTTTCTCTATATGGTGCCGATCCGTATATGAATTTATTCTCATTTACTGTGCTTCGGTATCATATTCGTTGCTTACTAAACTGTGAACGCTTACAATATTGCTGATTCCATACGATGGCGAAAGTTCATTATAACTGATCAAATTAAAAAAAAAAAAAAGTATATTTCTACAAACACATTCGCACAAGCTAATATATATTTTTTTTTTTTTTTTTTTTGCATTTCACGCCTGACAACCGATATTTACAATGCATACAAAATGTGCCATTTTGTTGGTTTGACTTTCATAATCCTTTCAACATAATTAATTGAATTTCGAAGAAAATTTTTGGAATTACATTTTCGTAAAATTGATTTAATGAAAATATGGTTATGCATCGGATACTTAAAAGAGCTATAATTACCTCATGATGAAAATTTACCAATTGACATTGTTAAAACAAAGAACAACAATGGTGTCAATGTGAAATCATAGCGTAAAGCCTATTGAACATAATTACAGACATGATGGTGTTTGCTTTCTATTGGGTTTTCCATCTGATGCTCTCTTATTTTCTTTTCTCTCTCTCTCTCTCTCTCTCTCTCTCTCTCTTCTCTCTCTATCTCTCTTTCTCTTTCTCTTTCTCTCTCTATCTCTCTCTCTCTCTCATTTTTCTTCTCTCTTTTCTCCTTTCTCTTTATATCCCACTTTTGATTTCTCTTCCTTTACCTCACTATCATATCAAATGTTCTAAAGTGCGTCGATATTCCATTTAATCACTATAATTTCCACTTCACATTTGCTTCGAAATGCCCTCTATTAATATGCTTCAATTAGAGAAACTTCATTAATAATTCCATTTGTACTGTGTTATAATTGTTGTTTTTATTGTTATTTTTTCCGTTTTGTTTTGTGCTGATGTTGTTATTATTGTTCTTTTTTCCATTTCATCTAATCCAAAACTTTTTCGCTAAATAAAGCCAACAGAGAGCACAACATTTTTTTGTGTCTGTGTGGTGAAAGATAGTAATTCCGTTGCAATTAATAAACATTTTCTTATGTAACCAAATAAGAAAATTATTCGCATTGAAACTATATGAAAATGTGTTATATTTGTGGTCGCGTTCAATATGAGCCATTATAATGGAAAAAGCCGTTGGCTTCATTCTATCACTTCATCTCTATCTCTCTCTCTCTCTCTCTCTCTCTCTCTCTCTCTCACACACACACACACACTCTTATCTTACACTTCCACCGAAAATCTGTAGAATCAAAATACCATGCATCGTGTTTGCATTTGATTATCCAATTAAAACTTTTCGTAAAATAGGCAAATGCTGGAAAATTGGCGATGGATGCAACATTGGATGAGATAGCAGACGCTTTATTGAATCAACGATTGCCAGACAATTGGAGGAAATTAGCACCAGAAACTTGTATGGCATTAGCTGCATGGTTAAATCATTTGCAGGTAAAAAAAAAACAACGGCGGACACGCCCGTTACACACACATACATATGCCGACTCTTCAACTTTTCATATTTTTCGTGTAACGCATACCGTGTATCGTGCATCGTGTATCGTGTATCAATCCGATTCGTTGATTCATTGACTTGGTGAATGTAATTCAATATCACACAATACATGTGCGATAAATGTTGTCGTTCTTTTTTCTCGATGTGTGTATGTGTTATGAATGCGATGATGTCTGCACAATGTTCACGATGAACTTTTACACCGATTTATTTTCTATTGTACTTTATATAACAAAAATTCGATGCCTTTTGCTGGGTTTACTGCACCCAGTTTTTTTTTTTTTTTTTTTTTTTGCTAACTAATCTCTTTTTTATTTTTGTATCTGCGTTACAATTCGATCTAAATCTTTTTGATGTGGTGATTTCGTATTGGCATTGGATAAAATGGACAACAAATTGGCAATTGTAATCAAATCATATAATACAACAAAAACAACAACAATAACAACAACATCAAATCCAAATATTCGATCGTTATTTGCGGCTTCCATGGGAAAAATACGATTGAATTTGGATAATAAATTGTTGGTCAAAATCGAAAACCGAATCTTTGATGCACGCAAAACAATGATATCAAAAACTAAAATATGCACACCCACACACATTGTCTCGTTGACGCACGTTCGATTTGCCTGCAAACTTTTGCAACAAACAAAATGCAAAATTCGAACAAAACAAAACGAAACACAACAAAATGAACTGAAACGAAATAAAAAAAAAAAAAAAAAAAAAAAAAAAAAATGTAATCAAACGAAACGATTGAATCAACACAGCATCGGGCCCAGCAGTATAAATATTGGTCGGTTTCAGGCGAACCAACTGTTATGTGGTTATCTGGTTTGCATGCACCAAAAAGCTTTTTAAGGGCCATAGTTCAGGTAATCTTTCGCCAATTTTGTATTTACATCAAAATCTTTAGAATTACATCACGCACGGAAAAAAAACCCCCACTCACACACACGCACACACACACACCTAATCGTCGTTATTGATTGCATGTTAACAAAATCTTTGATCTTTCAACAAAACACTCAGGACTGAAGTGTACAAAATAAAGCTTTCTAAAGCACAACAAAAAAAAAAAAAACAAAACAAAATAAGCGAGTAGTTTGTATGGCGATTTATTGGCGATTGATTGGTGTTGTTGTATATACCCACTCTCTATCGTGCACTTAATTCACTATTAACAATTCACTTATTGAGTATTATCGATTTGATTGTTAGCCCATCTCTATTGAACTATTAATTTGATTATTATATAGATGGATTGCCGCAAAAATATTTGGCCAATTGAAAATACGATGATTTTTACTTCAGTTACAACATATTCAGATGCGAATGATGTTGAAGAGCGACCGGATTTGGTATGTTTAGAAATATATACTCATTCACATGCATGCCAATAAATCAGTTGAATTGCGTTTAGGCAATATTAGCTGAAATGCTTGAACGGGCCAATCCGTTACACGAATATTCGTATTGCGTTTTCATGTGGGTAATTTTTCGTTTTTGTTTCGATTTTTTTTCTCTCTCTTTCTCTCTCTTTCTCTCTCTTTCTCTCTCTTTCTCTTTCTCTTCCTCTCTGTGTTGTTCTCTGTCTCTCCTTTCTCTGTTTCACTTTGTATCCTGCCTTTGGCTATTTGACTCTAATCGAAATCGATTTGGATTTTCGACTACGCTGTATGCATGCACGCACGCACGCACTTACGCATAACATTTACGGTAATTTTGAGAAGGGTTGTTACATCAGCGGATTATTTATTGAGGGTGCAGCATGGAGTATTGAACACAATGCTTTGGTTAAGTCAAACAATCTGGTTGAGCCATTACCCATTTTACGTATAATACCAATGGAAAAGCATAAATTACGAGCACAGGTATGCAAAACATGTGATTTTAATTATCAATTTTAAAATTTTGTAATTTTGTAAAATGTGCACGGGAGAGAGAGAGAGAGAGAGAGAGAGAGAGAGAGAGAGAAGAGAAAGAGAAAGAGAATTGTGCTAAGTGACAGTGTGAAGAAAGGTGAAAGTGCGATAACTAAAAGTCCGAATGGCAAAAATTGTGGGAAATCCATAGTTATTTCATTATTGTTTTTGAGTGGTGTTGTCCGTGTCGATGCCATCGTTATCATCATCACATGACTATGCCATTGTAGTTTAGATAGGCAACAATGATATTCCAAGTGGTCACTTGTCGCATTGCCAACCACTTAGACACCTTAATGACATAGTCGGTAAATAGTTAGCAAATTAGCCAAAGTGAATTGTTACGCAAAATCTGTGTCTGTATTCATAGTATTTTCGTATTTCTAACTAGTTTGGGTTTTGTTATGCGCAATTGTTGATTTTACGGATAATTTCCAAAGACCCGAAATTGTTAACCATCAACACAATTCAACATGACATTCACAATGTATGTATGCATTTACTTACGCACAATCAAATCGCCCAAAATTTGGTTCCCGTGCAAATCAATGCCAAATGACATCTTGGCCATGTACGGTGGTACAGCTCAGCGCATAAATAAAACATAATCTGTGAGAGGCTTTTTCATTTGTAGAAATTGGGGCCAGTTAATCGGACAAACAATGTGAGGTATATCCATGACTTGAGCTATTTCTCTGCTTACCTCTTATCATCTCTGTCTCTCTCCGTCTCTCTCCCCGCTCTCTCTCTCTCCGTCTCTCTCCCCGTCTCTCTCCCCGTCTCTCTCTCTCTCTTTCTTTCTTTCTCTTCTTGGTTTTCATTTTCCTTTTGGTCATGTGGTCCATCTGTGAATTGCCAGTTGAACGCTTTACACAATCAAGTATATCGTGAATTGTTGAACGTTTTCTTGAAGCATTTAACAGCCAACTAGTGATTTCACTAAGGAAAAGTACATAGCATTAAATTCAATCTCCCTTCAACTTTGAAGAGAAAAAAAAAAAATAATAAGAAATACGGTACATTTCAGCCACTTAAGTGAATAGCATGTCGAATTAGTGCTTTGCGAGATGGGCAATGTTTTGGAATTTCACTTTGATATCTCCGTATTATTCAGGCGCCCCCTTTTTTTCCTGTTCACTGCTTATTTGCCATTTAATCTTTGTTGACACCAGATTCCATTACAAATCGGCAACCAGACACGTGATATCATTTTACTTTTGATATGCATATTCTCTATTCTTCATTTAATTATTCATTTTCACACAATTTATTGATATTTTTTCTTTCTTTCTTTCTTTCTTTCTTTCTTTCTTTCTTTCTTTCTTTCTTTCTTTCTTTCTTTCTCTCTCTCTCTCTCTCTCTCTCTCTCTCTCTCGCTCTCTCTCTCATTGTCTCTTTGTCTCTTTGTCTCTTTATCTCTTTGCTCCTCTTTGCTCCTTTTTTTTTTAAATATTTTTGTTAATTTTCCATATCACAAATATAGGACTCATTAATAACGCCCGTATATAAAACATCACAACGAAATGGAGATGCAAATAACCAAGATGGACTCGTATTTGAAGCATATTTGCGAAATATTGAACATATAAACCATTGGATATTGCTCGGTGTGTGCTTAATATTAAACCGAGATTAAATCGTGGCCAATAAAATTGACGTCAAATTGTAATTAATTTATTACAACGGGCCATCGAGCATGCAAGGAAAAATCGACGAAAATAAAATGCAAACGAAACGAGAGTAACCGATAGAGTGAGGGAAAGAAGAAAAAAAAAATGAGAATGAAATAAAACTCGCAATCCCGGAGACGAAATAAATAAAATACAAACCGAAATAATATTGTTGTAAGCAATTTGATATAAACTGAATCGGAAAGCGTGTAAAACGGAGATGACCGAAATACTGCTTTTTTTTTTGGAGTTTGTGTGTGTGTGTGTGTACGATCAAATATATTTATTCATACAAAATGAATATGAGTGAAAAATGAAAAAAAAGTTGGAGAATGCATAACCCTACTGTACCAGATTCATTCTACACACATACAGTATAAAAATGTAGATGATACTGAATATACAACAATAGCGTATATAAAAAATTGGCTATTCGAAAAAATGCTGAACGAAATCAAACGCATGTAATACATGTGTCATATTAATAACCAACCAACTGATAAATAAATTATTTCATCCATTAATACTTTGTGTCATATCGAGAATTTGGCCAAATATTTCATGCACGCATTCTACAAATTGTCCATATAAATGCCGCATATTATTTTGGGCATTTTCATTTTGTTATGGTGATGGTCGGCTACTACTATTACTACTACTGATGATGCTGTTGCTGCTGCTGTTCCACATCTTTTGCGCTAAACATTTGACATTTTGTTGGAAACGCACACAATTT
Organism: Resseliella maxima; assembly: GCA_029041755.1. NCBI lineage: Eukaryota > Metazoa > Arthropoda > Insecta > Diptera > Cecidomyiidae > Resseliella > Resseliella maxima. The sequence goes on from JAQOWM010000568.1 coordinate 3,051,082, forward strand.
GTGTGCCACAGTCATGCACAAACATGCATAGTATGAGCATTGCATACACATGAAGACAAGCTAACACAGTATATATATATATATGACAATTAAATGGCACACTGTTCATTGCCAATAAAAAGAAAAGGACACCGAGAGAGAGAGAGAGAGAGAGAGAGAGAGAGAGAGAGAGAGAATGAGAGAGAAGAAAAAAGGATGGCCGAAAAACACAGAACGACACACAAATAAACGAAATAATTGCAGAAAAAAAAATGTCATCAAAAATATACGAACAAAAGCGAACTCGAACCAATGAAAAAAGAAGAAAAAAGAAAATAACATTGTATCAACGCCATCGAATTGCTAATAAATAAATAAAAGTGAAAACAAAAAATGGATAAATGTGAATTGCAAATAAATCTGATTGAAATTCGCATTGATACGCCACACACACACACACACACACACACACATACTCTCAGTACTTAAGAAGATTTGCCTGCTTTATTTTTTACAGAAAAACAGTATTTTTGCGCCCAATGAAATTACCCGCCCCAATGAAATTATTTACCAAAAACAAAATTGCAATTTCAATTTTGTTTTGCAATAAAGTGTTTTACAGAGAATAAATGAAAAGAAGAAAAAAAAAACGTCATTTGCTTTTGCCACATGTAATACGCAGTTGTTCACAAGGTTTTTTTTTTTTTATTTATGGTATTTAAAATCTCTTATTATTACATTTAAAAATGTGTTTCTGTCTGAAATAAAATTAAAATTTACGAAACATATAAAATATTTTTCTCTATGTTATGAATGTAGAAATTAAATTTTCAGATCAAACAGAGCCAAAATATCAAAAATCCATTTATTTGTATATCATCATCAAGGCCATTTCAATGGATCATTATCAATGATGATTGAAATTGTTGTAAAAATCAAAATCAACATAAATGAAAGAATGCTCATCGAAAAAATTGATATCCATTCGGAGAAAATTTATCTAAAATACATTGCAAAAGAAAGAATGAAAAAGAGTATGAGTCAAACCACAAAACCATATAACTTGCTAATAATTTTTCATGCACCACAAAACCACGTGGAAATCATTTTCGTGACCAAAAATTACTTTGGGAAAAAGTCGAGTTAAAAAAAAAAAAAAAAAAACAATTTAGAAAAGTTGGTAAAAAAAAGTCGAAAAGAAAAAAAAATTTGAAAAAGATTAAAATAAAAAATTTGAAACGAAAAATCGGAAAAAAAGTAGCAAAAATGTCGGATGAGAAAAAAAAAAATTGAAACAAAATGTGGCGAAAAAATTTTGTGAAAAAAATTGTTCAAAAAAAAAAAAAAAAAAAAAAATTCAATTCAAATTTTTGTTTCAAAATATTTTGTTATCTTGTGTATAAGTAATGAGTTTAGAGTGAGTCTCAATGTTTTATCAAAGCTTTCTACATTCTACAGCTAAAGAAGTGAACTCATTTTACTTTAATACAAATTTTCTCAATACAATGCATTAAGAAATTCTCAACTAGAATGTTATTTGATGATGATGTATTACAAAGATGCATTGCAACACAAAAACGAAACGAAACATTGCATTGCATTGTGAGTCAAATGGTATGTATTACGGATTGTGTGTTATGTACTAAGTATGCTTGATAAGTTAACACTCTGTGTGTGTACACAAGAAATGGGCAAAATTGGACACCTTTTAGCCATTGATGGTGGTGAGAGACCCATTTGCTAAGGTAAGAGAAAAGCCAAATTGATATTTTGACAGTTTTTGGCGCAATAATGTCATTGTCATTGCCAAAGATATGCAAAGTTGTGAACACCATTCAACCCCAACGGCCGCTTTAACACCATTAATGCATTATAATAAGCCAATTTGTATTGCAGCAGTATGGTGTTGACATATTTCGTTGTGCAAATAAAATGTCAGTATTGTACATTGCTGTCGGGTATAAGAAGTCGTGCATATATGGATATATGTGGATATCAGGTCGACTGTATTGTTTCGGTCATTGTAAAGCTTAAAAGAAACTGTAATATATGACGCAAGAAGGAAATGGGTGAGTATGTGTGTGTGTGTGTGTGTGTGTGTGTGTGTGTGCGTGCGTGCAGAGTTCATTGCATGTGTAAATATGTCTTTTCAAACACACAAACAATACACAAGCATTAAAACACTTTTCGATTTATTGGTGTTTACTCATTTGTTTCGATCGCACTTAATTATGTCAATAAATTAGTTTACGTTTTTATAGAGATAAGAAAAGTTTTAGTTTATTGTCGATGGCCATGCATTTTAAAGTTTTCAAATGTAAAACAATTGCAAAGAAAATGCGTATCGAAATGAAATAAGTCAAATTGTTTTGCACGATTTATATTCGTATGATATTTGAATTGAAATTACAAACTGAAATTTTGTTTGCTAAAAGCAATCATTGGCCGATATATACAGCAAAGAAATTACAAATGAAATACACTTTACAATGAATATTTGGTCAGAAATAATACAAAAACCAAACGAAAATAGACGTGAGATGGAGAAAAGGAAAAAAAAAAAAAATGAACGCACGACACAATGAAAGCAACGCGAACAATATGAATTCGCAATTCAAAATAATAATAAAAAATAAAAAGAATTTAAAAAAAGAAAAAAAAAAAACACACATACACGTACATTTCAACTCCACTTTTCAGGTGTGGTATTTTTAATTTCAATGCTTGCATTTCACATTTTGATTGTATATAGCAATGCTTGCACCGAAAAATCGGTACGTCACGAAATCAAGCACACCCGAGGATACTTGTATATTGTGCACCATGTAATATTGTGTATGCTGCATATGTTGGGAAAAAAATTGTAATACGGCGAGTGTTAGAGAGAGTGGGAGAAAGAGAGTTGGAGGGACAGAGAGAGAGACAGAGAGAGCGAGGAAGAGGGAGAGAGAGAGAGAGAGAGAGAGGGAGAGAGAGAGGGAGAGAGAGAGAGAGAGAGAGAGAGAGAGAGAGAGAGAGAGAGAGAGAGAGTGAGAGAGAGAGAGAGGGAGAGAGAGATAAAATGAATGTGTAGAACTAGAATGAAAAAGAGAATGAAAAACCAAAAGGTAGCGAAAATGGTGAGTATTTTACAATTTATATGTCGTAGTGGCTACAGCACGTCATTAAAATAACGGCAAAAATGGTTGAAAACATACTTCAGCCTTTCGAATTGCAAAACGATTATTATTTTGTTGTACGGTTTTATTGCAACAAGCTTTAGCCGGCATTTCTTGTGCAATTTTTCGGTGTTGCTTGCCTCCGTTAGTAACTGAACCATTTAAAAATAGTTGAACCGAATGCGAGAAATGTTTTTTTGTTGTTGTAACACATGAGTCGAAAGAGAAAGAGAGTGAAAAAGGGAACAAATTTAAATCGTATGTAGGTCAGTACACTTTTTTTTCTCCCTCATTCTCTCTCTCTCCCTCTCTCTCTTTTTCTATATTTCCTTTGTATAAATGCATATTGCACATGCTTTTAATCCCCTCTTGTTACATTCATAATAGCGAGTGATTTTTATTGCAATTTTTGTAAATAGTATAGAAAAAAAAACAAGCTGAAGAAAAAGCTCAACGAAAATATTCTACTTTCCCCTTTAACCGAATACTAATGCACCGAATCAGTCGAAAATGGCATGAGATGTGTGTGTGTGTGTGTGAACAAGCAAGCAAGCAGAGTGAAAGAGTGTACGAGAATATGAAGAAAAAAAGAAGTGGCTCGATAATAGTGTGTAAATGTTGATCATGGATTCGTTTCAAACCGTGTCTATTATACAATGCATAAACAAAATATTCGCTGAGCAAAATGCTATAAACGAAAATTCAGTTTTCGGTATTTGAATATTTACGGTTTTTCCGTGCAAAATCATTCACTCTTGTCTCGTGGTCTATTCTGCTCCATTTGTGCTAGCTTGTATGCCATTCATATTCTCTCACGCTTCATTTTCGCTTTTTCTGTCTCTTTCTTTCTTTTTTCCTCTATCTATGACTTTTCCGTTCATTCCATACTTTTTACTCTCTATCTATTTCTCTCTCTCTCTCTCTCCCTCTCTCCCTTTTCTCTCTCTCTCTCTCTCTCTCTCTCTCCCTTTCTCTCTCTCTCGTTCACTCATTCATTACTATGTTTGGGTTTAATTTTATGACCACCACACATTGCACACACCTATGCCATCGTTTATGCTGTCTGCATTACACTTTCAATCCCATATGATTTGGGAATATGTATGGCTTGATTGTTCCATAACTTGTTTTCCTCGATGTACGATGAGTAAAATATATTCAGTTGGTAAAATAAAATAACGGAATTTACAATCATATCGTAATGCGCTTTCATTGACTTTCCACATAGTAGCACTGCATCTAGGGGATGTATGATGATGGCGATGGCGATGACGATGACGATGACGATGACGATGGTGATGGTGATGGCACGATGGAAAATGAAAGAAGTGAGCGTTGAGGCAAACGAATGACTGAATATCAAGTCAATATGCATTCTGAATGTGGACAAGAGAACTATGTTGTCCATTATGAAGATAGTTATTATTTCAGCATGTTTTTGTAGTGAACTTTTCTCACTCTATTTCGCTATTACTTTTTCACTCTTTCTCTCTCTCTCTCTCTCTCTCTCTCAATTTTCTCTTATATTTGTGCATTCATCGCTCATGTAACTTATTATGATTTTATTCGGTTTGGACCACATAGTCGACCAAAACTTACCTGCAACAAAATTTGAAAAGTACCAAGAGAACACAAGAATGATGAACAAAATAGAAAAAATATATAATACACACAACTCGCACACAAATGAGAAAAAGAGAAGGAGGAAGAGAAAGAGAGAGGGAGAGGGAGAGAGAATGAAATGAACAACAACACACGAACCAGATAAAACGAATTTCATTTAGTAAACTTTCACGAAATAAATTGTTTACGGTTTCATTTCCAACATCGGCTTTTATATTTTGTACGCATTCTACTTTACCAACTATATGTATAGCGGTACCATGAAAATAAATGCGATATACAATAGAATATTGCTTTGACCCGCAAACATTCATATTTTAACCAGGTGCATCAATCAAATTTTTAGTCCAGAATATGTGAATGCGAATATATGTTTGCACGCTTATCCTTGTTTCACTTCTATTTAACTATATAGGTATGTATGAAAGAAGATGAAGCAAGTTCAAAGGGAAATCCATGAGCATTTTATGTTGTACGTATTTGAACAAGGCTTACACTTGTAATGCATACACTGTGGATACCATAGAAAAATGTCATAACAAAAATGTTGGTTCATTTTTTTTTCTTTTTTGGTTTGGTTTGGTTTGGTTTGGTTTGGTTTGGTTTAGTTCAGTTTGCTTTCGGTTTATATAATGTTTGAATGTGGATGTAAACGTGTTTTTATGAATGTCAGGATGCGTGAGTATGTTCAAAATTCATTTTATATTCAGTGTTCTTTTGTCGTTATTTTATGAAAATGCTTTTCATAATATTTGCCTACACTCGATTCCATATTTTGTTCACATTTGCATTAATTTCTCTAAAGTTTTCCTATTGAATTTAATTTGTCCGTGTATAAATGTGTTTTAATTTGTAAAATAATACATTTTGTGAGCTTTTCAATCATCGGATGGATGTGGTTGTTTTTTCTTCATTTTCTTTCTCTCTCTCTCTCTCTCTCTCTCTCTGTCTCTCTCACTCTCTCTCTCACTCTCTATCTCTCTCTCTCACTCTCTCTCTCTCTCTCTCTCTCTCTGTCTCTCTGTCTCTCTCACTCTCACTCTCTCTCTCTCTCTCTCTCTCTCTCTCTCTCTCTCTCTCTCTCTCTCTCTCTCTCTCTCTCTCTCTCTCTCTCACTCTCTCTCTCACTCTCTCTCTCTCTCTCTCTCTCTCTCTCTCTCTCACAATTTTCCTTCTCTTCCTCTTTTCTTTCTCTAATTTTGATTGCAAAAAAAAATCCGCTAGTTCAGTTGAGATGCGATTGTGACAATTCCAAAGACCCATATATTTATAGAGTTGTTGTACTTCAATGTATTCATTTTCTATTGCGATGCTGCTAAAGTTATAAAAATGAATGCATTGCCAATGAGAGAAATAATGAGGACAAAAGGTAGCCATGAATTTTGCGTTAGATGCCTGCTTGTTAATTTCTTTCTGTTTTTTTACATGCTGCTGATCTGGTGCTTATTTTGGTTCAGATTTTTCTTTTCTTTTCTATTCTATTCTATTCGTTTGAATTTTGCATTATATATGAATTTCAGTTGAAGGGATTTTAGTTCAGTATTTTGTATCCATAATTTATTTTTTTTTTTTTTTTTGTTCACCTTTTGACAGAAATACAGCACGCTCATTCTGTAGCTATGTGAAAATGTACACGATTGGAGTGCATCAGAGCCGTTTTCTTTGCTACTTTCATTCATTTGCTTTTTGCGTTTTCATATTGTGTGTATTTATAAAATGGGAAAAGAAGACCGAAAGTGTAAGGGAAAGAGAAGCAAAACAAGTGAGTAGAATGAAAAGAAAGAAGAGAGAGAGAGAGAGAGAGAGAGAGAGAGAAAGAAAGAAAGATAGAGATCGAGAATAAAAAAAGAGACAGATTCCGCGAGAATTCGCGTGAAGCACAATATGCGAATCGCATCTAGAGAAATGAATGAAGGGCGAGTGGCTGAAATGAAGAAAAAAAAAAAATGAATATAGAATGAAATGCCGGTGAATGATAGAGATAAGCAGAAAAAGAGGATTTGATTCGGTGATTCATGACGCATACAAACGATGAACATAGGGAACCATTTTCAAATTTTTGAATGTTTCCATTTCACTTGCCACGCTCGTATTTATTGTTGATGCTATATGTGCTTGACTTTTTTTTTGCTCTCTTTTGCTCCCTCTCTCTCTCTCTCTCGCTCTCGTATTTCATTTTGTTTTGTTGTTTGTGTGTGTGTGTGTCATATCAATGTTTTTTTTTTCATCGTTTTTTTAGATTTATGTGTATTTTAGCACGGATAAACACCATTTTGTCTGAGTGAAAACAAGTCATTGTGTTTCCTTCCATCATTTGTGTTTATGTTGTTCGCGCCGACCCAAATTTATTGTTATGTAACGGAAGGTGATTACGATGTACACAGAACCATAGTTTCTTTTCGTTCATTTTTTTTTTCTCTTATTTTTGCATTCAGTTCATAAACAACAACATGTTTAGAAGCATTTCGGATCGTCGAGCCCATTGGGCCATTTCAATTTACAGACATTATCGTCATTCTTTCCATTTGCATGGAGATGTATAAATCGGAAAAACGAAACAATAACAAAAAAATTAATTTGAAATGAAATCGTCGACGAAAAAAAAGCGAACCGAATTTGTGATTCATTTTTTTTTTTCTTTCTTTTATGCTTTTAAACATTGAATTCAAATAGGTATGAGTGAGTCTGAATGTAAAAATGAAAATTAATAATGACAAAATGCGCTCAACAACACATGGAAATATCAATTTCAGTTATTCAATACACATGTTTTAACATTTTCTGTTGTCAAATGTTTCCATTTAGTTTCTCCCTCTCTCTCTTTTTCTCTTTCTCTTTCTCTCTCTCTCTCTATCTCTCTCTCTCTCTCTCGCTTTCTCTCTTTTTCTCTCTTTCTCTCTTTCTCTCTTTCTCTCTCTCTCTCTCTCTCTCTCTCTCTCTCGCTCTCTCTCTCTCTTTCTCTCTCTTTTTCTTTCTCTCTTTGTGAGTGTGTGTCACTCGTTCTCTGTGTCGATTGTTATATTTCAAGCCACAAAATATTATTGCAATAAAAATGCGTATATTAAAATGAATATTTAATATACATAATAAAATTCAATGCTTAATTATCGTTATTTAATCATTTCATCTACACATTAACTTCTTTGAGAGCGTGACAAACGTATGAATGTGAATGCGATATGTGTGTGTGTGTGTGTGTGTGTCCTATCTTCTCTCCACCGTTGTAAACCAGTACACATTTTCATATCCAGCACATTCTCATCGTCAGTCACAAAACGTAAGCTCATAATGGTATTCAGCAACATCATTTTGTATTTTCACAGTGACTGCTCAATAAATTAGAAAGAGAGAGAGAGAGAGAGAGAGAGAGAGAGAGAGAGAGAAGAGAGAGAGAGAGAAAGAGAGAAAGAATGAGAGAAAGAAAGAGAGAGCGTGAGTAGAAAAGGGGGCAAAACACAACCAAACATAAATCGAATAATTTTCGAATGCTTTTTATCATCGTTCACCCACAAAATAACATTATTTTATTAGGTATTTTCATTACTTAAATTGAAAAAAGCATAATAATATCCATTGAATTGTATCAAAGTGAGTGAAAGAGAAGGTGAAAGAGAAAGAGAGAAAAAGAAAAAGTCTTCTGTGTTATGTAAGCATTTTCCACGAAGCCAGTCATTTTGATTACAGCCTCATTTCGGATACAGACAACAAATTTTATTGACACAGTACTTTTTGTATGAGCGCATTGAAATCGATATAACGGATCGTATGTGGTGTAGACAAGTATCAATTCTTGCTTAAATGTGGCAGTCACATCATGCCAATACCAATAATGTATATGTGTCGCAAAGCAAAAACATCGAATGAAAACGGAACAGAAAGAAAAGGGCGCGTGTGTTCGCGTTTCTCGCGCGCTCATATGAAAATGAAATTTCGTTCATTACACAATTTGTTTGCCAGAAACAAAAACACATTTCCATTTGCATACAAAAAATGTGTCTGTATGGGGGAGTTGAGTTCCAGATAAAAAGGTGCAAATAAAGAGTGTGTGTGTGTGTGTGTGTGAGAGAGAGAGAGAGATTGAAAAGTGAAAAATAGAATGGGAAACAGAGTGTAGAGAAAGAGACAAAGAGAAAGAGATTTACAAAATACACAAATCAAGGAGTTTCGATAATTTTGCACCGGCACTACAACAACATGTATATGCGTAATGATAGTCAAATAGAGACAGCCATAACATACTCATAGCGATGGTATCGAATTGGCACTTTCTCGCCAAAATTCAAAATTGAATTGAATTGAATTCGTGTACATGTTACAATTTGATGTGTATGCTTCGTATATTTGTATTTTTTTTTTCATCATTATTGTAGTTGATGATCCTTTTCGCCTACATTATCTCTCTCTCTCTCCATTCGTCTGGCTGTTGTGATTCGTGTCTCACAAGCATTCTTGATTTGTGCGGGGAATTTTTTTTCCCACAATTCATCTCATTCCATTACTATTTCGTTAATCTCTTTTACCCAGCATAAATACCGTCTTCGTTTTGGAATGCAACAAGACAAATGAACGAGAACAGTGAATTGAAATGGAATCCAATAAAATGAACACATATAACCAATTTTTGTTGTTGTTGTTGTTGAGCGCATTCATTTTTGGTATATATTTGAGAGAGTGTGTTGATAAAGTTGAAATGGAATGATATGAACGTAAAATGAACTAAACAAAACAAAAAGAAAGTGAATAAAAAAGACAAAGAATGAAGCGCGCGCCCCTTTAATATTGTTGGCATTTGTCATGTTTTCAAAGGAAAAAAAAATCAGATCCAAAGATATAGATAATATCAAAACACACACACACCCATGCACACACACTCACAACGATCACAAAAGTACACCCGCATGTTTGAACATATTCGATTTTGAAAAGTGCTCTCGAGCTTTTGCTTGAACAACATTTGTAGCATGCATACAAAAATCAATAGCCTAAAAACACTGAGAAGATAGACGGGCGAACAAGTAGAAAAAAGTAAATAAATAAACGAACTGAAAAAATACGTACTCATGAAACGAAACGAAACGTATCGATCAAAGATTGGGAAAGCGAATGAGATAGAGAATGAAAGACAGAGAGAGAGAGAGAGAGAGAGAGAGAGAGAGAGAGAGAGAGAGAGAGAGAGAGAGAGAGAAGAGAGAGAAGAGAGAGCAGTTAAAGCGAAAAAAAGCAATCTGCATCGGTACAATAAAACAAACAGCATTGTAAAGGAAAATGTAAAATAAGCAGAAGCAGAAAATGCTGTATTTCGAACGAATGAGAGCACTTCGCATTCTTCTTTTTCTTTGTTCATTTCACTTCTTTCTTTCATTTTTTTTTTTCATCCTGCTCCACCTTGTTGGATGTATTCACGTATGATTTGGATTTTTTTGTTGTTATATTTTCATTTAATTCTCCTTTTTGGCATTTTCATATGCTTAGGTTTTCGGTTCTGGTATTTGTGTACTTTTCAATGTGAATGCGTTTTGGCATTGCTGCGCCATTCGTTCGATGCGGAAGAAAAGAATGAAAAAAAGGAACAAATACAACGCAAAATATATTGAAAATTTCATAGAAAAATTGTCGAAACATCGTTCTTATACTTTTTCATCCACGTCTCTCTCTTTTTCTCTCTTTCTCTCTCTTTCTCTCTCGCGCTCTCTCTCTCTGTCAAACTCTCTCTCTCTGTCAAACTCTCTCTCTCTGTCAAACTCTCTCTCTCTGTCAAACTCTCTCTCTTCTCTTTTTATTTCCATTTCTTCCTCCCTTTCGTTTCAATCTTTTGACTTTTCAGTTGATATAACAATATATGAAATGAAAGCACACATTCAGCGCTATATGGTGTTCACGACACTATTCAAATATCGATGACTTTCACACGTTTCTCAATTATTATAACATCAAACAGTGTGCAATCACTTATTCATATGTGCATTAATGCACGAATCGTGTCTCGTTCTGTATATCGCTTATTCGATTCCACGATGTCGCCTTTTGTTCGATTCAATCATTTGTTTTTTCGTCTAGTCATTTTTCTAGTTGCTAGGTATTTTACAGATTTGCACACATTTTTTTCTATTTTCTTTGTCCAATTCGCGCTTTCTTATTCGTTTCTCTCTCTTTCACACACTCCCCCCCCTCTTTCTCTCTCTAGTCTCTCCCTTTCTCTCCCTCTCTTTCTCTCTCTCTCTCTTTCTCTCTCTCTCTCTCTCTTTTTCCCATATACTCTCAGAAATGGTCAATCAGCCTTACCATTAACAAAAGTGCTCAATCAAAGAAGGTTCAATCATTTGAAAATGTATATTCACAAACATTAAATATATTTATCGATTGACAATTTTCAAGTGAAAAGTGAGAAAAAATAAACCGCATATGAAAATACATTTAAAGCACAGTTAATATTTTATCAGTCTGTCTGTTTCTTCAACCAATTTTATCGTTTCAATTCATCTCATGTACATACATGTGTATATATTTTCTGCATATTCATACATAAGTATGAATAATTTCTTCGTAAATGTACTTATGTAAAATGGAATTGTTTATGGATAGATTGAGCATATGACTAGATTCAATACCAAATCACGCATGATTTGCAAAATTTCATGTTCGCAGCATACACATACATG
>JAQOWM010000568.1:3067500-3115000 GCA_029041755.1 Resseliella maxima
AAACTCTAAAGATATGTTGATGTATTGATTGTGCATTTGCTAAAATTGGTGAAAATTAAGTGATGCATCAAATGAGCGAAACTTATGAAACAAATAGTGAACAAAGTGTATCGTGAATTGTCTGAATCCTTAGGCACATTTAACTATCTCTTGAATGTATTCAATCAGATGTTTAGTATTCATGTTTGTTTTGTAAATTTATTACATTATTGAATTCAATTGTTTATGTATTTCAATAATAATAAAAAGCATCTTCCCTAAGGGGGAGATTTATCTTATACGAAAAAAATTCATTATATTCAAGCGAATTTGATTAAATCTCGTTCATTTGTTATTATATTGAAAGAAAAAAATATAACAAATATAGTGGATTTCAGAAGATTCGTTGATTCATTAAATGAACGAGTCCAATTTATTGAAAAATTATAAATGTCATTACATTTTACTGTATGTGATTAATACGATAGAATTATAAAAGTAGAATATTCAGCTTCGTTTATTTTAAGTGATAAATGTTACCAAAAGTTTTAGTTATGCTTCACTTAAATCAATTTTATTAAATAAAACAAACACAAAAATAAAGTAATATTTTTCGACCATTTTCAATTTCATTTCTTCATTCTATCAAAATAACGGAGTTTTGAATCTTCTGAGAGACAAAAAATTTCGGTTTCAAATAAATATCATATCAGAAGTATATCATATTCATTCGAGCTTTGAATACAGACAATCGAAATAAAAATCGTCTACACGTATATATTGAATGACAGACAATCGAATTTCATAGTAAAAGAAAAGTTTTTAAGTAACTTTTACATGTAGCCAAAGAGCGCAAATCTGAACATTAATCTAATTAAAAACTTGCTTTTTCGACAAATTAATAGTTTTTCGCATGTTATCATTTGATTTATTTATTTCATCAAAAAGTTGCGGTGAACAAAGTTTTCAATGTGTAATGGCATCTCAGTTGTATATTATCAAGGTTTTAGTCGATTTTTCGGTCGATTTTTCAACCAGATCAAAATAATTGACCAGAGACAAAAACTTTATTATAGAATTTTGGGATTGTATCATATCATATTAATGCAATAAAACATCCAAAAGACTTTGATTTTCAAGCATTTTTACAAAGATAAGTATAAGTAAAATGATGAAACAATTTCAATTTCATTGTGACTTTTCATTTTCAACATACAGATGTTGTTGTCATGGCAACATATAATTTTAATAGAAAACTTCATTTTGATATTTCAAATAAATTTCCAAAATGAATTGCGTTCTTCCTTTGTGATAACATGAGCTTGATTTTAATTTTCTTTAATATATACATGAATCTATATACATTATTCCAGTCATATGATTGAATTACTTACCTTTCGGGCAAACAATATCAATAGTTTCAATCAAATTGTATCGCATTGTCTACAATAAATTTTGATGCATCAGCTCAAAAATTTCATTCCAACAATAAACTATTGTTGCTGATTTGATAAATGCATAATTATCTTTGATAGCGACATAGTATCAGTTGATTTCATCAAAATATATTTCTATTCACATTTCGTATTAACACATCGGTAGAAAAGTTCGTTCCGTTTCTATGAGAGGGCGCTAGTAGAATTATAACCATATCATTTTTAGTTAGTACCAACCTTCAAAAGATACGTGTATAAATTTGACAGCTGTCGGACTATTAGTTTATGAGATATAGCATTTTGAGTGATGCAACTTTTGTTATTTTAAAAAAAATGGATAAAAAGGAATTTGGTGTGTTAATGAAACACTATTTTTTCATGAAAAAAAATCCTGCCGAAACCAAAAAGTGGCTTGATGAGTGTTATCCGGACTCTGCGCCAAACGAAAGAACCATTCGTAAGTGGTTTGCTAAATTCCATACAGGCCATATGAGCACCGAAGACGATGAACGCAGTGGACGTCCAAAAGAGGTGGTTACACCGGAAAACATAGAAAAAATCCACAATTTGGTTCGAAATGAACGTAAACTAAAATTGAGCGAGATAGCTGACATCATGAAGATATCAAAAGAACGTGTACATCATATTTTACACGAACATTTGGGTATGAGAAAGCTGTTTTCCAAATGGGTGCCGCGTTTGCTCACAAAACTTCAAAAAGACGATCGTGTCGATGATTCTAAGCGCTGTTTGGAACTGTTTAAGCGCAATAAACAGGAATTTTTGCGTCGGTATGTGACAATGGATGAAACATGGATCCACCACTACACACCTGAATCAAATAGGCAGTCAGCTGAATGGACAGAATCCGGTGAAAGCCGATCAAAGCGACCAAAGACCCAACAGTCGGCCGGTAAGGTTATGGCCTCTGTATTTTGGGATGCGCGTGGAATAATTTTCATCGACTATCTTGAAAAAGGAAAAACAATCAACAGCGAATATTATATGAACTTATTGGAGCGTTTGAAGTCGGAAATCGCGAAAAAACGGCCTCACATGCAGAACAAAAAAGTGCTCTTTCACCAAGACAATGCACCGTGTCACAAGTCGTTTGCAACAATGGAAAAATTGGTCGAATTGCACTTCGAATTGCTTCCTCATCCACCGTATTCTCCAGATCTGGCCCCCAGCGACTACTATCTATTCAAGAATCTCAAAAACCAGCTCCGTGGAAAAAAATTTAAGGCAAATGAAGAAGTCATCGCCGAAACTGAAGCGTATTTTGAGGGCCTTGACAAATCGTACTATAAAAAAGGTATCGAAATGTTAGAGAAACGTTGGACTGATTGTATCACTCTAAAAGGAGACTATCTTGATGAATAAAGTGGAATTTTGGGAAAAAAATGTGTTTTTCTTTCAAACGGAACGAACTTTTCTACCGATGTGTTAGTAAATTCGCATGCGAAGTTTCCTTTTTTTTCCTCTCGTTTTGTCTTCGCAAATGAACGTGACTCGGTAGCGACGAAGCATATATTCATATATTTCACAATGAAAGAAACATTAGAACATGAAAATGTCCAAAATCAAATGGAGTTGCAAAAAAAAAAGCGCTTGAAAAGAGTTTTGTATTATTTACTATTAGAATTCATTTGGTCCTACGATTGTCTTTCCTCACTCTTGGCATATTTTTTGGCGAATGAGCTGACCCAGCAAAAATTCATCCAAATACGAAAATGAAAGAAAAAAAAAAATGTGTCGAGTACGTGAAAAAAAAAAAAACAACAAAAACAGAACAAACGCATCACAATCTCTATGATGAAAAATCAAATGACAAAATGGATAAAAATGAAAATGAATGAAATAGATGAACTGAATTCGGTATTGTGTTATTTGTTTTTTTTTTTTTTGTGCGCGGAATGAATGTAGAATTGGGCAATGCATAAATGTAAGGAAAAGAGAAAGGGAGAGAATTGCTAAAGAGTGAGAGTAATCGAGAAACGGGGAATAGAGCAAGAGAGATATAGGATGACAAAGTGAGAGATAGAAAGCAAGAGCCAGAAAAAAAAAACGAGAAAGAGATCGAGAGCCAAAGTGATACGCGAAAATGAAAGAGATATGCGATAGAAAGAGTGAGCAAAACCAAAAGAGAAAAAAAAAACAAATGACTAAAAAGAAAATGAAGACGACACAAAACGGAAAAACAAAACAATTTAAATAAAAATCCAATAAAAATGTTCCGAATCATCACATAGAGATAAAAGTGAAGAGATATTATTTGGATAAATTTCACAATACAATGGGATTATCGAGTAAAACGACGAAAAAGCGCATGAAAAATTACAATTTATATATGTATAAATAGATGGCTTTTCATTCGAATGCTGTGTGTGCTCAACGAGAGAATCATTGCACGCGCGCTTAGCTATGAAATGCCGAACAGTGTACTTTTGTTATAGTTGTTGTGTTCCTTCTTGCTGTGTGTTCTCATTCATTTTTTTGGTAGATTGGTTAGAGTGTTGGCCATATGAAGAGAGGTTCCAATGTTGATGTGTCGGATATATTACTCTGTGTCTCTCCTTTCTTTTCATCTTTTTCATAAATTCTGTTTTTTTTATCTTTTTTTTTTCTTCTCTCTCTCTCTGGTTTGGTTTGACGTAAATGTGCTATTATTAACCATCAAATTGTACGAGGGCAAAAGTGAAAATAGCGGTGGGGGGGAGGTCCCGTTGAATGGCTATAGTAGCCAACAGTTTGGATAGATAAGCGGAAAAATTATCCATTATGTATGTTGCGCGTTTATTTGAGCATGAGCCCATCTATATTGCCATTGTACCATTGTCTGATGGCATATTCACTGCCATGCACTTTTCAACACAAAAAGAGCCAGAGGAGTGAGAGTGAGAGAGAGAAAGAGAGAGAGAGAGAAATGTCATACAAAGTGGTTCGCAAATATTCACAACACATCACACACACACACACACACACAAATATATACATTCGCTCACTCAGATAACTTACGGTTTTTCGACATTTTTACTGTGTGCAAAACAGTTTGACCTCGGCAACACGACAAATGTCCATTCGATCAGCCTAGAAGCGCTAGAGAGCGATATCAGTTCGCCGGGCCTATAAACAAAATCACTGAAAATGAAAACATGTTTTGTTTTTTTTTTTTTCGTTCTGCAATAGAGATGGGAATGAATTTTTCGTTCTGCAATGAAGAGTTTGGGTCAAAGTGGCAATGGAAGAAATAGCGAGTAGGTGGAAGAGGGTAGTAGGTGGTTGTGATGATGATTCAAACAAAGCTGCATCCGATGCGACCGAAATAAGATTAACCAAATAGAAAGAAAAACCACATAAATATCAAATAATAGAATAATGCCAGCAAAACATTTTTTTTATTTATATTTTTTTTTTTTTTTTTTTGGTATCGTACACACTCTCCCAATCTCTATACATTTATTTATTTTTATTTTATTTTATTTGTTTGTTATTTCCGTTTGTTTCTCGTCTATTTTGGCGTACGCTAGTGGCTGTTTGCAATGAATATTTTCTCTTTCTTATTCGTTTGTCTCACATCATTTTTTTTTTTTTTTTTTTTTTTGCTTCTTCTGTTGCCCTTATTTCGACTCTCTCTCTGTGTGTATTTTGCTGTGTATTTTCCATCTTAGACTTACATTATGAATAGCTATTTATTATTAATTCTTATGCTCTTCGGTTAGTTTAGTGTCGGTATGCCAATATATTGTTGTTATTGTTGTTGCGGTTGTCAAATTCATTTCACTTTGTCGTTAATCTATGGCTTTGTTTTAGCTGCTCATTATTCAGTATATATTTTTATAATTATTACTTTATTATTGTAATTTTTGTGTCTGTGAGTGTGAGTATGTGTTTCTTTGTGTATATTTCATTACATAATGTCATGTTCAGTATAACATAATAATTTCATCAATTATTTATTTATTTTTTTTTTTTCTCATCTTTATTTCCTTTGTTTGTGTGTGTGTGTGTATTTGTTTGTTGTTGTTGTGTAAGTTGCTGCTTATATGCTATAGTACGTACATAATAATCTTCGTTTTACCTTTAATTTTTATTTTTTTAGTATTATATTAATATTTCCATTCCTGCTGCATTTTGTATACGCGTTCACATTATTCTTTATTTTCGCTTCTGAGCAGTTATTAGCTAACGGTTGTGTTTTTTTTTTTCTTTTTTTTTTTAATTCGTATTTTTTTCTGTTGGTATGAGAGTGTCGCCGCCACATTTGCAACGTAATTCTCAAATTTATTCTTTTTGGATGACATTTTTTGTTATATATATATATCTATATTTATATATTTTTTCTTCGTTTTTTTTTTCTGGTTTGGGATTTTACCCGCAATCATACTTACTAATGTGCCTAAAAATTGCAATGTTGAGTGTTTCCAAATGGCTAATAATATTTTGTGACAGTTTTTGATTTTTTTTTTTTTTTTTTTTTTTTTTTCATTATTATTCTTCATCTTTTCGTTTCTTTGTTTGATTCTATTTCATTATGTCACCATTTATGTTCGACTTAAAATGCATGTCCAGATTGTCCACACTTCTTATAATGGTGTATTTTATCATCCTGACTCTCCCTTTGCTAATCCAATATATATATATATATAATTTTGTTTTTTTTTTTTTGCATTTTTTTCTCTTTATTTTTTTTTTTTTTTTTTGTTTACTTCTTCATCTTTATTCTTATTTTTTTCTTGTTTTTTTTTTTTTGAATTTTTTTTTTTTTTTGTTTTTTTGTTTTTTTTTTTTTTGTTCTGTTGTTGCTTGTCTGTTCGCTGTTTATCAATTCGCATTTTACCCTCACACAAAAAAGAAAATACACAAAATTGTTTATGTACAAAAATGTCACAGAATTGAATCATAACAAAAATAATAACAGCAAATTATCAAGAGAATCACATGATAGACGCCTGCCTGATGTTGATTGTGATGACTACAGCCGACGCCCGTTAATGGTGAATTATCTGGATCGCCAATGGACGCTTTTTCTAAGCCCAATAAATTTGGTGTGACGGTTGTTGCTGATGGATTTATTGTTGCCAATTTAGCTTCAACATTTTTATGATATACATGCAAAATGGACACTTCACACATAACTTTTATGCTTGGATTATATTTTGGCGCTGCTTGTAGTATATCTTGAATGATTGGACTTGATGATTGCACTTCAAGCGATGAAAATGTTGGCGAACCTTCGTATGTACGATAAACAACACGATAGGGATGCTTGTAAACCTGTTGTTTGTTTTTTGGTTTTTTTTTTTGCATTTGGCAATTATTTTTTTTTTTTTTTGCACAAAAGATGGAATAGAGAGAGAAAAGAGAATGAAAAAATCAGTTAGAAAAATGTCATTTATGATGAAAACACAAAGAAAAAAAAAAAAAAAAAAAAGTTTTAAACGAAAAATGCTGTCACATATAGTAACAATTCTCAATAAAAGTCACAATTCAAATCTCTTTCTTGATAATTAAAATTTGTTTTCTCTTTTCGACTTTTCCATTGTGAAAGTTTCATACCAAAGGTTGCCATTTTAAACAAAAATTCCATTTCTATTGTTTTTGATTTCAATAGAATCTTTCACTTAAATCCAAGTATTAGTCAAATATCAACGAATGGAATTTAAATAAATTCCATATTCTCTCGTGAAGACAATTCGGATTAAACTTTTCGCCCTGTTTATAATCGCCTAAAAAGTGAATAAGTCTCTGAACTGAGCTCAAAATATGCCCAAAAAAGTATGTACACGCATACCAACAACATCATCGTCATCATCATCATCATCACCATTAACAACTTTTCAACTAAAACAACAACAACAATAAACTAAAAAAGACGATAGCGTATAAAGAAGTCATTTAAGTAGCTTATGTGAGCGGTTTAAATCTATGTTTCGATTGAAATGCATTTGCATAAACATATTGGCTTGATGTATTGAGCCTTTTAGCTATGCAAGCTGGTTATAAGCCATTTTCAATGGCATCATTTCAAATTGAAAAGGGAAAAAGACGCAGAGAGAAAATACAATACCAGACAGATTCGGGCAAAGAGAAAAAAAGGATGAAAAAGTGAGGTGAAAAGTAACGGAGAGAAACTGTTTTGAGAATTAGAGTGTGGAAGATAGAAATAAAGAAAGAGGGAGAGGGAGAGAAAGAGAGATAAGGAAAGAGAGAAAGAGAGAGAGAGAGAGAGAGAGAAAGGGAGGAAGAGAGAAAGAGAGAAAAGAGAGGAGAGAGAGGTCAAAAGAATGATGTTTATGTAACATACATAGAAATTGACGCTGAAATATATTTCGATTTTCACGAACTTTAGTACGTTTGCCTTGGTTCGATTCACCAGGGATAAAACAATAAATATCAATCCAAACCGCATAAATATGAATATTTGGTAAATTATTGTGTGTTGAATGGAAACAGTTGGCAAAGTATATATGGGTCGATAAACTACCAAAAATCATATAATATATACATACACATACATACACCTGCATATGAAACATTCAAGTAAAATGTTAAATGTAAATTTCAACAGATATATTTTGTCTTTTATCATGAAAGCCCACAACCAATATTCAATTTATAGGATCAATCGTTGATTGAATATACATTGATTTTCAAAAACAATAACTAGATTGTCCCAATTACGTTAGCATCAATTTAGTTAATACACCTCAATGTCGTATGGATTTTTAAGCCAAATAAATTTGAAAACATTTTCTGCTTGTCTGTAAATGTTTACAATTTAATTGATGTGGCACACTGTATAACACCCATTGCAAGCTTTTCACTTAGACAGAGAGTTATAACATTTGTAAATTATGCACAATGGATTTTGATGTTTATGAGATTGTTTTTGGCTAATACACACGGAGAGAGAGAGAGAGAGAGAGAGAGAGATCGAGAGAAACCCAGGCGACCCCCGTCTTTTGTAACTTTGCATGTAACACAACAAACATCCGTTTAAGCCAGTTGTTCGAGCATCCTTCGCTTGTTTCATGCTTTTATATCATTCAAATTTTTCGTTTGGTTACTAAACAAATGTAAAATTATCATCATTTGTCGACATCTGTCAATTCAAAGTTTACTGATGTATTAGTCCTTTTGTCTGTAGATTAAAATTTTAGTCCTGCATATGGTAAATATTTCTCATGAAAAATTTCGATGATTGTTCTTACTGTGGTCGTTGTTTTTTTTTTTTTTTTTTTTTTTGTTTTTTCGAAGGCAATTTACAACATCGCAATGAATCATAAAAATATGAACAATGAACACTGCTGCACATTTCGAGCAATGTTTTTTGGTTCATTTTTTTCATTTTTTTTTTTTTCTTTTTTTATTCATCGTTGGTAATTTTTCCTACTCTCATTGTTCGGATGAGTTTTTGGTTTGGATTACGGAACTGGAAATATTCAACTCGGTATACTTGCATATTGGGTTTGGGGCGTAAAAACTAACAGGAAACCATACAAAAAAAAAAAAAAAATACTTATGTACTGGCTTATGAGCCGCATTATTTATATCAATAATTTCTTCAATCCAACATATTAAATGGCGAATGTTTTTGAAATATTTCGTTGGATTAACCTCAATTTTTGTTTAAAATACAACAATTTTCTGTGAGATTTCATATTTACAAGATACCAAGTTAGAGCTTAAATGAATTTTCATTCTTTTTTTTTTTTTTTTTTTTTGGAAATGCTATGCAACAACAACAAAATACATTGCGAATATATTTAAAGCAAACATTGTCAACGTCTGTTGTTAACGTCTGTTGTCAGCGTCTATACGTTTAAAAGTCATCGTCGTTGACATTTTATCGTTGTAAATGGATTTAATCCAACCACATTATTGCGACCCAATCAAATGATTGTTTTCGCCTTGGTTTTTATTGCTTTTGCTATGGTAAATTGTATAGTATAAGTCCTCAAGTGATAAATAAATTGCATTAGAATTCTCAAAATTAGAAGCGTATAAAGCAAAACATAAATTCCATAAGCAATTTAAATGTATATTATTGACGCAATTTTTGCAATCATATGAAATTGAATTGTTCATTGATGGCTGTGTTGTGTTTTGTGAATCGATCGAAATATTATGTTTATGCGAATGAAATGAATTTGTGGCATAAACACGTTGTCAATTGCAGTGAATAAAAGTGGATAAAAAAAAAAAAAATTGCATTGCTTATTTATGCACATTTATTTGCTATTTTGCACAGACGATCGGCAAATATTCATTATTATTATTATATGGTATATATGCGAATCGAATCGCATATATTTGCATGTTATAACAGACTATCATCTCTCTCTCTTCCTCTCTCTCTCTCTCTCTCTCTCTCTCTCTCTCTCTCTCTCTCTCTCTCTCTCTCTCTCTCTCTCTCTCTCTCTCTCTCTCTCTCTCTCTCTCTCTCTCTCTCTCTCTCCTCTCTCTCTCTCTCTCTCTCTCTCTCACTCTTCCCTTCTTTCTCGCCCTTCTTCTCTTATCCACTTCATATTGCTCTCTTTACCTCTCTTGCTCTTTGCATTTCTCTATTTATAATAATCAAAATACGAAATACTGAATTCATGACCAGGAGCCATGCATACATTCCAATTAAACTGATTTCGCCACTGTATAAACTTTATGATCAAACAAATATTTTTATTATATTTTATTGATATTCCCTGAAGTCACAAAATACTGTCAACATGTATGGTGAATAAGCAGAACGCATGATAAAAAAAAAAATCACCAAATTTACATATACGAAACGGTAAATATGCATGGGAAAATGTCAACGTGTTTCAAAATGTGTAACGCATTCCATATTACATTGTATATAATATTTTATTATGATTTAGATGATTTTTGTTTATTTGACTCAGCTAAAAATGATGATTTAGATAACCAATGTAAAAAAAAAAAAAAAAAAAAATAACCAACCCCGAAATTTCAATGGTTTTGATTTTGTTCGAGTTATAGACCGATTATATTATAGCTGGTAGAATAGGAGAAAAAAAAATTGTATGCGAAAACAGAGATAGAAAGAAATTGTAAACACATTTTGCTGAATAAACAAATAAATAAACTAATATATTTTCGATGTAACACCGATTAAATTGATTAATTGAAAAGTTTTTGAATTATGAGAAAAAGAATTGGCCCATTCGCTGAGTTGATTATTTTGTAATCAACGTTGAAAATGTAAATAGATTTTATGCCAACATTCATAAAATACATTCATCAATTTACAGGACATTTTTTAAAGGGCATCGCATAACAACATTTCAAATGTCTGTTTATTCATTGAGCAGATTTTATTGTTTGTTTGTTTCAACTACATTTGATAATTGAAAACAAAGTGAAAATTTTATTTATTTTTCCATTTGTAAATTTTTCTTAATATTCCCAAAAAATGCACTCAGGTATCCGCGAAAATATTCTATTATTTAATTTATATTGTTTATTCAATCCACTATAGTGATGATCACCAAAGAAAAAATTTGTTATTTTGCGTGTGAGTCGTTTTAATTACTATTTTCCGGAATAAAGTTGTAATGAAATAAACTCTCTTTAATTGTGTGTGTGTGTGTGTACACATGTTTTGATTTTAAATATATCATTTTTATAAAAACGAACTTTTAATTTTTAACCGAAAATTAAACTATTTTTCATTCTGTCTCTTCATTGGCCTCTCTTTCTCTTTCCTTTTGTTCCTTTGGTCTCACTGATTTTCAGGCTTTTTTTCCGTTTTTTTTTTCATTCCCTTTTCTTCAGTTTTTCCTCTTTTGCCTTTGTATTTCTCTCATTTTTCCTCATTTTGCTCTTTTTCACCGAATGTAAATGTGGTGCTTTATTTATGAGAACCAAGTAAATTGTTCAGTGTTAACTGTAGTAAATGTTGTGCTGGTTGTGACAGGCGAAATTATCAAATTTACACACACACACACACACAAACACACACACACACACACACACACACACACACACACACACACACACACACACACACACACACACACACACACACACACACACACACACACACCAAAAGCAAATAGGAAAAAAATGGATGCTTTGCCGCTGTTATTAAACATCAACTACGAATTCCTCTCTTGTTATTAACGTATATTTAAAATTCAATTTGCTTTAATTTGCATATGAGTGTGTGTAATTAGACAGAGCGATGACGGCCAAAAACTAGAACTCTGCATGGTCTCTGATTACGGGGTGTAATATCACAGCATGCTCATACACACACACACACATGCATACACTATTTATGCAGATGTATTCTGAGATTATATGGTCATATGTAGACACATTGACGCCGATGCCCTTCCAGTGTAAGCTTGTTGTTAAATTTATATGCGATACTCTCTCTCTCTCCCTCTCTCTCTCCCTCTCTCTCCCTCTCTCTCTCTCCCTCTCTCTCTCTCTCTCTCTCTCTCTCTCTCTCTCTCTCTCTCTCTCTCTCTCTCTCTCTCTCTCTCTCGGATTTACTGTTGTTATTGGTTTTTTTTTTTCGTTCCTCATTTTTCTTGTGTTTTAAAAGCGACAAATGTGCGCGGCGTGAAAAAGGATTTATGAAAGGAAAAAACGCGAAGAAAAAGAAGAAGAAGAAAAATAATAAACATAGTATGCATTTTATGGTTGGTTGAAAGATGTTGAAAAAAAAGCATCGGCATTTGCGGCAAAAAAAAGGGAAAGAAATATGTAGCAAAACTGAGGAATGGGTACAGTGTAGCGATTACACAAGTAAATTCTAAGTGGAAGCGTACTGAGGCCAATAGAAAGCAAAAACACAGAGAGAACGGAAGTAAGTAAACGCGAGTAAAAGAGATAGAGATGAAAAAGAAAGCAAGAAAAAGAGAAGAAAAAGAAAATCGAATACACAGTGCCCGAAGTACAAAAAAAAAAAAGAAAAAAAAAAGAAGTGTAGAAAATCGGATTCTATGAGCCATGCAATATGTATGGCTTACATTCGAATTCATGTTCATATGACAGATACGCGTACTTTAAACGAAATATAAATGTATTACACAGAAGACAGAAAGCGAATAAAAACGCTTCATAAATGTCTTTGCATGAGCGGAGAAACATAAACTACGATTCATCATCCAAGTGTAGATAATACTGTGTTAAATCGCTTAAAAAACGACAAATACAAACGCATCGATCGATATTCTTCATTTTTTTTTTTTCTTTTTCTACCCATCCTCAGTATTGCATGCATACACACTATATATGCTCGTTTGGATTCTTGCTCCAATTCATATACTTTACGTATAATGTTGTTGTTGTTGTTTTCTATGTTTTCTCCTTCATCATCATCACCATCATCATCATCATCTTCATCTTTTGCGCCGCTTCACTTCAAGCGAATGCGAATAAAATTTTACATCTATCTGGTTGTATGACGTTCGTTATATGTTCGTTGATTGAAAAATCAAACATGATTACTATTGCCGAATAGCAAGCCAATAAAAGAGCTGAAATGCGAAAATTGTGACTCTTTATACAATCCTCCCTAATATCTACACTGTGCCGCCAACATTGCCGTCATCATGATCATCATCATCATCATCGTCGTCGTCATTGTTGTCATTTGCATTTTTTTTTTTGCTATCTTGTTTGGTTTCATGTCATAACACATAGTCATAACTTTCAGTTAGCTAATTCTTATGACCTTCATTGTATGATTACAACGCATCTGCTGCAAATAAAATCTGCTCGTATTTGAATAGGTCAGCTGTGACAATTCTCATATCAACAAATAAAAATTATGGCAATGGCTATAGTAGATGATAGTAATGCTACTGAGCATTTCAACACAAATTCAAATGAAATAAAATAAAATCCATACCAAAGACATCAACAACAATAACAACAACAACAAAGAAATGAATATAAACAACAACATTTCATTAAACATTTATTTACGTACCTTTTTCGTATTGATGTACCATGTTATATTTGCAGCTGGATACGATTTTCCAACAGTACAAACGGCCTTGAAGCTATCATTGATCCCAATGACTTTTTTATCAACCTGTAAACTTGGCTCTTCCTTTGGCAATTCAACCACTTGCATATGGGCTTGACGAATTTCAGTATGGAACATCGGTGCATCTTCTGATACTTCGCATTTAAATTTACCAGACAATTCTCTAGTTATGCTGCGCAATGTAACGGTAGTCGAGTCAGACGATCCCTTCTAATTTAATTAGATTCGATATTTTTCAACATTGTAGACATAAAGCAGAAAGATGAAAAAGAAAAAGAAAAAAAAAACATATAAATATTTATTAGATTTTTAACTGAAGTTAATAATAATGTTTGTTGATAAAATAGAATTGTTGAATTGGAAAATTTTGTCTAAATTCATTTAAAGTTGATATATGTAATCTGGAAAAATTATTATTTTCTTCTCGTGTTACATTTGTAGCCATTTCCTTAGCTACGCAAATAAAAAAATTAAACTATGGAACTGAACACAATTTTCTTCTCATATCAAATAATTGACTTCGCATTTGACAATGTTCTCTTTCTCCCACTCTCTCCCTTCCCCCCCCTCTCTCTCCCCCTCTCCCTCTCTCTCACTCTCTCTCCCCCCCTCTCTCTCTCTCTCTCTCTCTCTCTCTCTCTCTCTCTCCCTCTCTCTCTCTCTCTCTCTCTCTCTTCTTTAATTTCATTAAAAAAGAAAATGATGATTTTTTCCCACCGAACAAACTCAAAAAATATTAAATTATTTCATGCATAAAGCAATTAAACTAGAACTAACTCTTTTGTTTATTTTTTTAATAAAATGTCATTTTTCAAAGGTAATTTTCTGTACACATACATATTGCAATTAAAATTAAAAATGTTTTTTTTTTTTTAATTTTATTAGTTTCCATTTCAAGCTATGACATTCACACATATCTTTATTTCATAAAACATTTTCGTGGAATTCATTTTAAACTAATGTTCGCAACTCTATGTTTAACATTCGTTCATGTCCTAATTATTATGAATTTTCTATGTGAATTACGTTTTTTTTTTATGTAAACTTTGTCCGTGCTTATCAGAAAAATTGCATAAAAAAAAACAACGTAAAATGAACGATGCCTGAAGTTTGAAATAATTTTTTTCTTTTTTTTCTATCAAACGGTTGCGAATCACCCATACACACATACACATTTCTGAGTTAAACTAAATGAATTTGAGTGACAAACAAAGCGCAAACTGATTTTGAAACAGTGATAGAGAGATGGAATGCAAAAATGAAAATTAAAGGCGAAATGAAAATAAAAATGGGCGAAAAAAATAGGAGCAGCTGAAAAATCACAGGAAATTGCTTAATGTCCGTACAAAGTGAGCAAACGTAAATTCATAAAGGTTGATATGTAACGAACATCACAGTCAACAAGCAAAACAACGAAATATGATGTCACATTTATTTTGAGGCAGAGTTTTCGCCGTGTTTTTTTAAGTTTGCTCTCTTCCTTGCTCTCTCTTTCTCTCAGCTCTCTCTCTCTCTCTCTCTGTGTGTGTGTGTGTTTATGATTTGGTTTGTAAGTTTTTTGTTCGTTGTGCTGTGTATACACCCCATCTACACCGGTCTGTTATTTTGCCAGAAACGGTCTTTACGGTTAGTGTTATGAGTGAGCGCGAAATGCACTATAAATAGTTGATTCGAATGTGATACGCAAGATATGGCAAAGTGGCATAGAGAATTTTCAAAAATCATTATTTGTTTGTGCTTCTGGTAGTATGTTTGTATTTTGTATTTTGTTGATGCGACTGAATGCATTTCTTTACTTCTTCCTCTTCTTTTTCTTCTTTTTCTTTTTGCAGTTCAAATCTTTTTCTCTTTCTCTATTTCTCTCTATATTCACACTTGAAATTGTATAAGCATCAACTTTGGAAACATTTGCCTTTAGTTTTCATCGTTTGGATATTCTTTTGGAAATATTTCGCTCTCGCTTACATTCACACTTTCCTTTCTTCTCATATCTATTTTCTTTCACTCTCTACATACACTCAAACTGTGCATATATTTACCTTCTTTTCCCGCGTCGCATCATACAAAATGTAATTCGTTTGACTTGCATTTTTCACTTTTTCATAATATAGATAACATGAAATATGCATTAAATGCTTGCACACGCGATACACATACACAATGGCAGGTTTGTTGGCCAAATAAGTGACTGCTTGATTTCATATTGGGAAGAGAATGAGCGAACCAAACAGAAAAGTCGAAAATTTATAAAAGCACTTTTAACGAATTCTCAGCAAATGCGTTACCATTTGGAATAAAAACTTGAATGAAGAAAAAAAAAAATAGGAGAAAACGAATAAGAAGAACAAGAAGAACAAGAAGAAGAATATGAAAAATGCAAACAAACAGTAACAATGTGAATGAAAGCATTCGCGCTGTCCAACATTCGCATATTTGACTAGAAACAAATGATAAACGAAACAATGGCACCAAATGCAACGAATGCACTGAATTAAAAGGAAGAATAAAAGAAAATACCGAAAATATTCAATAGCTTAAAAATCAGAGTGTGTATTTGAAAGATAGAAAAAGAGAGAGAGAAAAAGAAAGAGAGAGAGAGAGAGAGAGAGCGAGAGAGAGAGAGAGAGAGAGAGAGAGAAGAGAAAGAGAATGTGAGCGAAATCGTTTCCAGCAACTCTATTCTCGCCACTCTATCATTTCCATTGGTGAAGCTTAAGCTACAAAAATGCAACGAAACAAAAATCAAAAGCTTACACAACCAACCGAACAACAACCGAGATGAGATAAAAGCGAGACGCATAAACAAGTATTTCGACTGTTGTTGTCGTTTGCTTGTGTGCAGGATACGTTTATTTGGCACAGGAGCTACATTGATACCATATTCAGTAATCATAAATGTCTATGACAAGCCCTCTTATTCTCATTCTCTCTCTTTATCTCCCTCTTCCCATAACTCTCTTCGTTCTTCCCTTATTACACAGTGTTGCTGATTCATATAATTTAGGATTGAGTTTTCGTTATTCAGAAGCTTATAATTGCGTTAAAGTTCTTCATTTGGTGTTTTCCATGTTCTTCTTAACCATGTATTCAGTTCAAACTTTATGTTTTTTTTTTCTTGTGTGCGCTTCTTCTCTCATCGTTTCACAATTCTTTACGTTAAGTTGCCTATTGTGATGTATGTGGAAAAGACAGCCAGTAAAAAGATAGTGATAGTTTTTTCGTCATCTTTCCATCGCATGTTATATGTTAAGCCTATGAGAAGTGCAAGTAAAACATTTTTTACTCAGTCTTTTGCATCCGTTTGCTGTCTTTGCCACCACCTCTTTGTGCGATCGTTTCAGGCAATTTTCATCAAAAATAAATTTCGTCAAATGTATCTCCAAATCGGTTTAATACATAATATAAGCACATACTCATTCTCTTGCTCTCTTTCATTCTTCAAATCTCTTTGCAAGCACTCACACATACACAAACACACACCAACACTCACTCACACATAATGCCATAGACAGAGATTAATTTTCGCTTGCCTAATATATCGCTTAAAGGAAAATGTGCTGCATATGTTTTCGATATTGCGTATCAAACAAGCGTCATATTAAAAGTATCAACAGCTAACACACACACACACACACACACACACACACACACACACACACACACACACACACACACACACAAAATGTTGTTTGGGCGCCGAGTAGAATGTTGTCTGTAGAATGCAAAAATTGAGCAACATAAACGCGTCTCATATATTTAAACAACTCAATGTCAATTGCAAACTTTACGGAAAAGATGAAGAATGTAAAGTTAAATTTGAAATTAAACGAAAAATATCTTTGTGTGTGTGTGTGTGTGTATGCATATCAAATAAATTGCATGGCATTTTATGTTGTGCACTTGTTAGTTGAATAAAATTTCATAATTTTTCGAGTTTAACAATAATAATAACAATTTAAATAATGTTCAACAAGAGTAAAAGAGTGACAAAAAAAAAAACGAAAAGAAACGAACATCGCAGATATGAGATTTTTCCATCGTGATTATACATTTTCAACAAACTACGAAATTAGCAAAAATTTTCTCTTTTTTTTTGCAGAAATTAATTTTCTCTTCCGCTACAACAATCATGTACTACATTCACATCTATGTATATATCTATATGACATAGCTAAAATGTCTCTGAATGACTATAGAAATGAATTGAAATTACAACACAGATCATTTTACTTACATCAACTGTTATTCCGGATACGGGAAATACTATTGATGGTGGCGATTCCTTTGGAACATACCGATAAAATTCCTCACTCTCGAAATACCATCGAACCGAATACAGTGGAGCCTAGGGGATACACATAGTAAATAAAAATGTTGAATTGTATATATTTTTATAGTTATTATTATATTCACACAATTGTTAGATCATCTATATTTATTGTATGGCATCAAGTCATTTCTGTGTATAACTGTACATGTTTTATTTCATGCTGTTTCAGTTTTATTTGTGCTGGTTTGTGTTTTGTTTTATTTTTTTTTATTATTTTTTCCGTCTTCTGTCACACATTCCTTCTTACTCTTACACTTACTCTCACTTTCAATTTACTTTTATGGATTTGAGATTTGCGGTTAGAAGTGAATGAGTATGATTTTGTGTGTGTATGTATGAAATTCATGTCGAATTGAATGACAGCAATGGAATAAAATGCCGAAAATAAAACAATAACGTAAAAAGTACAAAAAAATTTTCGGTTGAATTTCAATATAATGACAATAATGACAATGGTGGAATGTGTCATTCAGTCAGTGAGTCAGTCAGTCAACCAGTTAGTCAGATGATGTGTGTCGGTATATCATCATCATCATCATCATCATCATCATCATCATCATCATCATCATCATCATCATCATCATCATCATCATCATACCAATAATAACAAAAATGGTTTGAGAAATTCAAAATTACATATATCAGTTGAACTTACTTGTTCCAATTCATATTGGCATGTTAGCGTTGCTGCATTTCCCGTTATAACCGCCTCTGGTACGAAAATTTTCAAATCTTTCAGACAAAAGGCTACAAAAGCGATGAAAAGAGAAAAAAAGAACAAGAAAGAGAGAAAGCAAATATGCAAATTCACTGTTAAAGATCTAAATATTCAAAATAGTAAAGAAAAAAATCTGGAAAAAAAATTGCAACAAGAAAAAGAATGGAAAAAAAAATGCAAGAAGAAATAGAATGCAAACAAAAAAAAATGTGAGTTGTTATTTGCTCTGTCTGCCACTGAGGTTTCCAATTCAAATGTTATTACATTAAACGAGTGCATTGCCTAAAGTGTTCACAAATAAACAAACATAACCGCCAAAATACCATTCACTACACAAATAACAAACAATTCATGATTTTTGTCGTTGCTCTTGGATAGTTTTATTTTATTCAAAGTAAAATGTTACAAATTGAAACAAATTATTGACTAACAAACAAAAAAGAAAAAGAAAAAGAAAAAAAAAAATTGGATTTTTTCTATGAATTTTTCAAAGTATCTAATTTTGACTAAGCATTTTGCATTTCATTTTGTATGAAATCGTTACATATTTCAATTTTGAAAGAGTTAATCCATTTCATAAATGAAATTGTAATAATATGATCCGTAGATCTATTTTATGGGTTGTTAATTTCATTTTGGGTCTTATGATAGATGACAACATCTTGATAGTACATGTTTGGTGTGTACCAGTAGTATTCATCAATTGGACGATCCAATGGGTAATAGAATGGTAAACTGTCAACATATCTTGAACCAGATCCAATACCAGTTGAAATTGTTGCATCAAAGGTGCTATATTGTGGAACGCTTGGTGCTTTGTATGGTGTAATATGAACATAAATTTGATAGGTCATGCCACCTTTTTTACCCATTGGCAATAATAAACGAGCTGGGAAACCATTGTGTGCTTCATAATTATCCATAACAACTTGTCCATTCATCATATTTTTATACAATTCATAGTATGTGGTACGATCCTTGACTTGATTGTAGAAATTACGTGATTCACGTGTAATAACATTATTGCCAGTAACTAAATCATATTTAAATACATCCAAAAGGAAATAATTAAAACGATTTTCATTGACATTATAGTAATTTTCATTTTCATCGTATTTTGGTCCCAAATAAATGCGAACAACTGATGGAGCAGCAACTTTTGAAGCAACATTAATTTTAACTTGGAATGGAAGATGATTCAAACGATATTGACGAGCTTTAATAACATAATCAACACCACGATATTGCGATACACGTCCATATGCATACAATTCAGACATATTATCTTCAACTGGTTGTTCAACATCAACAGCATTTGAAATATCAGAATCGAAGTAATCAAAATAAGTGGTCAATTTGTCAACAACAACTGATTCAATTTGTACACCATCATAACCGATTTCAGCTTGTGTATATGGTTTCATTTGATTCATGTATTTGTAGTAATAGTAAAATACTTTCTTCATAAACATCCAATAGGCTGGATCTCTCAATGTTGTTTCTGGATGTGCTAAAACGCTTGGATAAATAGTTCCTTGGAAGTATTGTGGTTTACCAAAGTATGAACCAAACACTTTGTATACATAGTACATGTAATTGTAGTATTTATAATTTAAGCTATCAGCATTTCCTTGAAGTATGTTACCCAAATGATCAATACCGCCTGGATATGAGAAATCATAGTATGTTCCATTGACCATATAGAAACGACCAGAATCGATGGCACGAAGTAAACGATCTTCATATGAATAGATAAAATCAACAGTATAATAATTTCCTTCATCATAAACAACATGATTTTCTTCACGTGACAAGAATGGATAGCCATAGTATGTGCGAAGATTTGGATAGTAGGCTGAGATTGGTGAATAGTATGAGAATTCTTTAATGGTGCCCATGTCATTTGATAAACGTTCCAAGTAGTAACGAGCTAATAATTGTTGATGGAAGAATAAGAAATATTCACCACGACGATCTTTGTACAAATTATATTCTTCACCGCCCATCCAGAATGGATAATCAATATGGAAGTAATAATAGTATGCATTCAAGCCAACATCTTCGGTAAAGTATGAAACGTATTGATCTTCATATGCAACCACATCAGAACCACTGTAATTCGAATAGATCACAGAATTGTAAACACCATCGACTTTCTTTACATTTGGGAATCCTTGTTGTTTCATCATTTGTGCACGTTGAAGTACATCAAAACTGAAGAAGTAATGTGGATAAATTTCATAGATGGCTGGCATTTGAACACCGGCAAATTCTGGACGATGAATAACAGCTACATGCAATGCGTAGACAAAAAGTCCTGGATTGACATAGAATCTAGCCCATAACATAACGTTGTAGAAGGTTTCGAAATCTGTGTCAAAAAAAAAAAAAAAAATGAAAATATGAAAACATTTGTGAATTTTATAAATAAATATTGGTATTGATTAATTTTTCATGCTTTTAAATCAAATGTTTCAATATGTGAACACATTTTTCAAGTCTTAAAATTTTGATTTTTTTGATTCACAATGAAACCAATTGAATGTATCTAAGAAATGTGCCTCATTGCAAATGAATTATTAATTCATTGAGGAATTCTGATAGAATTTAAAGAAAAAAAATTCAGGATCAGCATTTAATCATTTCATTAGAAAATCATTCATTGAAAAAAATATCAAAAATCATTGAAAACTACACTAAATATAAAATTGAATTGAGAAATTAATGGTTTGAATTTTACCTTTGGCATAGTAGAAAACGTGGAACAATGCGATTGCTTGACGACGATGTTGATCATTGTAGATGGAGAACAATTCGTTCAATGGCATCAATCCCTTTTTGTAGAAGTAATAGAATTCCTTGACGGCATCTTGATTGGTGAATTTGTCATAGCTTTGTTCGAAGTTGAATGATTGCACTTTGCTCAAAACATCTGGTTTGTAAATGGAGACTCCTGGTTGGTATGGATGTTGCAATACTTCAAAGATTGCCTTTTGCTTTGCCAAAACATCATCGGTGACTGGTTTTGACGAGACATGATCGCCACTGAAGGCGTATGACCCAGCTATGATGCTAACAAACAGAACACTTAAGATTGGCTTCATGTTGTTGACTGACTTTCATCTTCAAATGCTAGCCATATTTATACTCAATTCAAATGGTAGAAAATCACATAATCGCCGGTGTAATCAATTTTTTTTTTTCTTCTTTTCTTTCTTGTAATCAAATTTCATTTCTTTTTTACACGTTTCTTTCGTTGCACAACCGATATGATTTCTTTGAATCATCACAATTATCACTTGAAAATAATTAAAAGAAAAAAGCAAAAATATTGTCCAAATTCATTTGATATTGCTAATTACCAATATCATCACTTTGATTATTTATGTTTTTTTTTTTTTGATGTACGTATTCGGTGTTGGCAAGCGATGGCAATTATTTACTTTGATTTTCTCTGTTGAGATATTTTTCTATTGCTGCATCATTCATGCCTGATAAACGACCTGCTCCGGTTATTTATTTTGCCATTTATTTTTGCCGTTGAGTAACGCATTTGTTATCAATTGTAAACGACAAATCATTTCTTCTTCATTCTGTTCATTCTTGTTATGCATGATGATATTTTGAATGTTTGCTTGTGCTTATGCTTCTGTTTCTGCTTTTACGTTTTTCTTTGGAATTTTGCGGTTACTGTTGTTTATTTCTTAGTCTTGTTGCTAATTTAATTTTTGGACATTGGATTGAATTTAAAGTATGCACAATATACAGATTACCATGGAAACAAGCTCATAATTCTTAACACTCATAGATAACAACACACGCACGCACACACACACACACACAAACACACACTCACTCTTTCTCTCTCTCTCTCTCTCTCTAGTTTACAATTTCATCATATAAATTATATCCAAATCGCAGTCAAAAATGAGCATATTTCGCATTGCAAATGACGCATGTATTTGTGTGCACGCATAAAGGATTGCCAAACTGTGATTTGGATTTTGGTTTTGGATTGAAATTGTGTTTGAGCTTGAGTTGAACGATGCTTCTTTATTTCATATCTATATCCAACTCTCTCTCTTTCTCTGTTTCTATCTCCCCCTCTCTCTCTCTCTCTCTCTCTCTCTCTCTCTCTCTCTCTCTCTCTCTCTCTCTCTCTCTCTCTCTCTCTGTCTGTCTGTCTGTCTGTCTCTCTCTCTCTTTCTGTCTGTCTCTTTCACTCCAATACATAACTAATGCAATGGATGGAATATCATAATGCTGAATGCTTCAGTTATTCAATGGATGTAATGGCTCATTATAATTTATAAATGAGATGGTAGAGTTTGTGACAATGTCCAACATGCATATTTTATTTCAATAATTTATCGTCAACAATATCATATTTTCCCTTCTATCAGTAGTAAATAACACTCCATTGTATGTATTTGTGTTTGTTTTTTGCTTCGAAAAATTCATCTCAAAAATGCATGCTCATTTATATACAATACAGTATTTCATTAAAGATAAATCGATCATTTGTGTCTATTAGACAATGTTTAAATATTTCAATTTTCTCGTGTAAATTTAAATTGAAAATTGGTTTTGTATCACATTTCTCTTATTTGATGTTGATGCCATTATAAAACAACTTAATTAATTTACACTGTCAATTGAATGTCGAATCACACAATATCAACACCAAATTCATTTTGTCATATTTTTTTTATCCCATGGATTTTCCATTTTCAAGTTGTTGTTCAACCATGAAATATTAAACCATGAAACATGTTCAAATCGATGATGAGCGATTTTCGAGTTCCTTTTATGGGGATTTATGATGACAATATTTATAAAATCTCTTCGATTAACATTGATTTCAGGTGAAATGATTTGATAATACGAATCACATCAACGACATTACATTTCTCAAAGAAATAAAAAATGATTTATTTATTTTTATTTTCAATCATTTTGAAAGATTGATTGCATTTTTGTTGAATTTTGTTTTTAATAAAGCCTACTCATAAATTATCTTTTTCATGAGTTCATCACTATCAAACTATGGAAATTTTTCAACTTTTCCAAATTTTTTCTTTGTCTTTTTTTTTGGTTCATTCATACTAAAACAAATCGACTCAATTTTGATTGTTCAAAAGATATAGCAATTTGTTGCATCAATTCAAAAGTTCATTAAATCAAATCAACAAAAAAATATACAGCTTGGAATTTGTGTTTGAATGGACAATTGAATACGAACGGTAATCATACGGGAAAAATTAAAGTCAACATCATTCGACCAATTATCATAAAAATTATTTTCTTTTTTTTTTAAGGCTCACTTTTTATGTTTATTTATTTATTTATTTGTTACGATAGATAATGTTGCATTTTTGTATTACATTTCATAGAAATTTATCATATTTTTTTTCATTGTATTGAATTTGGTCGTTGAGTAAATCATTTCCGACAACAAAGTATTAAATCACTGAAATGTGAAATTGTTTCATGAACAAATGTCAGAAGCCGTAGATTATCATATTCCACAATTTTAATTAACATGCAATGAGTTGAGATTATTGAAATTTCAACAATTTTTTTTTTTTTTTTCATCAAAAACCATGTCAACAAACACTTTTATTTTTATAATTTTCACAATAAAATTCGTTCTACTTAAACTGAAAAATGATAATTGAATACTTTTTCGAAAATAGTCATATCATTTGAAGAAAAAAACATTGAAATATTTGTATGTTTTAGTCTCTAAATTGATATCTTTTCATAAGACACTTTAAACACTTTTTTCTTCTACTGTAACTTTCGTTTATTCATTTGTTCTGGATTTCTGAATTGTTTGCGTGGCAAAAAAAAAAAAAAAAATCATACCTCATTTGATAAAACCATGATGGCCATAACAAAAATGTTTTTTTTTTTTTAACATTATTTTCGTTTTCAGCCTGAATGTAGCTCACAATCGTTCCATATATCGTTTGTATTCGTCAACAAAATCTTATCAGACGTTAACACATTTTTGTCATATAAACATCGCAGTCAACTTGAAATCGTGAACAATCATCCAAAATTATTCCATAATTTATTTAGCTAAATTGATAAATATGGTTGACATTTTCAGTTTGAAGTGAATCTACAGAACAATGTCATATAACAACAACAACATCATCATCATCATCATCATCATCATCATGAACAATAGAAAACAAATGAAAGCGAATAAATTGAGATTTGCAAGTAGTAATGGATAATGCTAAATTATTACCACAATTCATTGAATTGAGCATCCATGGAAAAATCGACATGATACGTGATAATTGTTTTGAATACAATGTCTATCTATTTTATTCAATGCCAAATGTATGTTTGCCTATTCATTGTTCATCAAACCAAGTTATGTGCAGTAAATCTTGCATACAGAAAATCTTTTCATACAATAAATGCGATTCATAGAATTTTTAGTAAGCTACTCTGTGTGAATAATAAGACGAAGTATTTTACGCACAAACAATTGTACAATTTCACTATGAGAAATTGCCTGACCTTGTCGAAATGGATTGAGTTGAGTCTAAGTCATCAAGTGTAAACTATTCAATTTCATCGAATATTATTTGTTGTGTTTTAGTTTATGGGAATATAGGCAAAATATAATTATATCGATAAGATGCATTAAATGAATTTATATACAATTTTAAATCGAATTCATCACAAATCAAATGCATCACAAATTGAATTTATCATATCGAAGGCTACAAAATCGATTATTCATTCAGTGAAACTATTATCAAATAAAAAGGTGAGAGAATTATCAATTTAACATCATTATTTATGAACAATTTCAATTTGGTTCAAAAACAATTGAAAATTTCATGCAGAAATGCAATGTGGTTTATGCCATTAATCAATTAAATATTTAATAATACAACACTATGGATTTAGTGGTGTGCTAAAAGCAAAAAAAATAAAGAAAAAAAAAATGTACCATGGTGCGATAGCATGAAATGCAATTCACATGATTTGATATCGCATGAAATGTAAATCCATGATTAGCGTCAATTTGGAAAAATAATGACATTACCGGGACTTAAACAAAAAAAAAAAAAATAGACACCATGCACCAATTTGACATTGAAGAGCGATGTTTTTTTTTTCTCGGTAACCTTGATACAAAAAAAAAAAAAAAAAGTGAATGACAATCATCTATCAAAGTAATGACCCAATTGAATCGCCTGACTTGACAACATACATAAACACTAAAACACTAATACAATTCCATTCGCTGCGATTGAATCTCATGTGATTATTCGTACTGTATATTTTTGTTTGTTTTTATTTGTTTGCTGGGATGGCCGAAAAATATTTAAAATTATGACGTTATCATTTAATTTAATTAGGAAGAAGAATTAATTTCATTTTTATTTGAACAGATATAATAATATAATATAAAAGAAGCATCAAGCATATGCCAGATGTTTCCAAATAAAAATAGATTATTGTCTAAATTATTTGATAAGAGCATCATTGCATTGACATTTTCAAATGAACTGTAAACTGAATCAGTGTCTCGCATGTGTCTATGCAAGTTTACTGAATATACATTTATTTGTACATGACTATACAATTGATGTTGTTTATATATTTATATAGATTGATGAAATGTCAAAGCAAAGCATATTGTCCACGTAATTTGATTAAATCAGTCAAATCATCGAATGGTGGGATGAAAAACAATTTGAAATATTTCAAGTACATAAGAAATAAGACCAAAACGAAAACAAAAAAGAAAAACATGTTGTTTGAATTCATTAAAATTATAAACGAATGAGAAAAAAAACAAAAATCAAAACACTGTGCACAGTTATCGAAGCTGAAGATAATAAAACGATTAGTACACATCTGTTTTGAGTAGCTACCGTTATGCTTTGATAACATATTTATAAATAAACATTGCTCGATTTTATTCAAATGTTGTGCATTTTTTTTGGGTATAAAAGCGTGTCGTATCATAGCACAACGTTCTTTTGTCAAATTTGAAATGAGTTGCAAAGTTGGTATTTAAGTGCGCTTTGTTCAAAATTCATCGCAAATGACAGAGAGCAAAATAAAATTTAATTAACAATTTGAAATATTGTATTTTGATTTAAACGAATAAAATTTTGTTTAAAATAAAAATGCAGTTTAAAATAAGAGAGACAGAGAGAAAGAGAGAGAGAGAGAGCAAGAGACAGAGAGACAGAGAGAAAGAGAGAGAGAGAGAGCAAGAGGCAGAGAGAAAGAGAGAGAAAGAGAGAGCAAGAGAGAGCGAGAGAGAGAGAGCGTGAAAAAGAGAAAGAGTGAGGAAGAATGAAAAACATCAACTAAAAAAAAAAATGAAAAGAATCCATTTCATCATTTTTGCAAATGGAAATAAACACTCACCGTGTAGAAATATTTCAGAGATGATTATCCATATTGCAGCTACCAAATTAAACCAGTTGCAAAATCCTCGCTTTTTTCTCGTCATATTTAAGCAGCTGTACGCATTCACGGCTCTAATCTTTTTGGAAAACTAATCTTTTGTTCCTTTGAATATAGCTCGGTAGTCAATGTGACCGAGCGCGCGTTTCTCTCAGTTTTTCACTTGACGATTCTTTTCGCGTACTCTATGTTTTTTCTTCTTTTTTGGTGTTCTTTTGCGCCGGCCAAATAATTTTAGATCAGTGTTTTTGTGTTGGTTTTTAAGCGTCTATCTTCTATTCAATTCAATTATATGTATTTTTTTTTTCTTTCGTTTTTCTCTATCTTTTTGTCCTTTTGAAAATGCGCTTTTTAATCGTATTTTCTTTTTCTATCACTTTCTCAGTGTTATGCTTACTGCTTTGTCAGTGTCCTTTTACAAAGTTCGTTTGGTTAATATAAAACTGCTCCGTTTGTAAATTAACTATATTAGCATCATCAGGTTTTGCCTTATTTACGATTCACTGTAAGAAATGAGAAGATAAATTAAAATGAAAATTGATTAGTAAATTATGCAAATGGTTCATTTAAAGGCAATGATAGAAGGGGTTTCTTTCTTTCTTTTTTTTCTATTTTTTTTTTTTTTCATTCTTTCTTTCTTTCATTGAGCAAACATTCAGTTTTCACCATAAGTTTTTCGCTTCATTCATGCTTTTTCCTCATCATTTCGTTGATTTCCCTATTTCCGTTCTTGATTCTTGGATATATATATATATTTTAAAATGAAGCGACACAGTAATACTGAAAACAACACCAACAACATTTAAAGACTCGTACAAAATGATGGCAATCAACAACTTAGCAAAATATATTGCTTAATGCATAAACAGACACAAAGACGGGATACTGAAGAGAATAAGTACAGCTAAAAACAACAACAAAACGAGACAAAAAAAAAAAAAAAAAAAGAAATCAACGCTAGAAAATCGCATGAAGGTCTAAATCTTTGGTTGACTTGACGCGCATTTGCACTCGTTCTGTCTATAGTATGTGTTTTTTTCCTTTCTTCTTCCCCTCCTCTCTCTCTCTTTATTCTCGTTTGAAACATCTAAATCATTGTTGTTCGATAAGCCATTAAGATTTTCGATATTTATTGGAAAATTATGATAATGCGAATAAAAACGACACGAACACATCTCATTTTGAGATGAGGCAAAAATGTCAAGAGAAAGATGGAGCGAAAGACAGAAAAAGATGAAGAGTCGATGAGATACACACACACACACACTGAGAGAGAGAGAAAGAGAAAGAGAGAGAAAAAATCGAATGAAAATGTCGTCGCAAAATGCATGCAGCGCAGGGAATGTGATCAAGTGTTCAAATGGATGAGAGGAGCAAAAGAGCACTGTAGAGAGAGAGAGAAAGAGAGAGAGAGAGAGAGAGAGAGAGAGAGAGAGAGAAAAAAAAAAAGAGTGTATGAAAGAAAAATGGTGAAAATCGATTTAATGGCAACATCATCGTGAAGGCTCACGACACAGATTAGCGCTTCTTATTCAATACTTTTGTACTGATGAGCTATACAAATATGCATAAGATGATGGAATGTTGAACAGTATAAAAAAAGAAGAAAAGAACAAGAAAAAGAAGAAGAAGAAAAAACGTTATGTCAAAGATGACATTTTTGTCACACGTTACTCGTGGATAACTTTATATTTGTTATCCACATTATTGCCAACAAATTGATTAATACACTACGCATTTTCTTTCTATTTCGAACCAGATATTCCAAGAATATTAAGTTTTTCATGTTTATGCGGATATTTTGCCTCTAAGGGGAAGTTTTTTTTCTATCGTTCACTGTTTGAGAATGTCTGTAAGCAAATGATGTCTTTTTAGATAATTTTTGTTTTCAACTTAGTTTTTTGTTTTGCAAATCATTCAGCTTAGATTTTGTTCGTTGAATAAAGAGTGAATTTTGTTTTTTTCATTGAAATTATTTAAATTATTCTAAAAACTCATTTCATAGTTAAATGAAGTGAATGTTAATCAAATAAATTCTCAATTGAATACAATACTTTAAAATACAGTCATTTTCATTTTTTATCTCTCTCTCTGTCTCTCTCTCTCTCTCTCTCTCTCTCTCTCTCGCTTTGGGTTAACGTTTTTGAGTGTCCTCGATCATTGTTCACATATACGCATTTGCGACATTTATGATATATGTTCATTGAATTGCGTACAATTTGGCATACACACGTCTTCACAATATGAAATTCACAATTGTAAATGTCTTGAGACGTATATTGTTGATGATTGTACATTGAGTAGAATGATCGATGATAAACAATAAAAATAAATCTGTACATTATTTCTCCATTGTGTGTCTTTGCTATTTCTTTATTTCTTCTGTTGGACGTCGATTTTAATCACTTTGTCATAGTCACTTGGTTGCACGTAAAAAAAGCTCTGATAATTTAGTCATTTCAGTTTGTCAGTATTATTGTTGTGTCGAGACGAAAAATAAGCAAAATACACACACTTATTCAGTCACGCATACACACACACACAAACACACATTCATATACATATACAAACCAACAATATTCGCTGAAGCGCAATTTTTCCTCAACAACAAATAAAAAGGTCGACCAGAAATTGAAGAAAAACAAATTAATTTATTTAAATTAAGTGTGTATTTCATTTGATCACATTGCTATGCGACACACGGTTTTCTATATTTGCCAAAGCTAAGATAAAGGATAAAGACAAAAGTGCAAGAGATTGAGAAATAGAAAGCGAGAGAGAACAATGCTAGAGAGAGATGGAGAGTGAGAGACTGAGAGACTGAGAGAGTGAGAGAGTGAGAGACTGAGAGAGTGGGAGAGTGAGAGAGAGAGAGAGAGAGAGAGAGAGAGAGAGAGAGAGAGGGAGAGAGTGAGAGAGAGGGAGAGTGAGAGAGAGGGAGAGAGAGGGAGAGTGAGAGAGAGAGAGAGAGAGGGAGAGTGAGGGAGAGTGAGATAAATAGAGAAGAGTAAAAAGAAAACGAGCGAGAGGAAGAAAAAGAAAGAAGGGAAGATGGTGGAGGGGGTGTTAGAAAAGTGAATGTGAAAAGAAGAAAAGAAAGAATGACAGCTAAACAGAGAACGATATAAGTAAAACGAAAGTGGGTTCAAGTTATTGACGCAATAACGAGACTAACATTGTCTTTGTTGGTTCGTTAACACGTAATGTAGAAAAACGGTTGCGCGCACACAAATTTACAGTAAAATACAGTACCAAATACAACGAATAACATAGAAAAGAAGAAAGATGTTAGTAGAAACGATCTTGAATTGTACATTATGAACAGTCTGTAAAGGACAATTTAATCGCCTTACGTGGGATGCAAACGCAAAGAGCTGGTTGACACAAAAACAAAAGCAATGAAATTGGAAGAAATCAGCTTCACATAGCGCAACATCTTTTTGAGAGCACATCTTTTGACGGTTTCATTTCATTTAAACATTTCGAATCGTTGCCATTCATTTTGCCCCATTGTGGGGGCTTGAAAGAGTGTGAACGATTTAGCAAAAAAAAAAAAAAAAAACAAAAGCAAGAGAAGAGAGGAAAAAAAAGAAGACACGATGCAAAATCAGCCAACGAAATGAAAAAGTAAAAGAAAAAAAAAAACAAAATAAAAATAGCACCACTCACACACGCACTTCGTAAAATGGAAAAATATTAATGATCCACAAAATTTGGCTTTACACAAACGACTAATCTTAATCTCTTTCAGTGTTCATTAACGAAACCGCTTCTTGGATTTTATATTCTTTGACGTGCGGTGTGTACTCAAAAACACACAGACAGTTAAAGAGAGTTGAAGAGCTGGTGAGTAATAAGTACCGTCGTAGTCGGTTGTCTGTGTACCAAATCCAATAGAATGTTTACCATGGCATCAACTTTTCGTCCACGCTTGTATTGGCGGGCGCGTTAAATATTTGCATTGTTTATGGCATACGAAAACGATGAGATGAGATGAAGAAATGAAAATCGGCTAACCGAAACCCAGAGAATATTACGTACAAAACATTGTGTATACATTGTGTAAGAATGTTTAAAACAAGTCGCTATTCGCGCTCTCGTTTTTTCGGTTTTTTTCTTTCTCTTTTTATCTTTCGCTTTCTCTTTCGATTTTTTTTTTCTATTTCTTTCTCCATCTCTTTCTCTCTCTCTTTCTCCCTCTCTTTCTCTTTCTCTCTCCTTCTCTCTCTTTCTATCTCTCTCTTTCTTTCTTTTTCTATCTTTATTTTTCCTTCTCGCTATCTCAATGTTCAATTTTCGGTAAAGTGTGCAGTGCACAATGGGCCGGTATATTCGAATACAGAATACATGGCATTTTTCCATTCTGCATAATCTATAGATCTATTCATTTGAATTAGCCATCTTTGCCATCACTCCTCGTTTAGTCTTAAATTGAAGTTAACGGTGATGCCCAGACCGAAAGCATCGTCTAAACATCCAATGGAAAATTGCAACCATGGCAAAAATTGAAGAAAGCAAGCGAGCAAACAACGAGTGAACGACAACAACAAGTAGAGAGAAAAAAAAATTAGTCGACGAGCTTTGAGTAAAAGT
This sequence comes from Resseliella maxima, assembly GCA_029041755.1. Lineage (NCBI taxonomy): Eukaryota > Metazoa > Arthropoda > Insecta > Diptera > Cecidomyiidae > Resseliella > Resseliella maxima. The sequence goes on from JAQOWM010000568.1 coordinate 3,099,033, forward strand.
AACAAATGTGCACTAACAACAAGAGAATGAGCATAAAAGTAAGAGTAAGAGTAAGGAATGAGTGAAAGAGAGAGAGAGTTAGAGAGAGAGAGAGAGAGAGAGAGAGAGAGAGAGAGAGAGAGAGAGAGAGAGAGAGAGAGAGAGAGAGAGAGAGAGTAGGAGAGTGAGTGAGGACGACGTTAAGGTGTCATGTTTTGACTATAATAATAGTCATAAAATTGATAATACGAAGAAATATAAGAGAGATCGCAACAGTGATGTCAGTGTTCGGTTTTTGGGGCTAAACAAAACGGTGTTGGCCATCGTTGAAACCAAAACAATAAATGAACACCGAAAGTATACCATCACTCTCTCTTTCTCGTCCTCTCCATCTCCCTCTCCCTCTCACTCTGTGTGTGTTGGTTACTGTGTGTGTGTGTGTTAAATGAAAAACATCTTTTCGAAAATGTACTTTTCGAGTTTTATCCCCGCTGTGCAATTTTTCGGTATTTACCATGTTGAATTGGCTAGGCTACACGGACATACACACACACTCTCTCTCTACTTTTCTCTATGTATATTTCAAAACATCATGTCGACCGCTTGGCTGATATAATGTTGGATTTAAGCTTGTGCGGCCTTTCGTATATTATGAATATTCAAATTGAACAAAAATATTTAATGATGGTTTTAGGTTTTAAAGTGAAAATAAATTAATCAAACAGCTTGCAAAACAGGAAAGCGTTCTCTTTCTCTTTTTTTTTTTTTCATATTGTCTACGAATTTCTTTCCGCGTATTCTCCTCTATCTCGCACCTTCTCATCTTTTTTACATTGACGACTTGAATTTGAATGTGAAAGAGATTAGTTTTGTTTTTGGGAAAATGGCAATGAGACCACATCGAATCATGGTTCCTGTATAAGGAAGCGGAAATGATAAAAGAGAATTGTTTGTGAAAATTTTGTGTTTTGTTTGCAATTCATCGTTTTCCTTCCATTGATCAGTTTGATTGGTTGACTTTATAGCGGCGCATATTTCCATTTTAGCCGAAAAATTAAAATTAACAGCAAACAATGAATAAAAGTAGGGAAAAAGAGTGTGAGAATTGGAATGAGTTTCAAGTTGATTAATATCAACAAAAGCAAACTGAAATACCTAAATTATTTCGGTTGAAAATCGAATATTTTGTAAACATGAAATGAGTTTTGATGCGCGTGTTATACTCACAACAATTGTTTGATATATTCACTTGAAGAAATAACATTTCAACATTTAATTTCAAAATTAATACGATTCTTGTTATTTGAATGGTAATAACACTCGTTTGAATGTTACAAAATAAAAGGCATGGACATTGGACATTGGACAATGAATTCAAATCAATGTGAAACAAGCGAACGAATGTTTTTGAATGTGAATTGTGAAAATCGGTCAAAATGAACATCATAATGCATTAAATTGAAAGGTAAATCGTTGGCAATTTAGAATTTAAACACATACTTGAAATTTATGCAATTTTCGTTGTGTTTTATGAATTAGTTTCGAACTTAAGTACATAACGATTGCGGTGTCAAAATTTGAATGCTACTTTTAAATACCATTCACCGACGAATAGATGTATGTGTTTTGTAAGATAAATGACAAATGTCTGCATTTAATATAAGTCAAACGAAACGATCACTAAAGGTGGTTGGTTCTTCTTTTTTTTTTTTTTTTTTTTTTTTTTTTTTGGTGCTGAGATACACCTCAGTCTCAGTGGCATTGTCAACGTGGTTGTACAACTGCCATCGCCAGCTTCAGTCTAATTGCAAATGCCATTGCTCTTGACGATGATTTCAGTGTCTGTCTTTTTTTTCGCACACACACACACGAATGCAATAGAAAATGTTCTCACCAAAAACGACAGAATTTTCAACCATAATTATACAATACACGATTTATACGTTATTTGGTAAATCGAATGGCCATCGAATTTTCATGTGGCTACCATTTTCAACGTTGAAATTTATGTAGTGGTAATGGCTGTGTGAATTCACAAATTTTGTTTCTCTTGCCAATTGAATTTAATGCTTTTTGGTCTCGAGCATTTGTGTTAGCACACACAGAACCATTCATATATATATATATATATATATATCATCAATGGTGTACAACCAGTAGTTCATTGATTTAGCTTTATTGCACGAAAACGAAAAGCATGCGGTAAAATCAGACTAACGAATATTTACGTAAACGATGGAAATTTATTTTGGTTTTTGGTTTGAAGTGAAACGAAATGAATAAAATATCGGAATTGTTTATAGCGGATTCTTGCGATTTTGAAACATTGATGAAAGATTTGTTTGCCAAACAATTTCGCTGCATCCAGGTATATATATAGTAAAGGTGTGTCTGTGTTATATATATATAAATGGGCATATCGATGTTTACTGAGACAAATGCGAATGGGTTTTCACATTAAATCGGAAAGACTTTAATTTGTACATTGTGTTTCATCGATGTTTGTTAATCGGATGTGAGAGATTTGAATGAATGGTTATACTATATATTTAACAAATGTATGCGCTGCCATGAAAATGTTCCGTCGATTGTTAATTTCAATTATGCAAATATCTTGGAAAATGATTTTGGAAACGAAGAGGAACAATTTCATTTAGCTGAGAATTCCCATAGCTGTTCGAATTTCATTTTGAATTTGAAATTCACCAAACAAAATTTTATTCATCTCACTTTTTACCACTGTATGCCAAGTGATAGCGAAGAGAAAAATTGAAAATGCCAAACAGAGAGAGAAAGAGAGAGAGAGAGAGAGAGAGAGAGAGAGAGAGAGAGAGAGAGAGAGAGAGAGAGGGAGAGGGAGAGAGAGAGAGAGGGAGAGGGAGAGAGAGGGAGAGAGAGGGAGAGAGAGGGAGAGAGAGAGGGTGAGAGAAGATGCAGGGAAAAAGATAGATAAATTATATGAAAAAGAGAGCGGGATTTCAGTGAATCAAATTTTCGACATTGGATTTTAATGAATTCTCGTATGTCATTTGCCTTGAGACCGAAAAATAGTCGAGTGTATTGAGAGATCATACACATTTGTCGAAAAAAAAACCTCTTGAAAAAAGAAATCATTTGAATATTTTTCGCAGCAATTAAAACATTTTATGATGTCTCTAGATAAATTTGAACATTGATAAAAATATGAATAAAAATAAAAAAACGTGAGAGAAAGCTCTATCGCTGACTTTTATTTCGAATTTTAAAAAAACGGCTTGAGTTTCAATCATCATTATTTACTGCGGCAAATGAATAAATTTTGCATTTGACTTTGTTGGATTGTGTTAACCCCTTTTGCAAAGATATAATTTAACTATAATAGTATTTTGTTGAAAATTCGCGAACATTTCTCATTCCATAACAATAATAAAATGCGGCACAACCACCAAATCAAGCATAAATTAAAAAAAAAAAAAAAAACAAAAAGACAAAAATCACCAGAGAATGAAAAAAGGAAACTTTTTCGATGGAATGAATGCAAATGTTGAACGGGCCACTTGCAACTTTTGCTCAACAATTAAGAAATAAATCAGACAGATTATTATGTGTAAGTGAAGTTATAAGAAGCGATTTAAATTGTTTTTACTCGTCCGCATGCTAGTGGTTTCATTTATTCAATATTGTGTATTTTACAATCGTGTTCCCAGTAGAACATTAACGGAATGAATAATAAATAGAGATGCATGGCAGAGAGTGATAGAAAATGAGTGAAGAGAAAGAGAAAAAGAGAGGGAGAGAGAGAAGAAAGAGTGAGAGAAAGAGAGAAGGAAAGAGAGAGAGGGTGAACGAGAAAAATGAAGAAAATTCCTAGCGAAAATCGCTTCTCTCAATGGAATTGAAGTTTTCGTATCGTTTCACATTTCAAAGACTTTTGCCACATTTTTGGCTTTCATTCTCTTTCTTTCTTTCTTCTTCTTTCGCTCTCTCTCCCTCCCTATCTTTCCTTATCATTCTTTCTCTCTTTTCCTTTCTCCATCAATTTCTTTTTTACGCCTTCCGCTAGAGAGTTTGTAGCGGTTGCATACTTTTCACCAGTTGCATTTGTTGCAATCCATTCTCCTTTTTCAATTCTTTTCTCTTTCCCTCTTTCCCTCTCTCTCTCTCTCTCTCTTTCTCTCTTTCTTTCTCTTTCTCTCTCTCTCTCTCTCTCTCTCTCTCTCTCTCTCTCTCTCTCTCTCTTTCTTTCATTCATTCATTTTTCAGGCATGCACCTTTTGAAAAATGCGACCAGCATATTATTCAATATGACTAAATGCTGCAAATATAATTTGTTTCACTATTTTACTTTATCCCAATAAATGGAAAAGAATGAAATAACAACATGTTTGCAATGAGTAAATGAGAAAAGCCAGAGAAAATGAAACGAGAATAGTAAACCGAAAGTGCAGCGTCACGTGAAAATGAATGACGGCATTTTGTACATTAATTTATTATTTGATTACACAAATGTGCATGGCTTGCTAAATATACGCGCAGCGAAAAGAGTAGATTGAAAGAAAAAAACCAAAAAAAAAAAAACAAAAAAATAAAAAACAACAACAACAACAACAACATGCACACATACACATGCCGTGTTAGACATGGGTTTTCACACACAAAAACCTTGTCACACATAATAATATTGCGCTTTAGTCATTTCTCTTTTGATTTTCTTATAATGAGCGTGTTGTATGCACAGTGCGCATTGCATGCATACACACTCAAGCATTGAAATAAGCGGAAACGTTTTCCCGTTTTTGTTTCTCATTGACTTGAAGGTTTCCATTCTTGAATTCCCTCATGCACGGTTTTCCGTTTTCTATCCATAGTCACTTCAAAAGAAATGAAAAGCATATAGCAAAAAGTAAACCCACAGATGAAGATACAAAAAAAAAAAAAAAAAAAATAAAAATAAAATAAATGAAACGAAGAAAAAGATGAAATAAAAAAAAAAAATGAAATGAAATGTGTATCGTTCGTTTGTAAATGAAAAAGTGAAAATTCACCGAACGGAAACATTTCTTTAGCCAGCTTTAGGGCAAATGTAAAGTATTGCATTGGTGTAATCAGTTTAAGCACTTATATCAATATTTGTAAAAAAGCTTTTTGTCGCAAAGATGGATTTTTGGTGTGGTTTCATGTTCATTTTAATTTCCACACAAATGGGTCAATCTTTTACTTAATTTTAAATTGACATTTCTCATTTTATCATACTCTTTCGGCACTTTCTATATCAAACTGATTTTCTCATTTACGTCAATATCAATTTTAATATTTATTTTAATCATACGTTCATTTTTTTCCATCAAATGTTCATAGATATTTTTTCCACGAAATGCATTTTCCAATATTACGTATTGTAGTGATATCCTATTTCCAAAAAGCGAATATATTTTAATAAACACTTTTAATTAGCCCTTAATATATTTGAGTATGAGATGATGTAATTACCAATGAAACCACTTGAATTAATTAAAATTCACTAAAATATTTGATATTGTGTTGCTAATCGATTAAATTCCCTCCGATATGATATGCATGAAATTTGAAGAGAGAGAGAGTGGAAGAGAGAGAGAGAGAGAGAGAGAGAGAGAGAGAGAAAGAGAGCGAGGAAGAGAAGAGAGAGCGACAGAAAGAGAGCAAGGAAGAGAAAGAGAAATGCAGAGAGAGGACGAGAGCGCGGGCAAACACACATGCCACTTTTGGGAAAATACTCAAGTGCTTTGAAAATGAATTTTCGGTGTGCGTTTTTCCGGTGTGTGTGTGTGTGTGTGTCTATGTGTGGGTATGTGTGTGTGTTTGTGAGAGACAGAGAGTATGAGAATATGTCGATGCAGTGCAATATTATTTTGCGATTTTGCCAAGTATTGTTCGTGCTGTATTGCTTCGTGTATTTTACCTGAGGCATTTATGAAGAAAAAATAATTAAATATATCCATCTCTTTCTCTCTCATTCTATCTCAATGCATATATTGAAGCGTGAAATATTGAAATTTGCCGATAATTTTTCAGCCTATATTATGTTTGTAAATTGAGCGTATTACATTATATCATGCATGGAATAGAAACATCAATTCGAAAAATGAGAACAATGGCGTCACACAACCGCTGAATTATGATGGACATGAGAAAGAGTGAGAGAGAAAAAGAGAGAGAGAGAGCAAGAGAGAGAGCGAGAGAGAGCAAGAGAGAAAGGGAGAGCAAGAGAGAGAGAGAGAGAGAGAAAGGGAGAGCAAGAGAGAGAGAGAGAGAGAGACAGAGAGAGAGAGAGAGAGCGAGAGAGAGAGAGAGAGAAAGAAATAAGGCAGGAGAGAGAGAGAGAAGGGCAACAAATAACAACAAAAACAACAACAACAGTAGCAATAGTATCAGTGTATACGCAGGGTAATCATTTCCATTTTTCTGTTATTTGAAATGTAATTTGAATTAAAGTGAATTATAATTAATTTATATCCTATGCATTTACATTGCTAATGAACTATAAATATTGTTTTAATTTTTATTGGTTTATGGAACGTGAACGTAAGGTACTCATAATCAAAATTGAATTGTTTCGATACATATTACAATAAAATTACGTTCGAAAACCTATTGAAATACAAATCGTAATTTTGTCGATGCAAATAGATTTTTCGGGATTGTATTCACATTTATATATAAGGATATATATATATAAATTTTGGCTTATAATCATTGAAAATATGTTCAACAAATAAAAACATCCTGAACGTTGATGGGATTTATTTTTGATGGTGCTTGTTTTTGGAGGAAGGGGGGTGGGGAGGAGGGAGGAGAAGGAGGAGGAGGGTGTGTGCAATGATGAGTGTTGTATTCGTTTGTATGTAAATGTGCGTGTATTGTTATGAGAAATCTAATTCCAAACATTCATGCAACCGGAATGAGTGTGTACAATTTTCAATTGTGTGTAAAGTTGCTTTAAATATTTGGTTGTATTTTGAATATTTGCCAGTGATATTGGTAATTTAACAGACTCGCGCACGGCCATAATCTCTGCGTATGGCATTTTTCTTGCAACAATTCCATTTAATAGTTGGCCATACATAAATTTATGGTCCACGCATCCATCTACCACACGCACATACCACCACCATACACGCATGCATGTATGCCAGCAAATATTTTTTAAACTGAACACGATTGAAATTCGTTCCGACATTCAATATTGCCTGAGATTTGGTTGAATTGGTGAGAGGACTATATACGTACGAGTAGTAGGTCAGGCAATACCAAAAAATTATGTTCATGTAGTAAATTTTATAAATTGAGAGATCAAACTACAAATATAATAATAACAATAATAAATTAATTGATGGTTTTATCGTGCATTAAATCTACAATGTGCATACATTGGAGAGTTGGTCAAAATTGTTTCGATTTGGTTGTTGTTATGCCAAACCATTTTGCATAGCAACAGACAAGGGAAGAACAACAGAGAAACACACAGAGAGGCGGGTGAAAAGGAGTGGGAAGGGGGTCGGAGAGGGGAAAGAGTAAGAGTGAGAGTGAGAGTGAATGACACAAAGGCAGATTAAGTGTTTACGAACATGTTCGCACGATACAGCGCGAATAAAATAATTATTCGACTTTGTGCAATATGAATATGGGATATTAATGCATAGAGACAAGTATTTTTCGATCGAAATGGGTAATTTCTATTAAATCACTCATTTTATATGGTCAAACGTTTTATTTCCGCTTTTCTGTTTCGTTTTGCCTCTTTTTGGGCTAATACACATTCAATAAATTTATATAGATATTTCTTCTCTCATCATTTTTTTTTTTTTTTTTTTTTTTTTTTTATTTCTTTCGCTTCTCTGGTATATTGAATTCATTGCTACCATTCAATGCACATCGTATGTTTTCATTTGAACAAAGCGCTGACTAGACAACAATAACATCGACAATAATATCATAATACTGCCATTGTGTAAATGCGTATTGTTGTGCATATCGATCGTGAATTTCAAGCGCAATATTATCAGAGTGATAAAGAGAAAGAGCGAGAGAGCGGGAGAAAGAGAGAAAGAGAGACAGAGAGAGAGAGAGAGAGAGAGATAAAGGGCGAGAGAGCGAGCGAGAGAGAGCATGCGAATGGAAAAGCAAGAAAGATAGAGAGACAATGAAACCGAGAAAATGATAGCGATCGGAAAAGAGAGACAAATAGAGATAAAGGCAGTGAAAGAGATTTGGAAATTGAGTGAGAGAGTGCGAAAAAAGTGAAAATGATTGACCGATAGAGTGAGATAGAGGAAGAGAGAGAGAAAGAGAGAGATAGAAGAGAGAGAGAGAGAGAGCGAGAGAGAGAGAGAGAGGGAGAAGGAGAGAGAAATGAGGAAAAAAAAAATGGTTGTACACGTATACCAGCACAATAGATTATATTGTAAAATTGCCGTGATAGAAAGAGCGGACAATGAAAATAACTGGTCCAACCGATACCTAGTAAGCCATAAAAATGTGTTGAACGCGGAATTTCGGTTGCGTTTCAATAGAATGTGTATGTGTGTATGTGCGTGGAGCGTGTAATTCGCTCGAATACAAAATGAAAATATTTTAATCTCACTTATAATAAATAATTACCAAATCTCTATTTTAAATCTCTGTTTGCAATTTTACAATGCGTTACACGCGCGAATTTTCCAATGAAACGCGTTTCGCATTAATTTACAGCAAAATAACCAATAATTAACGAATAAATGTTTGAATATACTTGCCCAGGCACAGATTGAATCAAAAGTGGTGTGAATTCTTTTTTTGTTTTGTTTTGTTTTTTTGTTTTTTACTTGTCTTTTCCTCTCTCTCTCTCTCTCTCTTTCTCGCATTTTTTTCTGCATTTCCAAATTGTCTATCTTAACTATATACTGCATTTGTAACACAATGGTTATACAATTACATAATCAAGAAGAAGAGGGGAACATGGTAACAAAGGGACATTTTAATTCAATGGTGCATTGAAAGTGGCTGGACTGTACGTATGTGGATTTTCTGCTCCATTGTTTTCTCACACTCTCTATCATCGGTAACAGTAGCAATAATAACAAGTGAAACTATCAAGCGCAATTATTTACATTTATTTGTATGGCGAACGTTCATAAATAAATATTTGTATATACATTGTCTATTAGACACAACAGACAGACTCTTACCACCCCTCTCTCTCTATCATTCTCTCTCTCTCTCTCTCTCTATCTATCTTACTCTCTCACTCTTTCCCTTCTTTTCTCTTTAGCTCTGTTGATTTTACCGATGTGACCGAGTTCGTGCTTGAGCTTATACTTTACACATTGATATACAATGGATTTTAAAATCAAATTATCCTTATACGCTTACAATTACATAGGAGAAACATTGAAATTTATGAGATCGATGTAGTGCTGTGCATACCACAGAAAATCTCATCCTTGCGTTTGCATTTACGTGTGTGTGTGTGTGTGACACTTATATCGGCAATATAGAGAGTATGCAAAGAGAGACAAAAAAGGGAGAGAAGAAGAGACAGAGATAGATGGAAAGAGAGGCAGAGAGAGATAAAGAGAAAGAGAAAGGAAGTATCACCGCTCGTATTTAAATCAAAATCCGATCTGTTCATTGCCACACATGTAGTGCAAAGCTGAATGACGGTATTATTGTCAGGCTTAAATGTTCGATATTGAATTGAGTGAAGCAAAAGAGCTTATGAAAATAAAACCTCAACGATTCTATTGAATGTTTGGTGTGTATGGGTGTGTGGGTGTGTGTGTGTGTGTGTGTGTGTGTGTGTCAGACTGTCTATTTTTTTTTTTTTCTTCTTTTATTTTTCATTTCTCAATCGCTTTTGCGTATTGAAGTTGTTTTCCTATTGCTAATGCTGCCGCTGATGCCACTGTTGTTATTGCGCTCTTCATTTGATAGAATCAAATGAATTAACTTAAAGCTCTTTCGATGCTCAAATTGTTATTTTGCTCATAAATTATGGTTCACATAATTGCAATGGAATATGATCTATTATAATAATAATGTGTTGGACCAAAATTCGACCGGTCTTTCGGTTTTGCTTTCAAATGAAGAACAAAAAAGAAAAAAGAAAAAAAAAAAAAAAAATAGGCGCTCAGTTCATAATTTCAGATATACTATACTGTGCTGTATTCTGTGTCTGCATTATGAGATATCGCAATTCACAAGGCCAATAACAATCGCTTTATAATCTAAATGCGTCTATGTTTTCGAACTTAAATCTCATATGATTACCCCAAATGTGTATGGATACTTATTTTCAAAAGCAATCCACTTATTCGCCACGTATTTTCAAATTCGATACAAGATACATCAACGATACCATACGATACACGATACCACGATATACACATATACATAATAATAAGTTTGGCAACTGAAGCCCAACACCGAAACAATATATACATACAGTATGTATTTTGTTGAGAGTAAGAATGAGAAACCGATAGGAATAGAGAGAGAAAAAGAGAAAGAGAGAAAGAGAGAGAGAGAGAGAGAAAGGGAGACAGAGAAAGAGAAGGAGAAAGAGAGAAAATGTGAATAAGACAAATAGAATAAGTGAGCAAGGCAGAGAAGGACACACACTGATAGATACAGAGTAAACGCATCCTCTCAAAGGAATGAGGAACGAATAGAGCATTGCTGTTCGTGTCATATTGTAACATTCGGTCCAAAGCGTTTATTTTCGGTTTATTAAATGTTTCTTAATCATTGCATATAAATCAAAATGCAAATACATTCGCAATTTAGATAAATTGACAATGTGGAATGTACGTATAAGACTCTCAATCTCTCTCTCACTCTCTCTCTCTCTCTCTCTTTCTCTCTTTCCCTCTCTATCTCTATCTCTATCTGTATGTGTGTGTGTGTGTGTCTAGTTTTCATTCTCTTGTGTATGTTTTAAGTCACAAAGTGCTGGACATTAAATACAAGCACACAATATACTATTTAATGTATTGATATTTGTGGATATTCAATAAATAATGTGATTATCGTTTGTTATTTGTTGAAAGCATAAATGACTAACAAATAAAATGAGAAAATTTAAAAAAAAAGAGGAAATCTTTATTTATGCTTTCAAAAGGTTAAATTAATCCCCCAACATTATTCATTGTTGAGAGTTTGCTTGATGATTATAACGATGACGATAATAACTATCTATGAATTGTTTCGTCAAACGGAAGATGTAACACATAACATACATACCAGTTCAGAGTAACAAACTGAGAATAAAATGAATTGAGAAAGAGGCAGAAAGAGGGAGAAAGAGGGAGGAAGAAGAGAGAGAGAGAGAGAGAGAGAGAGAGAGATAAAGAAGGAGAGAGAGGGGGATAGGGATAGGGTGTATTGAGATTGTGTATAAGTTAAGTACAATGATATTAAACGATTTAATTGCTAACACAAGATAATGATGATTTAATGGCAAAGTGAAAAAGATCACGTAATACACATTCATCCACAAGCTCATTTAGCATACTATCATTACAATCAAAATGGCAATTTTTGGCATGCAAGTTGTTCACATTTTTCTTTTATTCCTTCTGCATGGTTTGGATTCCAATTTTATGTTTGGCATTTTTCTTCTTTTTTTTTTCTTTTCTTTTGTTTGATTTTTAAGATTGTTTTCGAAATGTATTTGTGTGTGATGTTGTCAATTGTGAAAGAAAAAATAATCTTTGATGAAACAATGACAATCAAGATAAATGTACATTTCCGATTTATCAATCGATTTCCATGAATATTCGTCATCTCTCTGTAATTTTGGGTTCCATTTTTCATTCCATTAACTTTGATTGAAAAAAAAAAAAACAAATACCAGGAAAAATATTGTCTAGAAATGCTTTGTTGGAAATGAAAGAGATCCATCAAAGTTTTGGACAAAGAACAATGGAAATACAATGGCAAGATTTAGTTAGCGATTAACATTTATGAGTCGGTTGAATTGAGTGATGAGGAAATGTGAGGGCAGGTATTTGCACAATGGCATACATCAACATGGAACATTTATAGATGTGTATATATTGTGATGATAAAAGGTAAATCGTCGACGAAGATGTGGATTGTTTCCAAAAATGTGTACATCAAGTGGAATATATAACTATAGTATATTTTGAAATGCATATTCATGTGCGTTGATATGTCTGTTGGTTTCTTGTTTATTAAACGCTAGTTTTGATGTTATATGTGTTATGTTCAGTGTAAAAGAGAGATTTTGGCCGATGCCATTTCGGTTAAATCATTGTTTGTAGTTCACTGTGTTTCACCTGCTTTTCAATGCGTTTCAATATCGTCTGAAGCTATCTACTATTGCATACATATTACACACACACAAACATATACTCGAAACTTGAATCACGCATTATTGTTGATGCTAGGTAATTCTGCAACGGCATTTAATTCGTACACATCATACATATTATTGTAAGTCGTGCCTCGAATAATTACGCCATTAAACAATTTGTTATGGTCTTTATATTCTCGCTACCTATCTTTCTCTCTCTCTCTCTCTCTCTCTCTCTCACTCACTCACTCACTCGCTCCCTCACTCACTCGCTCCCTCACTCACTCGCTCACTCGCTCCCTCACTCACTCATTCACTCATACTTATTCATACTCATTCATTCTCTAGCAATTATCTGCGCCCTTTACCGATTGAATTGCAAGGTATTTTCACCAAGACGATAACAAAGATACCAAATGTACACGTACGATATCTTCATGCACAAATAGATCGAAGGGTACGCAAAATACCATTTCAACGTCTACGTACACATTCTCGCACATATGAATTAAACAGAGTTTTAGAGAATGTTTAGAAGAAAGGGGGAGGAGAAAGAGAGAAAGAAAGACAGGGAGAAAGAGAGAAAGAGAGAAAGAGAGGAAGAGAGAAAGAATGAGACAGACAGAGAGACAGAGAGTGAAAGATAAATATAAAGATAAAGTGAAAGAGGCAGAGAGAGTGAGAATCATGAAAAGAGAATGAGAATGAAAAAGCGAACAATGTTAAGAGTTGGGGCAAAAGAGAAGAGAGATAGCGAAAAATATTATTACATACAGCACATATCCGTTCGTCGAGAGGAAACATTTTCACCGACTCATTTGCTCAATGTCTGCATCCTTTCTCATCGTAACAAATTCCATGATACGATCATACACAAACACGTACCATCTTTGCCATCACTGTAAATATTTTCTGTCTCATTCTCATGCCAATGCCAAAAAATGTGTGTATCGATGTTGATTCGTATGTGTAATGTGTGTCGAAAAGCATTTCATACATCGTAAAAGAACAATAATAATTGGATTAATAATATCCACCTATCTATCCATTCATATCACATTGAAATGACTGACTCGTTTTAGTCTATATGTACATACAATGTGAGTGTACAGTTAAAAAAACAAAAAAAAAAAAAAAAACAAAACAAAAAAAATATTGCGTAATTTTCATGTTTCAACAAATTATACCGATTTTGGTATAAATTACAAATGAAAATGTATTCAAAACTAATGGGTAAATTTCTCTGTTTCTCTTTCTTTTTTTCTTTTTTTTCTTTTTTTTTTGTCAATTTATTTATACACATGTTGGCATTCAAAGCAAATGCATATGTGTGCGAATAAATAAAATGAAAAATATCGTCATAAAACACGCACTGAATCAACGAATTAAATCGATTTTCATTTTCATTTTCATCGTATATGTTCATATTACAGTTGTAAAACTCCAGGTAAATTACTATACCATTTTGATGTTTAATGATATACTTGGTAATTTATACAAGCTCGTTTGACAAATTTACTATAATTTACAACAAGCGAACGTTTGAAATCTTGAATAAGCAATTTTCAAGAGTTGTTTACATTACAAAACATAAATATAGATAATTATTCAAGACGATTTTAGTTTTTAGTGGATTTGTGAACGATGTTGATATTTTGTGTGCATATATTTGCATCGAATCAAAAGTGCACTTAAGTTCGGTTTCAAAGCAACTAAAATACAAACGCCATATTTCCACTTGAAAATTTAATCAAATTGTCTTTACACAAAACACCGCGAAATACACTTATCCCACGCTCATACAGTGCATACTGCACATACACAAATACAACACAAAGCAAAATCACGAATTCTTGTTTACTAGTTGTTCGGTCGATGACAAGAATTTTCCTCATATAATTTACTTTTGTTTAGTTTATAAAATTGTTTGTTTTTCAAAATGAAATACCGAATTTCAAACTGGCAAAGTGTATTGTCATCAAAACTAATTCTGTTCACTGATTTACTTCATTTGAATTAAATCTCAACTTTTCACAAATAAATACAGTACATACGAATTTTATCGAATGATTTCAAATGTCTTATCATTTTGACGTTGCTGATGTGTGTAGGTGGTTAAAAAAAAAATTCATCATTTCAGAAACCATATAACTGAATTTGCAGTTAAATTGATTAAATTTTTAGTGAGATAGAAACAGTAAAATGTTAAAGGAGAACGAATTAATGAGAGAATCAGAGTGAGAAAGGAAGGAAGTGATAGATAAAAAGAAGAAGGAGAAAAAGAAAGCGGAAGAGAGTGAGAATGTGAGTAAAGAAGCAAAGTGAAAGAGAGAGAGAGAGAGAGAGAGAGAGAGAGAGAGAGAGAGAGAGAGAAAGGATTTCAATTATCAAGTGAGAACAAGAGTGTTTTTATTTCACAAAAAACAGATAAACATTTTAACGGATTGCAATTTCGCTCAAAGTTGTTATTGTTTTTTTTTTTCTCTACTGATAATTAGAACATTGATATGTTGAGATGATCCAGACTCGAGTAATGAGTTGTAATTGTTTGTCTTAATTGTAAAATCAAACATCCGCAAAACGGCTTCATCAGACTTGAATGCCAGAAACAATAAGAAGAAACAACGATAAGCACGTTTTTAGTTAATAAGTCATGAATGCATATCGTAAAATAAAGCCAAGATTAAGGCTGAAACGTCCATTATTTGGTTGAAAAAGCACAACCTGTTTTTGCATTTGCCTTAGTTCATCTCGTTATAAGAGAAAAAAACACACTCAAAGAGTAGAAACAGAAAACGAGAAAGAGAAAGAGATAGAGAGATAGAGTGAAAGAGAGAAAGACAGAAAGACAGAAATTGTGTGAGAGAGTGAGAGAGAGAGAGAGAGAGAGAGAGAGAGAGATGTTTCACGTTTTTAATAATTCACAAAATATCAGGCGTTCACATTTCATTGCAATGGGTGCTTGAGCTATGAAAAGAGTGAATAAAACGTGGCACGTCGCTCAAGAGAATAGAATACAAAAGTATAAACACAACCCAAAAAGAGGAAAATTTAAAGACAAAAATGAAAGAAAAAAATTGAAGAAAAAACAAACACACACACAAGTTGAATGGATAAAACGAATGGAATGGAATCGAGATTGAAATGCTAACAAAGTATCCTGCTCAGATTCAGTATGATTCAATTGCGACGATCCAAAGCGAATATAAAGATCCACATAAGATTTATCTATAATTCGCATACTTATACAATACCTGCGCCACTTATGGTGGTCTTGTTTGCCATTTACTCGCAGAGTAAAGCTCTAGCTCTAGATCTCTCTCTCTCTCTCTCTCTCTCTCTCTCTCTGTCTGTCTCTCTTTCTCTTTCTCTCTCTCTCTCTCTCTCTCTCTCTCTCTCTCTCTCTCTCTCTCTCTCTCTCTCTCTCTCTCTCTCTCTATCTCTCTCTATCTCTCTGTGCTATTTTCTTTTGATTCTCGTTTCTTGCTCTCTTTCGTATCTCATCTCTTACTTTCTGCCGTCTACTATCGCTTGCTCTCATTTCCAACTCTTTTATGCTATCTCGTTGCTTGCACTCTATCTCTATCTTATTCACGAAAATCACATAAACAGAACACTTTTGTGCAAACGAAACAGGAATTCATAATTTAGAAAAATGTTTATCATGTGTATATATATA
>JAQOWM010000568.1:3120000-3145000 GCA_029041755.1 Resseliella maxima
GAGAGAGAGAGAGAGAGGAAGAGAGAGAGTAAGCGTAAAAATGTGAGAGATAAAGAAAAAGAGAGAAAGAAAAAGAGAGAAAGAGACGAAACCAGAGAAAGTGAAAAAGTAAGGGATAGATTAAGAGAAATAGAATGAATGAAAAAGAGAAATGTGGATGGAAAAACTGGTGGCATAAATAGCAGGAAGAGAAATCAAGTGAATTCAAAAGCGTACATTAGAAAGACTATGAAAATGGCGAACACTTGTTCAATTGGGTACAAAGTGCGGAAAGTGCACTGAATTCCGTTCTATTTTAGGCATCACAAGTTGAGCGAAATGTTTTTTTTTCGATTTTGTTTTTGTTTTTTTTTTTTTTTTTTTCATTTTTCAACCTTTTTGACTTTTGGTGAATCCATTCACACCCTGGCCTCGAGAATGGCCACCACGTAATAGTTAACTAAAATTGTTATCGTGTACGTATAGAAAGAGAAATTATTGTATGTGTTGGAAATTGTTTTGGCTTTATTTTTCATCCGTTAGCACTCGCAGCAATGTTCATGCCCAAATAAAACACATGTTAAAGCAATTGCATGGCATTGAAGGTTTTTGGTAAAAACTATCCAACTACAATAATAGCAGCAACATTTTGATATTTGAATCGATTAGAGAACTGACTTTGCCATACATAAACGCTCATTGCATTCACCGAACCGGGCAAATATAGTGCGGCCTTACGTGCTCTCTCTCTCTCTCTCTCTCTCTCTCTCTCTCTCTCTCTCTCTCTCTCTCTCTCTCTCTCTCTCTCTCTCTCTCTCTCTCTCTCTCTCTCTCTCTCTCTCTCTTTCTTTCTTTCTTTCTCTCATTCCATCTTCATTTATCCGTTTGTGTCCGCCCGCACTTGCATATTTGCATGCATATGCCATATATTACCACACATATATGGTGCATATCTGTCACTACCGCACGATTATTTACACTGAAAAGTTGGTTGTAATGCGAAACTAAAAATTCAATAGCTCATGTAACAATGTGTCGAATGCACAGAGAAACATATCTGAACATACCACCAAATTTGGGAAGGAATGAGACTAAATAAAAAGTAGAGAGTGAGAGAGAGAGAGAGAGAGAGAGAGAGAGAGGGAGAGAGAGAGGAGAGAGAGAGAGAAAGAAAGGAAAAGGATGTACATTGTGCACAAACATTGGACACATACATACCATCTGTATTCTCTTTGCCCGAATTGAACACAGTGCAAATGTTTATAAGGGCAAAGAAGTGTTGAAAATAAGAACGAGTGAGAGAAAAATGAACCAAAATGAATGAACAAATAGTAAAAAATAGAGGAAGAAGAAGAAGAAGAAGAAGAAGAAGAAGAAGAAGAAGAATGAAACGAGTTGTATCGCTGTAGAAACAGCAACTAAAGCACAATAACGATTTACAAAATGTGTTGGGTGTGTGGTAAAGCAACAATATTTTTGCTTTTGCCACCAAAAACATACAACATCAAACCTCATACAAAACATATTTTCTCACACAGTGCACGTTTTTGTTGCCGATTCATTTTACCGAATGTGAAGAGAAATAGAAATAGAATGAGAGTGGTGAAAGGCCAGTCAGCCAGCGAACCAACCATCGTATGTGTGAATTGTAATATTTAAAGAAAAATTGTGCATCTGCTGTGGTTTTACTATTTGTATAGACATATACATAGACGCACACACATACTCGGATGTGGTTACGACTTACTTCTCAAACCATTCATTCAGTTTATTCCATTTGCTATTTGTATACAAGTATTTCGAACAACTAAAATTCAAACAACATTCAGCATATCTCTTTTTCCTTCAGCTCTCCCATCAGTAAATTTTGAATGTGTGCAAGTGCTCATTTTCTTTGGGTGTAAAGAGTAAGCGAAACATATAAACAATGAATAGAGAGAAAAAAATATGATACCCAGCAGAAGAATCAGAAACGAGTCCGAATAAATGAAGTTTTTACAATGTAAGCGCGACACGAGGAATACGGCAACCAAAGAAAAGACATGAAATCGGGAGAAAGCACAAAAAGCAAAGATTTAAGGGATAGAGAAAGGGAAAGAGAAAGGAAGGAGAGAGAGAGAGGGAGAGAGGGAGAGAGGGAGAGAGAGACAGACACACACACACAGAGAGAGAGAGAGAGAGAGAGAGAGAGAGAGAGAGAGAGAGAGAAAGAAAGAGAGAGAAAAAGAAAGAAAGAAATAGACAAGATGAATAAATAACAAAAAATGAAACAACAACAGCGGGAAAAATGGAAAAAGCCACCCAAACACTGACTGAAGAATATTATTTTTAAAAGTTTTCCACTATTTTGACATGACTTTAAAAGGTTATATTTGCAATACAGTTGAAGAATGTGTAACATCGAGCAAATGCAAAACTTGCGGTTCGTACATTCTTTTTTTTTCATGCTTTATATATCTGCAAATGTATGGATGAATACAAGACACAGTGGCTGTAAGGCGGAAAGACAAAAACAAAGCACCATCACCAGCAACAGCAGCAGCAGAAGCAGCAGCATCAGTAACCGTAGCATCAGAAATTGAGAGAGAAAAAAAAAACAACATCATATGAAACCATCGAAGAAGCGAATAAAAGAATAAAAGAGACATAGATGAAAGAAATGTAAGAACGTAAAATAGGAAAAATGCATTTCGCTGCTTATGGTGCCATAGCATTCATAACATTCTATAATGCATAAGTTTTATCGGATTTAGGAAATTGTTAAAAATAACGAAATAAATGCTTTTTTAAATGTTTTCTTCTTAAGACCCAAACATTGCATACGCATACATAGATTTTATTTTTGTGTTACATTACAAACAAATACACACAATGGCGAGGAGAAAAAAAAAAATTTGTAAGCGTTATTCGTTGTGAGTTTAAAATGCAGTCAGCAAATGATGATATTCCAAAGAGTGCAAGAGCATCAGTGTCTGTTCGTTACTCCACTTCAACTATAAAGTGGCACTCAAATTACAAAGTGCTCGGCATTGCTTTTTCACTGTGTTCGTTTGCTTTGTTAAAACCACACATGCAAACCCATACACATGCAAACACGCGCAGAGTAAAAAAAGGGCACATATGGTTGTCAAAAGCTACAACTGAAACCGACACGAAAAATCAAAAGATGCATCATGGGCGAACTTCAAACCAAAAAAAAAAAAAAAAAAAAAAAAAAAACAGGAACACCAACCCAACAACACATAATCGCATACATGCAACACGAAACAAAGAACAATATACACACACGCATATTCATTTCATAAGCGATAATTACAAGCAAATTCCATTTAGGAAATGAAGCAATCCCGGCAACTTCAATTCATTGCATGTGCATTTTCGTTTTTTTTTTTTACTGTTGAAAGCATTCAATTTGTATGGAAAAAAGACTCATTATTTTATAGTGTAATAAATTAGTTATACAAAAGCCAAATAAAAATAACATACATTCACTCTTGCTCTCTTCTTCTTTCTCTGTAATATTCCATTTGAAAAAAGGATAAAGGCCGTCGTAAAATGTGCAATTGTGCATTCAATGAACACTTCGAATCGAAAGTCATAAATGTACAACAGCTAATATCGTAAAAATTCGTTTTTGTTAAGTACCTTGACATTTGCCATTCACTCATTCACTTGGTGAATGCTTCAAGATGTTTCTCTCTCTTCCTCTCCTTCTCTCTTTTTCTTTTTCTTTCTCTTTCTCTTTCTCTTTATCTCTTTATCTCTTTCTCTCTCTCTCTCTCTCTCTCTCTCTCTCTCTCTCTTCCTCTCCTTCTTTCATTCTCTCTCTCTCTCTCTCTCTCTCTCTCTCTCTCTCTCTCTCTATATTTGTTTCTCTCTCTCTATATTTGTTTCTCTCTCTATATATTTGTTTCTCTTTTTCTCTCTTTTTCTCTTTCGATCTCTCTCTTTCTCTTTCGATCTCCTCTTTCCTCTATCTCTCGCCCTGTCTGTATGTGTATGGTTTTCACCACTAAATTGATTCGTGCTATCGGTGCAAATTATCTTAATGTTTGACTTGAAAATTTTCCATTTTAATGTTTTTCTCCCAAAATGAAATGGAATATAAGTTACAGTGTGGCTGGCATGGTTTTCTCTCAATGTGGATTTAAAATGGTCGAAAGGAAGTCATTCGTGTAATGATACAATTAAGAAAATAAATGTGACAGCATTGAAAATCATAAATTTTTTTTTTTTTAAAGCCAATTCAGCGGTTGGCTAATTTTACTTTTGTAGCTTTACGATTGGCCATTGAAAATTTCAAAAAGCTTTTCAAATCGATGCAATTTTCACGTTCTCGTTTCTTTCCCTTTATCTATCTTTCTTTTCCTCGGTTTTTCTCTCCATTGTACCTTCTCATGAATATATAAATGAATGTATTAAGAGAAGTAAGGTATTTTTTTTTAAGGATTGCATCACATTTTGATCATTCAAATAAAAAATTTGAAATAACCCAAGGATTAAAATAAAAACCAAAGTACCCTATGAAAATGTTGATTTAAATGAAGATGAAAATCAAACATTTTTCACCAAAAGCAAATACGATAAACTGTAAATACATCATTTCAACATGGAAAACTTTTAATTACACCTTCAATTATTTGTTAAAAACTTGTTATACCCGGTTATATCAAAGATTGTTCATCATACATAATTACTTAGTACAAGATGTAAATAGTATAGTTTAATATCGATTTTGGATTTTTCTATCAATTCTGCTTAGTGTTTAACATTTTTCAAACTTTTAAGCTTTAACAATGAATTGAAGATAAAATAAAAGTTATTTAGAAATCAGTTTGATTTTGAAGATATTTTTCTAAACCAGATATATTTAATAACCCAGATTTCGAATAGTTACACAGAAAATGATTAATCATATTTAGAAAATTGGAAAATGGTTTCAACTTATATTTTCGTTTCATTTGTTTAAATAAGTTTGTAAAGTACCTTTCCGGATTTAACTATAGCATCTTCAAGGATTTTCATGCCATTAACATCAAACTTCAATTCTTTCGAAAATTGGTTACTATAAGTATCTGCGATATCTGGAAAAAAAAAATATAGAAATTGAATATTTAATTATTAAGACGAAATATTTGTATTTTTTTGTTGAAATTTAGATTAAGGATGCGTTTATAATAAGTTTTTATGTATATTTTCAATTTAGTCGATCGAATGTATTATTAAAAAAGTTTTTAAAATGTTAAATGGCGCCTGCACGAACAGCCAAACCCAACATGAAAATTAGTTTACAAAAATAAAGCAAAACCAATAACAGGCCGAATGAAGGTGTTTGACAAATATTCAAATTAACATTTTTTCCATTCATTCATTCAATTTAAAGCGTTTAATCAGATCTTTTCGATCAGTCAAAGTACATAAAGGAAAAAGAGTTGAAAAAAATGATATCACATCGAAGTGCTCATTCGAAAAATATGCTGTACATTATAATAAAAGAAAGTTTTCATAAATTTCCCTTTATTCTACTTTATGTTGTTGTTTTTGTTGGTTTTTATCCTATCGTTCATTTGAAATGTACTTATGCGCATAGAACTAAGGCACGCGGTTCACAATGGCGCAACATTATACATTTCTCTGAGTGTGTCGATTCTTTTTTTTTTTTTTTTTTTGTTGTTATTCAGTGTATTTTATAAATGTGAACTTTTGCAATAATTTTACTTTGCCGTTTTTGCCTGCGATCGCAAAAAAACAAGCTCTCGACACTTTTCCATACACTTGAGAAACAACGTATAACAATAATACATAATTTCAAGAGTGGCAATACTAGCATTTACATGGCTTATGGGCCACATACATTACACAGCAAGCACCAACAGCAATCCTATTCGCTCTACATGTGTGCATACCACTCGTTCTCTCTCATTCTTTTTTTTTTTTTGTCTTTCTTTTCATAATCAATGCAATTTTTTTCCCTTTCGCCTTTCATTTTTCCGCACTGTCGATTACTTATTCGAATCCGTACACTAAAGCCTGCTACTTTATTATCAAACATGTACTTTGTGTACTTGCTACTCTCTGGCTCTCTATATTATTACTCTCTACATAACGCGAAAATATTTTTATTTTTTTTTTTTCTCATTTAGAAAGAGATAGCTTTCTCTTTTTCTCTTTCTCTCTCTCTTTCTCTCTTTGACAGTGAGGGCAATGTGTGCGCGCGAATGCCGCTATTTTTTTCATTTCTCCTCTCTCTCTCTCTCTCTCTCTCTCTCTAACGCCCTCTCTCTATGTCTATGAAACATCATCTCAGGATGAGATTCAGTGAGTGTGCGATGCTTGAAAATGTAAGCGTTGTACTCTTTGTTTTTCTTCGTTTTCGTCCGCTTTGTTATATTTCTCTGCACTTGGAATTTTGATCCAGTTTTTGTTTTTATTGTTGCTGTCATTCTTTTCACCATTGCCATAGTTGTATATTGTTTATTTGTACGTGAACAACGTACTATCCAAATGCCTACGTAAAGGTTTCATGAATGGCACGGAGAAAAAAGGGTGAAAATTGGGAAAAAAATGCGAAAGAAAGAGAGAAAGCGAGGAGAGAAAGTGAGAGAGAAGAACAGAGAAAGAAGGAGGGAGAGAATGAGAGAGAGAGAGAGAGAGAGAGAGAGAGAGAGAGAAATATGAAACAAGTAAGTCAAATCGCATATAGTGTTTAACAAGTTTCATGCGCGAGAATCACATAGAATAAAGTGAACGATGGAGACCAATTTTTTAGGGTGATGAAGAATGTTGAATTGAAACGGACGTGTGTATATGCGGATGTATGCGCGATTTCTTTCAATGACACTAAGTGGAATTTTGCTCATTCTTTTCTCTCTGTTTCTCTCTATACTTCTGTCTTTCTCTATCTCTCTGCTCTCTCTCTATCTCTAAACACACACACACACACACTAATTTTCTCATCATAGATAAAAACGAATATGCGACTTGTAACTACAACCAACGAAGTCAGTGAATGACGCTTCAATGGTATGTAGCGTTTGTGCATGAGATTTTGTGTGATTTGGTTTTTCTCATTCGAATTCTTTTAGATTGTGTGCCATTCTTTTTGCTCTTTGGCATTTGCTTTCTGATTCTTATTCTTTACATTGTAGCACTATTTTTTTGTGTTTTTTTTTTATTCACTCTTCTGTCGTAGGATTGTAACTGGGTGTCGGTGTCTGTGTCAGTCGGTGTGTGTGTGTGTGTTTGTGTACGTTTGTTTTTCTACGCTTTGTATTCTTTGCCATAACTAACAATTCTCGGCAACTGGCTTATGAGCACGCTATCATTCTGAGCATGTTCATGAATATGTGTTTGTCATAACATGTCTTTTATAACAAAAAAAAAAAAAAAAAAAAAAAAAAAAAAAATAACCAAAACCAAAGTCTAAATGCACATTCGAAATAGAATGATGAACTTTTCACATGAGATGTGAAGAAAAAAAGTACAGTGTTTGAGTGAATTTACGCTATCGAGGGTCTGCAACTCTAACCAATCATTCCAGTTAATTCGAGGAAAATGGCAAACATTCATTTTTTTTTTCTCAATTCTACTCTACTCGACTCTCTCATTCATTGTCTATATCCATTTTTTTCCGTAGTGCGTTTTGTTTGTTATGTTTTTAGAAAACGTGTGTCCATTCATTTTCCAGCTACTTGATATTCATTCCACTAGCTTTTTCCATGATACTTTTTTTACTCTTCTTCTCTCTCTCTCTCTCTCTCTCTCTCTAGGTCTTTTTCTAACTATGCCTCTTTCACCTCACTTTCTATCTCTCTTCATTCTCGCTCTATCAGTCACGCTCTTGTTTTTTTTCTTTATATTCGTACATGTGATACACAATTTTCTTGCTTTCATTCATTTGCATCGTGCTCTCGTCATCATCATTACAAACGGCCATGAACATGGCAGATTTCTATTCGACAAAGAAAAAAAAACGAATGGAATTGATGAAAATTCATGCTCATGGAGGAAGAAACAAAAAAAAATGTATACGCATAAGACAAATAAAGATGGCTTTTTTTGAAATGAATGGCAAGAGAGAGTAAGAGAGAGAGAGAAAGGGAGAGAAAGGGAGAGACAGGGAGAGACAGGGAGAGACAGGGAGAGACAGGGAGAGAAAGGGAGAGACAGTGAGAGAGAGAGAGAGACAGAGAGAGAGGGAGAGAATGAGAGGTAGAGAGATAAAGAGACAAAGAGATAGAGAGAGGGCGAGAGGGAGACAGAAAGGGAGACAGAGAGGGAGACAGAGATAGAAAGAGAGAGAAAGAAAGAGAAAGAGAGAGAGAGAGAAAGAGAGAGAGAGAAAGAGAGAGAGAGAGAGAGAAAGAGAGAGAGAGAAACCGACAAATCTTTCGTACCGGTGAAAAAGAGAGAGAAAAAATAGATAATAATAAAGTGCGCATTCTACAACAACAATAAATGTATGAAACACTCGCTTCGCCCATATGCAGATAGGAGAGAAATTACGGGTTAAACAATGTCGGTTCGTATGCTTTCAATTCATCGCATGTACAAATGTGGGCCTAATACATGTTGTTGCTGAAAAATTAGTACGAAAATGTATAGGAATTTGTGTGTGTGTGTGTGTGCTGTTTCCCTTGCTTTTTTTTATTGTTGACGTTGTTTTCCTATCGTTTTGATGTGTCGCAAAAAAAAAAGCGAACTAGGAGCATTTGAGTACAAAAAAAATGGAAAACAAGTATTGCCTCATTCGATTGACGCTAAAATTTCGTAATCGAAAAAGGCATCCGACGAATGTACATTTACCAAATCAGTACAATTCAAATTTAGCCTTCCTATGTCAAATTATCCATTTCATAAAAACACATCATACAAACTGATGAATTCATTGGCGCGCATCCGGTTGTTTTGTGATTGTGAAAAGTTCATAAATGGAAAATTGTATAATACATTTCCATATATGGAAACGGTTCGATAAAACAAAAGCTTTGCCACATGATTTAGTTAGTACTCATTGCAGACATTTTTCTCATTTTGTCTTTTTCTATTCTTTCACACTTTCATTTCAGTTCCACTTTTACTGCTCTTGTTCAAACATTTGTCGCAAACGAATCGATTCCGAGAATTTATCACACTCCATACTTTTACTCCATCAACTTCGATTAACTGATAAATGAAATGAGAATTTTTGCAAAAAGCAAATTGCATTCTGTGTTCATTTTTTGGTTTATATTGAACTGGTTTATGTTGAATTGGTCATCGATTTTATTATCGTAAGCCCGAAGTAATTCAAAGTGCATTGGACTAAACAATAGTGCGCAAAAGAGGAAGATGAAAAGACAAAAAAAAAAAAAAAAAAAATGAACCGCTATCGCACCCGATTAAATGTTAAAAGAATGAGCAAAATTGAACAAGAAAAAAAAAGAGTGGTAATTCATTATATATATGTATCTTGTTGTACTTTTTATCGAATCGTATTTCATTGCTTTTCCATTGCATTCTCAAGCATGAATTCTGTCTTCCTATATACAAAGAATGAATGCAACAAACGATTTGAATGAAAAATGAAAAAAAAAAACGAGATGAGAATTGAGTGCATTACAATCGTTTCGATTTCTTTTCTTCTTCGGTTTTGGTGCTGTGATTATCAATGGCATACGGTATGTTTTGTTGTACCAATGTCATGGAAATTGTCATTTAGTAAATTTATTGAGTTGGCATTACCATGCTGAGTGTGTGTGTGTGTGTGTGTGTGTGTGTGTGTATGTTTGGCTCCAGAAAAAGATTACGGGCGCAACCAACAGAACTAATATGTTGTTGAAATCGAGAAATGTGGCAAAAGAACCCATCGTGAATAAATAACTTGTAAATAATGTTCGCTTTTCTCATTCAACTATATGCCGTCATGAAATTGCTGCTTCGGAACAGCAAATACATATTATTTGGCACAACGACACCATTTTACCGTATATATGCGAGAGAGAGAGAGAGAGAGAGAGAGAGAGAGAGAGGGAGAGAGAGAGAAAGAGAGAAAGGATGCCTGTGCTTACATTCGATTCCAATTTGATGAAGGCGGACTTTGTGATGGCTTGTGTATCATTGAATACAGTTTAAAATAAATTGATACGTTGCAAAGTGGTAAACAAGCGGAAAATCTAATATTTAGATAACAAAATCATGCGAAAATTGTCAAGTTTTATGTGAATTTGTGTGTGTGTGTGTATACATGTGTGCATGTGCGGTTATTGTCAGCTATTGTGTGATGCTTTGCAAAAACGGCACTAAATGACAACACATCTGCCTGTACATGATAGATGTACAACAACTTGATTTTGATGGTCGTTCTTTTTCTCATTCCCTATCAATTTCGTTCATTTTCTCTCTCTTTCTCTCTCTCTCTCTCTCTCTCTCTCTCTCTCTCTCTCTCTCTCTCTCTCTCTCTCTCTCTCTCTTTCTCTTTCTCTTTCTCTTTTTCTTTCTCTCTCTCTTTCTCTCTTCCTCTCTGTTTTTCACTCGTTTGCTTGTTCGCTCGCTAAATCATCATTTTGGCGTTAAATGTAAATGGTGAAAATAAGATAAGCATACCATTAGACGATGTGAAAAATAGGTAAACTGTGATGCAGACCACTTGAAATCCGCTGTTGTTTAAAATATTCTTGAGCGAAAGGTATTTTTCGATCGGAATAACATTTAAATTGTGTTGCTCTGGACGAAAATGCAATTTTGGCATAGATCGACCAGTATTCTTCTGTGCGTTTTGTTGTTGTTGTTGTTTTATTCTATCTCTTTTCATTTCCTCTCTCGTTCTTCAATTTATTTGGTTTTACGTTTAATCGTATCGAAGCGCGCACGCCAACGATGAATGCAAAAGAAACCACAATGTAAAATTAAATTCAAGTGAATTTTAACGGCAACATTGGCGCAAAGCAATATCAAACCACAACACTGGCACACAATGCCTTGGAAATTTCCTCTTCATCTCCCTCTCTTTGTCTCTCGCACTCCTCTCTCTCTCTCTCTCTCTCTCTCTCTGTCTATATTCCATTAATTTAAGTGGCTTCGTTCATGCGTTCGGCTTGAAAATAAATTTACCTTTTCTATAGGACTCTAGGGGGTAAACATACTTACACACATTACACCATGCACACACAATTCAAATCATTCACTATAATTATTTCAACAAATTTTGTAATTTCCGTCATGTTTCATTTGAAATCACTATAAATGCGATACATTGGGATTTGTTTATTGAGTTTACCCCCTAGAAAGGATGAAGAGTGTGAGAGGGTGAATTATTCGCGAAAAATTGAATGCTATGCTGCACTGTTTTCTATCATCTTCTCTGTCTCTCTCTCTCGCACACACACACATTCTTCTATTGCGACTCCTTCATTTTGTATATACTAAAATGATTCGTTCATTTATTCACTGAATTCCATGTCATGCGGCTACATAGATAGCGAAACAATAATACTTGATAGAAAATCAGAAAGCACTGGGCCATTAAGTATACTCATTTTACATTGCCAGCTAAGTTGTTTATTTCAATGAAAATTTTTCATTTCGCTTTTTTCACACATTTGGTGTGAGAAATGCCGCCAAGCATTAGTTTACGCGCAATTCAACTTGGACGGAAACGATCAACCATTTCAAGAGCCGCATTAAGTATTTTTAAATTGCATTATAATTTTCTCAACGGATTTTGTTACTTGATTCACCACCCCAAGTTGATGAGAAATTGTGAATGATGGGGAATACGGGGGATGAAAATTCAGTGAGAATAAGAAAGTGTAATTGAGTGAATGAGTGAGACAAAGAGAAAGAGAAGGATCGAGTGAGAGAGAGGGAAGGAGAGAGAGAGTGAGAGAGAGAGAGAGAGAGGGGAAGAGAAAGAGAGAGAGCGAGAGAGAGAGAGAGAGAGTGTGTGTGTGATGGCATCTGGAATGGTAAATGTGAAGTGATAGCCGAGATGCCATTGAATAAAATGAAATTTCTCACCAAATAACAATACAAACGAAGAGAAAATGTTTCAAATGAAAATTATTTACGTGAATGACACTAAATTTGAAAACGCAGTACGAAAAAACAGAGCACAAAGCCGAACAGAGAGAGAGAGAGAGCAATGCAAAGCAAGTCAAATACGATATACATTCTCACGTGCAATCGCAACAATTGAAAAATATTTATTATAGTATCTTGGCGCGTTGAGCGTGTACACAATTTCATTTTAGTTTATATTTTGGCATTTGTTTTCCTTTTTGTTTTTGTATTTGTGTATTTGTGGTAGTATGTTTTTGTATTTTCATTTATTGTTGTTATTGTTTTGTTGGGTTGATGATTTCCATTTCTTTGGTTTGAGGTTTTTGCGCGCATCGTTTTTCGTCGCATACGAAAATTGAAGTTACGAAAATGCTAACAATATTATGCAGTCGGCATCTCAATTCATGAGAACACTTCAGAATAACAAGAATATTTTGTAAGCAACGTACTGGTGTCTGTGCCAAGAGGACAAAACAAAAAAAAAAAAAAAAAAAAACAAAAAAAGGCAAAACGAAGTACGGTAACGTATTATTTCACATTCGATGCACGAGACGAGAAACGGTTTGAATCTTGAAAAATCGTATTTTATTTGTTAGCGAACTGCCGAACAAACGAACATGAATAACGAACGACGAGCTGAATGAATAAAAACATTAAACAGTAAAACATACAAAGAGAATTTGGTCGTCGCAGCATCAAATTCTAATAGATCAACAACAACAACAACAACAACAATAACAGAAGCAGCGGCAGCATATCTTTATGGAAACAAATTTACGAATCGCTACTACTGACAATGGGGTATATCGTCTATGCTCGGGATGGTGATCGGTTGAGGTGTGCCTTTCCAAAATAAAATACGGAAATAGCTCAGCATTTTCAACATTTGATCAAAACCAAAAATGAAATTGAACTAAACTGAACTGAACGCAACTGAAATGAATTGAACAAAAACAAGCAAAAATTGATACTATCTATTTATGAAATCACCTTCTTTTATTAGTTTTATCTGTTTTTGTTGTTTCTGATTGGGTCATAAAAAACGACAAGTTACGATTGTGGCGAAACAGTCGCGGTAAAGTCAGCACAGTCTATCACCAGAAGTAACACCACAATCAGCACACTGCAAACATAAATGCCATTTCTCACAATCGCCGCTTACATTTTTCTCTCTTCTCTCTTCTCTCTTCTCTCTTCTCTCTCTCTCTCCATGTCTTCATTACTCTTTTTTCACTACTGTGCTATCTCTCATGCTCGTTCTTTAACTCTCGTTCCCCCTCCCAATTTTTTTTTTATTGCTTTCTCTCGCTCTTATTCTTGAAACTTCTTCATCTCTCTCTCTGTCTCCCTCTCTCTCTCTCTATCTCTCTCCTTGTCTCTTTTTTTCTCTCCCATACTCACTCCATTCTTACATTCTACGTCGCCGTTTTCGTTTGCCGCCACACAATTTCACAAAAACGAAAACAAACGAAACAAACTGTTTGCAGTTTATAAATGAAGACAAAATAAATAGATACGTTGAACCGCAAAACCAACGAAAAATTGTAACATTTTTATAGAAATGCTGTATTGCGTTCTATGCGGGTGAGAGTGAAAGAGAAAAAGAGAAAGAGAGAGAGAGAGAGAGAGAGAGAGAGAGAGAGAGAGAGAGAGAGTGAGACTATAGTGGTGGCAAATACAAATACAAATATAAAGCTATGGAGAGAGATTTGCGCGGATATATCGAAAATATAGGAATGGAATGGGGTATGATGAGGAGACAAGAGAATGAGAGAGAGAGAGAGAGAGAGAGAGAGAGAGAGTGAGTTTATATCGAGCTGGCAATCTATTGAGTTTTATATCGAGCACCAAAACCACCACCAAAAGCAGAAAATTTATGTGCAAAAACAAAATCACGTACGAACAAAGAGAGAATGAAGTAGAAATAGCGACAAAAATTGCTTCACTTAAGCAATTCTGATATCGAGAGACGGGTTTTGTTGTATATTGTAGGGTGAACTGAGCAACGGATCCAACAGTGAAAAAGAAACAGAAAATAAAACAAAACATAACAACAAAAACAAAGTACAACTCAAGAAACTAAATAAATATCCATGGCCATCGTCGTTCTGTCCACTAATAATGAATAAATCGCAATAGCCTACGAACAAATGGAAATATATATATTTGTTATACTTAAGTTGTTATTTTGATGTATTTTTTTTTTTTTTTTTTTTTTTTTTTTGTTCTCTTCTTCTTTTTCACATAATAGCAACTGGGCAGCAGGTTGTATAAACTATATATTGAGACCGTAGTAACAAAGTAATGTGTCAGTGAAGCAAAAAAAGAGAAAGGAAACGAAATACCAACAATAACAACTTCAATCGAGAATTCGCTGAGCGGTTTGAGCCCATTTTACCGCAGGTCGAAAGGCAAAAGTGGATTGAAAACGACCACATACACACACTCGCACACAATTCAAACAATTTATAAACGAAGCGATTGACGAAATTATGTTTCCACTTCGATTACGAGTTACTTTCAGAATTGCAGTTGTTATGTTTCTCTCTCTCTTTTTTTTTTGCACTTTATGGGCATAATTCATTTTGATCATTTTACTGTTTTCGTGTTGGCTCATCTCATTTTCGTCACACACAATATATAGAAACTAAGAAACTAAGAAACTAAGAAAGAAAGAGAGAAAGAGAGAGAGAGAGAGAGAGAGAGAGAGAGAGAGAGAAGGAGAGAGAGAGAGAAAGAAAGAGAGAGAAAGTAAGTGAGATATTGCCATCCATCGAAACTTCTTGTAGTTTTAAGCTTTTCTTTTTTGACAAAGCAATTCGACTTTATTTCACGTTTGCAAAGAGACAGGAACAGAAAGGAAGAAGAAAAAAAAAAAATCAAAACTGTTCATCTGACTAAACTGAACCAACCAGCCTCTCATTCCCTCTCTTCGAATACTTTTTTACTCCAACTGCCATATGCACACACGCAAACCGAAAATATTTTATCGAGTAGAAAATTACTATAAAAGCTAACCGCTTGTATTCAAGCGTTTGTGAAGTGGCTCCTGCATGCATGTATACATTGCTTCAAATGCTCCATATATTTATGGAGGTAAAACATGGACTGAAAGTAAGAGAGAACGAGAGAGCATGTTAGAAGTAGCGAGAAAGGGAAAGAGAGAGATAGAAATAAAGAGAGAAAGAGAGAGAGAGAGAGAGAGAGAGAGAGAGTTTGAAGAGTAGCCGAAAAGCAAGTTTGAGATTGATGTACTTTACTTACGAATTTTATTTACGACATTGGACAAAAACACACACGTTTGGACAATATGTGACCCAAGTGAGTATGCGATTCGACTTTTTAATGGTTTTGAACGCCATTCGATTGTGCCATCACACAACTTCAGCATCCAAAAGCTATTAATTTTGTATTAATTCACTGTGTATGTGTGTGTTTGTATGCTTGTAATGCCGTCTGATGCTGTTCGTGTTGTTATTGTTATGTTCAATTTTGTTTGACTAAATCAAAAAAAAAAAAAAAAAAAAGACTGCAAACCGAGTGGCCGGCATAAATTTCAGTTATATTGTGTAATCGAAAAATGTGCGCGACACATTCAGGATTGGCTAAGCAAATAGACTTTCTAAGTGAAATTCATACAACAAAAACATAAACATAAACATTGACATCTGTAATATTTTCACCGAATCTGACGTGCTGCGTGCTTATTTATGCGACTAAGCCAAGTGGTTCAAGTTAGCCATTGAGCACACACACACACACACGCATATAAACACACCTCACTCGCTCTTCCTCTCTGTCCCTATGATTTTCCTATCTTTTGGCAATTTCTTTGGTCTTTTACTTTCAACATCACCGTGTTTACTTACTTTATCGTGCTGTCGGTAGCATGTTTGTTTTTGCGACAAAAATAGCAAACAAAGAAGAAAAAAAAAGTACTTGAAAAGTGATTTATCAATTTATTTTTCGTATAACGAAAATAAAAACCATCCAACGGTACCAATGGCAAAGTAATCATTAATTTGTGTAGCGTTCTTCATTTTGTCGTTGTCGTTCAACTTTCAAGGAAGTTCGATTTTGACCAAATAGATAAGAAGTACGTCAACACTTTGCTTCAAGTTTCATTATTAGACAAAAATCAACTGTGAAAATTGCTTGCAATACAAAATAAAACCAAAAACCAAACCAAACCAACGGAACCGAAGAAA
The DNA here is from genome assembly GCA_029041755.1 of Resseliella maxima. Classification (NCBI taxonomy): domain Eukaryota; kingdom Metazoa; phylum Arthropoda; class Insecta; order Diptera; family Cecidomyiidae; genus Resseliella; species Resseliella maxima. The sequence goes on from JAQOWM010000568.1 coordinate 3,136,227, forward strand.
CAGTAAAAAAAAGAAAAACAAAAAACAAAAAAAATAACACGACCAAAAACTCATTCGACAAAAATAGATGATGCAAGAAGATTAAGATTAACTGGTTTCACTTAAGAAATGTATTTTATTCAATCACGGATTTACGATAATAATCTGAATGATTTTGACTCTTCAATCTCTCATCCCCTTTCTCCTTTTCTGCGTCATTGTGTGAGTGTATATGTGTGTGTGTGTGTGTGTGTCATTGTCATTGTTGTGTCATTTGGTCATTTGCTCAGTTGATGAAATTCCGATCGGTTTGCGTTTTCATTTATGTTTTTCAGGCATTCCAAAAGCCAAAAGACATTGACAGATTCACAAATAAATCTATACTCGCTCGCATATCACTTTTGCCAATGATGTCAATTCATCGTAGCTTGAAAACGCTTACAACGTTTGTCGTTGTCGAACTTTTCTACTTTAGATTCAATATTTCGCATACGAATCGATTTTATGCACTGGCTACCCTTAAACATGTACATGACGAGAACAACAATGATGATGATGATGATTATGATGATGATAAAGAAACAAAATGAAGACGAAGACGAAAACGACGACGATGATGATGATAGATGATGATGATGATGATGATGATGATGAAGAAGGGAATGCACACACAAATAGATCTAGAATGAATGGTAAACGCCAGAAACAGAATGGACAAAACGAAAGTAGCTAGAGAGATAAAACATCTTTTGGAGTATTTATTGGCAAAATAAAAGAAATAGTACGTGTTCTTTTTCTTTGGTGATTTTTTTTTTTTTTTTCTAATTTTTTTTCTTTCTTCTTTCATTCTTTCTTTCCTTCTCGATTTTTCTTTTCATTCGTTCATTCTTCTTTAGCTTGTTTGTGGACTTTTGTTAGTCTTTCTGTTTTGTTAATGGTGTTGTTGTTAGATCTCCTGTTGGTTTTATTCGTGCCTTTTTATTCCATCCGTTTTGAGAAATAAACACAAAGAAATAGATTGAACCAGTTTCTCATCAATGATAGACACGACAAGCAAAACGTGTATAAAGAGTAAAGAGTATCGAATATTGAGTGTTTGAGCTAAGTGATGGCACCTTCTTTCGATCGCACGCTCGGAACAAATTTTTCTGGCTTTCTGTGCTTTTTATTTTCTTTTTTTTATTTTTTTTTTTTTTTCTTCTTCTGCTACTGTTAGTCACCCACAAATATACAACTTATCTCGCTTCCTTTCTTCACAAAATTTGCAGAGCGAGAAAGGAATCGAACGAAAGTGAAAATCTAGAGACCGAAACGAACATGTACAATAACCAATGGTAAAATTCACGAATTTGCGAACAGCGAGAGTTAGATACATCAATAGGAAAAAATTACGATAAAAAGTGATTGGATGGCAGTGAATAAATTTGGTGTGAGGTCGATTTTGCAAACCTTGGTGTTTTGCTCGATACATCAATTCGGGCATGTTTGAGCGCCAGATAAGTTGTTAAACAGGGATACGGATAACATTTGGCATACAGCGAGAACAAGAAAAGCAGGGCGAACGAATGATGTGTATGTGTGTGTGTGTGTGGATGAGAGAGAGTGAGAAACCTATTCACTCTAGTGCGATACTTTACAATATTTTTTCGCCATACGTTTATTCATTCAGTTTGGTCGCCTGTTTAACACTCTTTGCCATCATTCAAGCACCATTTTCAACCAGTTGTGCCATTTCCCATTATAAGAAGTAAATCGGCTCGGAATCACTGTTAAATAGATACAACATTTTCGTATGTGTTGTTGTTGTTGTTGTTGTTGTCCTCCTTCGTCAATCTCATTTTAAGGTAAGAAACTACGACGCCATTTACCAATTTCAACAAAACCATTTCTATCAATGTGCCTTACGTGAAGAGCGGCTTAGCCTCAAGATCGATGTTATTATGGCTTCTGTCAACCATGGTTCAGCTCCAGAAATTTTATTGACCATTGATACGCGAATCAAATTCCGTAACATTTTGCATCGATCACAAATTACATACGATGTCACTTTTCTCAATTCATGCTTTTTTGCCATTTCTTTTCATTGTAATATTTTGTCATATAAAAGCTCACACGCATCTCAATAATATCAAATCTCAAAACATCAGAATATGTAATTCCATGTGATTTGTTATCGAAAAAATATTCACCGAAATACTTTCCAAATCGTTCAAAAACAGATTATGGACTTGAGTAATCAATTGAACGAAAATTACGGCACTTTTTCAAATCATCGTTTACTGTCGTTCAAACTCTCTCTTTTTCACTCTATACAACTCCCCCTCCCCCTTCCTCCTCTTCTCACTCAATCTTTCTCGCTCTCTTGAGCTTTTACTTTCTTTTTCTGTTTGTAATAAATACAATGTCGCCTGATGTGAAGGCACATCAAAGAGGGAGGAACGCAAGTGAAGTGAATAATCGGCAACGGTAACAGTCATCATTGAAAGAAGTTTTCAAGAATCGTTTGTTTTATCTGTCTCACGGCCGTAATAATAGTAATAACATGAACCGTTCGTTTTCGAGTAAGTTGATGTGTTTTCTCTCTCTCTCTCTCTCTTTTTCTCTCTCTTTCTCTTTTTCTCTGCGCATGTTATACTCGTTACTATTTTTCTTTCTTCTTCTCTACTCTCTCTCTCTCTCTCTCTATTTTGCTTTTCCCCCCGTACCATCACCAAGGTTCCCAATTGTTTGGCATGGTGCTATTGATATAATGGTGTATATATGTACATAAAATATATATATATATATATTGTCATATAGCCGTTTGTGATTTTACACGTATGACACTGGGATACTACACCATAGTTCAAATGAAACTTTGTAGCTTTGGTCGAATGAAAGCGATTTCGATTTAGCTATAATGCGACAACGGGACCAAGTTTTTGGTGCTATGCCATTTCTCATGCAGACACAAATACATACAATCGTTTTGATCTGTGCACGTCAGTCCCATGTGACCAATTTTCTTTTATTTGCGGCTTTTTTTTTTCTTTTTTTTTTAAAAAAAAAGAAAAAAAAAAGAATACTTTTCTGCAGGTGAAATTCACTAGAATACTCATACGAACAATCTGGTCACACAAGACACACACACACATGCACAGATGAACACACGATACACACCATATTCAAGGGATCAGATATACGACTCAGACGCTTGTATGATTTTCATCCCAAAACGGCGTATTACAAACGACACAAATTTATGACCATAACATATAACGTTAGGTGAAATACGTGAACACACATAGATTATAAACAAGCCACAACATATATGAGGCGCGTACTTTGAATTTGTTTTCTTCATCACTCACTCTCTCTCTCTCTCTCTCTCTCTCTCTCTCTCTCTCTCTCTCTCTCTCTCTCTCTCTCTCTCTCTCTCGCTTTTACTTAGGACATTAAAAATGGTTGTTGGCGAAGAGTTCGCGCGAAATTTTATGTTCGTGTACAAACGTTTTTTCTTTTTTCTTTTCAAAAAACCATTGAATAAAATCGTCCATCTGTGTCCGAAGGCGATCGGTTCGATGGCCTCCATCAAAATACAATCGATTTGAAAATATTTTGCACGTATGATTTGCTTCAAAGATTCTTCTTTTTTGTCATTTCTCTCCTTGTGTCGAAATCACCAACAATAGAAAAATGGGTGGGAAGAAAAAAAATACGAAAAAAGAAAATCTTTTCTTCACCGGAAAATATGAATTTCAACTAAAACTTTGCTACAAAACGTGCATCAGCCTAGATTCTATTTAATAATTGAACGAGAGCTTTTAAGTACTTTTCATGTTTTTGCTAAACCATCTTTTAGACTTGACGCTTTCAAATATCCTAATTTCATTCAATCGTAGAATTTATTCAATTGAACTTGAACGGTTGAAGCATGAATTGAATTTGTTAAGAGTCGAACCAAGGGGAGTAAGAAAGTGTTTATGTACAAAGAGGAGAGGATAGGGAGATGAAACTAGGAATGGGTGACACGCATACAATGGAAAAAAAACTTGCCGCCACCATACAATTTCATGTAGAATCAACGTCTATCGATGGTTGCCGGACACGAACAATTGGTTTGATGCAAACACTTTTATTCAGTCAATATACCATTTTCTCTTCATATATTCTATATTGTATACATTTCAGACTGTGTGAGTTCAATTTGCTCTTTCAACTTTTCAAACTATTTTCACAAGTGGAATATAGCTGGTTGTGTTGCTGTTATAACAGCTGCACAGAATACATAAAAAAATCAATCAAATGTGTGTATGTATGTGTGCGTGTGTGTGTGTGTATGAATACTTTTTTTCATCATCATCTACTTCTTTTTTCTTCGTTCCATTCTTCATCGCTTGAGTACGAAAACACGAAACGAGCAAATGTGTTAAAATCAATGAGAAAAAATTGCAGAGTTCGTCAAAGTTAAAATTATTGCCAAGAGTGTAGACGTTATTTTTACTTAAATACACACACTCACTAATTCACATGGAAGCAAAAACGAAATTGTTTCGGAACTCGGTTTTCTGTCAGATGAAAATGACCGTAACTTTCGCACATTCAACGAATAAACGTGTATTTTCATACCTTAGACAGGAAATTTGGTTGAAATTACTTTAGTTCGACGCACAATTGAAGTACCGTAACGTGTGTTTGGAGGGGGCAGAGAATAAGGGAAAGGGATCTTTTTTTTTTTCTTTCATTCGAAATACAGAGAAAGAATGAGGAAGAATGAGAGAGAGAGGAGAGAGAGAGGGGGGGGAGAGAGAGGGAGAGAGAGGGAGAGAGAGGGAGAGAGAGGGAGAGAGAGGGAGAGAGAGAGGGAGTGAGAGAGAGGGAGAGAGAGAGGTGGAGAGAGAGAGGGAGAGAGAAAGGGGGAGAGATATGGAGAGAGCGGGAAAGAGAGAGATCGAGAGAATGTGGTATTTTGGGTGAGCGAGATGAGTAAATTGCCTGTGGTTTAAATTTAATATGAGGCTTTGTAAGAATAATATCTTGAAGCGATGGCATGTTCGTAATTATCATGCGGTAGCAACATCGTTGACATACTAAAATCACATTGAAATCCAAAAAAGACAACCGAAAATACAAATCAGCAACGCAATGGTATCCACGATTTTGGTGTGTCATTGTCGTTGTGCTTTATTTTTTTGGCTTATATTATTTCAACGTCCACTATTTGGCACTACAAAGTTTTCAAACAAAATACGCAATAAAAGCGATAATTTTTACTACTTTCAACGATTTTAGTTGCCATTGCAAGTGAAATTCGAGCCCAATACGTGCACGTGAGAAAATGGTTGTTTATTCATTTCCACGGAAAAGCCATTGCCAGAGAAAATGGATGTTTAATGTCTCCATTGAATTAAATTGAAACATTCTTTTACGGCACAATTTTCTGTATGTCTTTTCCAATAATTTTTGCACGTAACAATAGTAACAGTAGCAAAAGTATTTCCTTAATGTTTATTTAAGACAGAACGCGCATTTGGTTCTTTCGTTCACACTTTTCTTACTATTTAACATGTGTCATTTTCCATTTTCTATTCATTTATGGCATTTGGTTTTATTTCCAAGACGAAAACAGATCTATTTTCATTTTAAAATAAAATACAGACAGACAAAAACTTCAACAAATAAAGAATTAGTTGAATTTAGTCTGTTATGTGTGAATTTTTATTGTTTTCCGTGCAATGTATGTGTGTGTGTTTTCAGTTGAACTTTTCACATTTGTCTTTACACATGATGTGTTTGTTTTAGCTAATGTTCAAAACTAAAAGTATAAAAAAGCACACAAACACACACATAATTTTCCACGTTTTCTTCAATTGCATCTTTGTAATGTTCATTTCCAAGAGAGAAGAAAAAAAACTGTAATGTTTACAACATAAAATGTGCATGTTAATGTTTCATCATTGCTAATTTCTCAGATCTGTTTGTCTGTTTGCGTATTTTGTATTTTTTGTATTCTCAATGCGATGTAATCAAAAATTTTAAATGCTGGCAATCAAATAATTGTGTCAAGTTAGTTGTAATTGAATTTATAGCATAAAACGATGATAATGTTGCCAACTTTAAATGTTTGTATGACAAGTTTTTCGTCATACAGTTATCATTGATTGTCATAAAATTGGATTTTTCTGGTGAAAACTTATCATCATTTCTTTGCTTGAACATTTGTATTCATATAAAATATGAAATTTTTGTAGGCATTTGCTACAAAATAATTATTTGGCACAAAAAGTTTCAGTGATGTGCAATGATGATGATGATGATGATGATCATGTGATAATCATGCATTTTTGCATGCTAAATCTCTTTTGAAATGCGCTTTCGTCAGATTACGTCCATCAAATAATTTTAATGCCACTGCACAGAGTGTGCGTGTGAGTGAGTGTGTGTGTATAACAAGCATATAACTCAATAAATTTATGTTTTTTCGCAGTTATGTGTCGAGGTTGGTTTAATATTTCGGAAACGAGAGAAACAAAGCGAATCACTGGGTAGAAGTTGAATTAAATCCAAAATGCAAAAAAAAAAAGCAAATGCTAACTGAATCATACTAATTTAATTTATTGTATGAACAATTTTAACTTGAATTGTCTATTCTGAATAGAAATATGGAAATATTCACATCTCACACCAACCAAACGAGCTCATTCTGTGATATTAATTAGGAGGAAACATGTAATTAAATTGAAAATCGTTTCATTTCCGGTCTCGACAAATACACACTTCAGGCATTCAATGTGGTTCACACACACACACACAAGAGAGAGAGAGAGAGAGAGAGAGAGAGAGAGAGAGAGAGAGAATTCCGGCGGTATTTTTACAGTGTGAACCGTGTTATTTTGAAAAACTTCGAGAAAATAATCTGCATTGCAGGGACAACCATCATGAGTAATCTGCATTTGGGTAGCAGATAATAGAGAGATTCACCAAAAGAGAAAAAAACGAAAAAACGAAAAAATAAAAACGAGATAGAGAGATTTACACAATCGATTGAAATGGATTTTGCTAAGAGACAAAAACAAACCGAAAACGGTAAACTGAACATTGTAAATAAAGATGTGAAATAAAAATTCGTACATTTTTAGACCATTCAAATGGAAATGATGACTGAATTGAGGTAGGGGGTGAAGCGGTCAAAAATCGTTTATGTAGGGCATTTTCGGGTTTTAAAATGCTCAATGTTTTCTACTACATAAAGTATTATATTGATACATAGAAAACTTAAATTTAAAGAAATGTTGGTTATCAATTTAATTTTCCTGTTCGGAAAAACTTTGTTCGAAAAGAAAATTTATTCGAGTTTTAAACTTAATTTCTGATAAAAGAGATATGTCAACAAAACGTTTAAGATTCATGCCACGAACTTTTCGCCATTCGAACTTCACATATATACGCTAAATCTCTAGCTAGCGCTTTCGCTCTCTATCTCACCCACTCTCCCACTCTTGATCTCTCTCTCTCTCTCTGTCTATCTATCTATCTACCTCTTTCTCTCTCTTTCTTTCTTTCTCTCACTCTCTCCCTCTCTCTCGCTCTCTCCCTCTCTCTCTTTCTCTCTCTCTCTTTCTCTATTTCTATCTCCCACTTATCCATTCATTCACTCATATTTAAGCTTTTATCTTTATCTTGTTGAATACGCAAAATCTTAAATGCAAATACCATTTTACCCGTGACATCATCGTTGTCATGTAAAAAATCGTTCAACTCAAAATACTTATTTAACTGGTCGATGGTAGTCGCCAAACCAAAAATGCGAATATTAGAAACGTTTTATGTTTTTGCTTTTGACAACATTAAAAAGCCCAAAAGCATGTTCGATGCAAGAGCATTTTTGTGTTCAAACATTTATTTAACGAAACCAAATGACACATTTATTCCACTTATGAGACTATGTATGCATTGCATTGGGTGTTTGTAGTGGTAATTGTGCGTATAGAGCTCGGATCTATTTGAAATGGTAATACCATTTTCGTAAATTGTTATCATGTTCCATGATACTCGTAGCCTAGTTGGTAAAAATTTCTCTTTTTATGTGAATGCGGAAAATTGTTAGCAAAAATTTCGATAATGTGAAAGTAAGACGATATAATAATTTATGTTCATGTGACACAGCCACACTATTTTAAGTGTACGCGCGCACACAACCATTTGCAATAATGAGCATTTAATCGAGTTGTGTCAAGCGTAGAATATCGCAATTGCATATACGCTCTTTATATTCCCGTCAACATTTGGTTAGTCAGAATAGAAGTGTGAAGTTTTTGGTGCTCAGAGAATGAGTGAGTGAGTGAGCGAGTGAGTGAGTGAGTGAGTGAATGAGAGAGAGAGAGAGAGAGAGAGAGTGAAAGAGAGAGAGTGAGTGAGAGAGAGAGAGAGAATGAGAACGAAAAAGAGAATGAAAGCGAGAATATTTTATGCGTAAATCGAGCGCGAAAGCAGTGAACGAGTGTGTGTCAAGTCGAAGCACATATAGTGATCACCGAATAATTTAAGACCTAATAAAACATTTAACAACTCAAGTACCTCCACCAACTTGTTGTAGTAGTTTAGTGTCAATGAGCAAAAATGCGAAACCCGGAGAATGAAGTAAAAATGAGGGACAAAAAATAGCGGGGATTTCGAAGGTAAAAAGCTATTCCGCATACACTTATTTCATTTTATTTTTATTTTTTTTTTTTTCATTTCACATCTTGCCGCTTATACACAAACAGCTTATACATTCAATTTATTGGCCTCAAGATATGCGGTGTACAACAACATCA
>JAQOWM010000568.1:3150000-3180000 GCA_029041755.1 Resseliella maxima
CTTTCTCTCTCCCTCTCTCTTTCTCTCTCCCTCTCTCTTTCTCTCTCCCTCTCTCTTTCTCTCTCTCTCTCTCTTTTTCGGTCTCTTTTTCTCGATTTTTCGATCTCTTTTTCTCTCTCTCTCTCTTCTCCTCTCCCCGCAACTGTATCGCTTATTTTATGTGTATGTATGATGTGCGTGTAAATGAGTGTTGCAACTTTAATTCCGTTACATTTGTTCATGGGGCAACAACATTTTGTTACCCATCGGCCATATCAAAGTAAAATCTCTAATCAAAAAATCTGACTTATTCCAACGACCTCTTTGTATTGTAACAGCCCCTTGTAACACTGTTTTTCCATAGTCAGTCATTTATTTGAAATTTTGTCGTAAAAACTACCTTCGTAATAAAATTCGCACATTAACATCAAACTAATTTTCAAAATGCCAGGCACTCTAAATTACATACTGGAAAATGTGAAAATCCCTACAATATGCAAAACGTCAAAAAGCCATAAAGATAATTTTATGACTGTGTTATTGTCAATTTATGTCGCGAAAGTAAAACTGATTCCCCACACTCTATGCACAATCAAAACACAATGAAATTGTAGAGAAAGAGAATGAGAGAAAGCGATAGAGAGAGAGAGAGAGAGAGAGAGAGAGAGAAGAGAGAGGGAGAAATAGAGAGAGAGTGTGTCGAGCAAGAAGAAAAAGAGAAACACAGACGGAAAAATAAAGAAAGAAAAGGCAAAAACCCAGGACTGCATGAGAAGAAACGTTACGCGAACTATTGTTCACAAAAGTGGCAAATGTGTGTCGTGCGCCACTTGGTGAATGCAAAAGCCTCAAAGGCAAAAACATGCTATGGCCAATTATCTAAAAAATTTGTAGTCAAACACTGAGAAATCGCGTGACTTGCTAAACATCATACATTGCTATATGTAACTATGCATGTTTGCGTCTACTTTGCACAGCATGCCATTCGACAGCTATAAAAGCAGCACGCACATTTAGTTGGAATCAAAAATCGGAATCTATAAACATACAAATTGGAAATGATGCTAAATGAAATAACGGAAAAAATGGAAGAGAAAGATGAAAAGAGCAGAATGGAAGAGAATCAAGCAATAGAGACAGATAACGGAAGAAAGAGAGAGAATATTGGAAAAAATACAGAGAGAATGATGAATGAAGTGAAAAGATTGAGCAATGTATTGCTATTAGAGGCATCTTGTGAAGAACATTGCATAAAATATCGAACAAACATTAATTGCATCGATACAAAAGAAAAAAGGACGACAGAAAATTGCATCCACATCATTCATGCGCGGGGGTAAATGCCAACAATTTTACATAACTGTAAGCAATTAAAATTAGAGAAAAAAAAAACTCGTACGTATCATCAAACGTACAATGTTGTTGCATGCTTACATTCATTTGCAAGAGACAGACGGACAGAGTAAAAACTCAAGTAAAAACTCAAACACTGTTGAAAACAGTAACATTTTGCATTCTGTTGTTGTTGTTGCTGCTGCTGAAGTTATTGGTTTGAGTTAGTTGTGTACATTAGTGAATGCCACGTTTAGATCGTCGTTTGGAATAACTTTGTTCGAACTTGAATCATTTGATGCATTCAATCTATGCAATGTTGCAACAAAAACCAAAATTTAAAAAAAAAAAAAAAAAAAAAAAAAAAAATGAGAGAAAGAGAATTGCCGCTATCTAAGCCCATCCAATGCAATATGCCAAATATAATAATTCCAACAGTTTTTGGTGGCTTTTTCAATGCACAATTCACTCGCATTGGCAATGCAAAATCCATGGATACTAAATTGCAGCTGATAAAAATTGCATGCGGCTGCTGGCTTCTATGCAGTTCATATAACAAAAGAACTGAATTTATGTATTTAGCATAACCACCATAGTATTCACTTAGCGCCTTTTAGAGTGTAAGCATCCAATTGCCGAGTTGTTGTTGTTGTTTTTTTTTCTCTCATTTACCACATGAAATTGTTCAGAGCTTTATTTACTTTTTGTTCAATTCACGTTCGCTCAATGAACTAGTTTCCAGAAATTATTTTCTAGATCGAAATGTGTGTGTGTGTAAGAGAGCGAGAGCGAGAGCGAGAGCGGGAGCGGGAGCGGGAGCGGGAGCGGGAGCGAGAGAGAGAGAGAGAGAGAGAGAGAGAGAGAGAGAGAGAGAGAGAAAGAGAGAGTATTTTCTATACAATACGAACAGTCTGTTGATCAATTATCACTTCCTACTTTTCATGCCTATGCTAAATGAGCATTTCGTAAATTTAACAACACACTTAGAAATAGTATGGAGTTAGTATTTTCTTTTTGCAATTCGTGGCATTAGATAATCATGAGTATAAGTGATTTATATTGCGTACACGCAAATCCCCAGGTTATATGTTTGTGACATACATTTTGAAGCGCATTTTCTTGCACATACATTATCAAGTAAATTTCTCTAAGTCATCATTATATGAGCAAGTATTCTTTTGCGTAATTTGATCGTTATTTTTCGTATGCATAGCATTGCCTTCGTCTTTGCTTTGCTATCAACTACATTGCAAATGATTTAATTATGTCAAACGTATGAAAAGTACTATTTCGCTAAAAATAGATCACTTTCTTGGCATTCATCATTCAATGACATGTTAATCGTTTCATTATGCACAGCACAAACAGAAAGAGAGAGAAAGAGAGAGAGAGAAAGAGAGAGAAAGAGAGAGAAAGAGAGAGAGAGAGAGAGAGAGAGAGAGAAAGAGAGGAAGAGAAAGAGAGAAAGAAAAAGAGAGAAAGAGATTCTCATTCATTACAAATAGTGTGTTGTAGTTGCATCGTCCACTACAATTGACACAATTTACTTTCAAAGAACACCATCATTCAAATTCATCGCCATTGCTACCGCCACCGACGCACACAAAACCATTACCACCATCTCGCAGCTCATTCCATTCCACACTAATAAATATTGTACGTGTGCCAAATATTGAATTAGTCGACAACAGTCTGTACTCATTCGCATTTCATAGTTTTGTGCATGATGGGTTGAAATACACCACACCAAACATAAGACATTTAAACACACAAATGGCAAATAAAGTCCCAGCAAACACACATCATAAGATGCAGAAATGCAGAAAATAGCAATACCATGAATAAGTATACACCATGTTGAAAAACAGTAAGAGAGTGAGAGACAAACAAAACCGATTACCATTTATTCAGTACAATACAGTACAGTACAGTACAGTTTAGTTTAAACTAGTGCAGTGCATTTTATAAAGCACAATCACTTCCCACAAAATGCTGAACCAAGAAATACAAATACTACTGAACCAAAGGAGATTCAATAGATAGTGGGAATGAAAGAGAAACAAGAGCAAAAGGGAACAGAGCAATGGAAGGGCAATAGAAAGAAAAAGGAGGAAGAAAGATAGTGCACTCTGAGTGTATGTGTGTGTGTGTGTGTGAGAGAGAGCGAAAGAGAGAGAAAGCAAAGGAAATAGACACTAAGAATGAGAGAAAATTGTACGAAAGATAGAGTTCGAGTCTGAGTGCAACTGAGCAGAGTTTTGAGTTGAGTATTTAATCTAGTGCCACTGCTTATGCGCTTCTGAAATGCAGCGAAATTGCACAACAATGCACACAGACAAAATTAAAATGTACTAAAAGATCAGAAAAGAACAACTTACGACAATATAAATGCGTCTATAATAGATAGTTGTAGAGGCTAGAATGAAAACGACGTATTTCAAAATGTACCGGGAAAAATGGAGAGCTTTTTGGAATAATTCCAATAAAATAGAATCAAATAGAGAAGGATGAACGAAAGAAAAGAAGAGGTTGAGAGAGCAAGAAAGAGAGAGAGAGATCAAGAGAGAGGGACTGAGAGAAAGAGAAAAAAATGTTTCTGGCTTTACCATTGTTTATGCTTTCGTCGCTTCATTTTTTTTTTCGGGAGGATTTTGCTAAACAGTGGAACAGAAACGGTGTCTTTTGTATGTGTTTGTAGGCGAATTTGTTAGTGTTTTGTTGAAATCTACGTTTTCCGTGTGACAGCTTCTCATAACATGTATATATGTGCATCTTACGTTTTGGATTTTCGAATGCCGACTCGTTTTTTTTTCTCTTTCTCTTCATTTATGTCTCTCGACTTGCCTTTTCGACTCGTTTTTTTTTTCTGTTGCTGTTGTTGTCCTTTATTTTATTTGTGTGCCTGTTTCATTTTATGTTTTTTGCTAAAGTCGCTCGCACCAAATACTCAATTGTATTGTTGAGATTAAAATTGAAACAGTTTTATTGTTGCAACTTTGGCATAGCACAAATGAACGAGACAATAGAGTAGGACCGGCAACATACTACACACACCAAATAGAGAAAAGCGACGATAATAACATTGATGACAAAAGACGACGATTTTCTTGCGAAATGGTTCACTTAGATAATGCCTTTGTTGTTGAATGCTTTCGCTCACTTTCTCTCCCTTTCTCTATCCCTTTCTCTATCCCTTTCTCTCTCCCTTTCTTTCTCCCTTTCGATCTCTATATCACTTCTTTCACATTCTCACATTCTCTCAATCTCTATTTCGCTCTATCTATCTGTCTTCATCTCTCCTCCTCAGAGGCATCTACATGAAACCGAATGTTGCAGTTGTGCGCTTCGATTTTTTTTTTCTCTTTTTTTTTTCTTTCTTTCTCAATATTATCGTTTGGGAAAGTGTATCTAAAAGTAGCGATTATGTGCAACGAATAAGAGTACTTAAAGCAGTATGTGTTATGTTTCACAATAAATGCAATGCCGATTGAATGAAGCAAATATACGCGTTATACAGGCATTGCAATGTTGTCATTGCATTTTGTCTTTATTTTATAACTTTTACAAAAGATGAAAAAGACAATACTGGGAAAAGTGTCATGACACAAGCACAACAGTAAATTCATCATTAGAGAAAAATGGTAGATGGAGAAATTATATATTGCTAAATCCTTGTGTGTTGGTCTTCTTGAAATCATACTACCGACTTCACGCTTTGACTTTCGTTACATTTTATATATGCTAGTAAATGTAAAACGATGAATTACGAAATCGAACACCAAGACTTATTTTACGGATATAGATTTCAATGTGGCCGTATGTGTGTGTGCCGGCTGTGCTATACATATGTGTGTGAGAAGATAATCAAATTCTTTAAGATGTGCCGTTTTTGGGAAACTTTTACTTTGCCACGGATGAATTTGATTTTGTGGTGAATCTGTTGTCTGTTGTTTTTACCATTTTCAGATTCGTATTTTATTCTTGGCACTTTATTTCATAAGTATAGACATTTTGGTAATGGCTGTGGTGGTAACACAGTGACTCTGGCGGCAACGACAATCATATTTCTTGTTCGCTCAACACTTTGCCTCTCTATCTCTCTTACTCTTTCTCTTTCTCTCTCTCTCTCTCTCTCTCTCTCTCTCTCTCTCTCTCTCTGTGTGTGTGTGTCTTTCTCTTCTCTCTCTTTCTCTCTTTCTCTCTCTCTCTCTCTCTCTGTGTGTGTCTTTCTCTTTCTCTCTCTTTCTCTTTCTCTTTATCAATATCCTCATGAGCATCTCGGCAAACTCACATGCTTGCTTTTTGGCATTCTATCTGTGGGATAGTCTCTCTTCGATACAATCTATGTCATTTTTCTACTCATAGATTTTATTATTATTTTAGTTTTGCCATTGCATTTGATTTACCCCATTCTACAAAAATATCAATGTTTCAATATCTTTGTGCGCATTTCATTGTTTGGGAAGCTTTCATTTTACCGTTTCTTATTTGGAATTCGTCGATTATTTTTATTTTTATGCCTTATTTTTTTTTAGCTTACTTTTCATTCATTTTTCTTCGTTGTATTCATTCACCAGTCTCACTCTATTGGTCTTTCTATCATTCTTTAGCTCTCTCTCTCTCTCTCTCTCTCTCTCTCTCTCTCTCTCTTTCGAATTATGCTTCGTACTTCTCTTTCTACTTACTTTTAACATCGCATTCTTTCCATTTATTCACATTCTCTTTCTCATTCTTACCATTTATATCTGTTTCGATACTTTATTTTGCAATTTTCATGCTTAAAGATTTTAGCAAAATTGTTTTCCGATATTTAGACGATTTGTCGTTTGCGTTTGTTTTATTCATTTTCCGATGTTTGTCGGAGCATTGACTTTTTTCTTGAATACAGAGACTATGGCATGCATGGTGTTTCATTTGTTTTGTATCTTGTGTCTTATGTGTATCGTTGTTTGGTCGGTTGTCTTCTTAGCTATCGTTGTATGTTTTCATTTTTTTTTCCTCTCTCTCTCTCTCTATCTCTTTTGTCGTCAATTTTTCGCCATTCATCTTTTCGTTGGCATATGCTGCTCTTTAAAAACTATAATAGAGATAAGGTTTCCGAAATCGTTGAAAGTAACACACACACATGCGAATTCATGTTCATTCAAAGCACACGATCATACATTGAAATTGAAACAGAAACAGAAACACATACATTTATATCGTACATACATATATGAAGTCGAAATTCAATTATAGAAATGTAATTTCACAATTTATTGCTCCACTACACATATTTTATAGCATTCGTTTCGAACAAAGACGCGTTTGAAATATGTGTGTGTTAGTATGTGTGAGTGTGGTGCTGAATGTATCGCATATCCGTGTGTAAAAGTTTCTAAGCCTTGTCGGTTTTATATCGTCTTGTCGAATGGTTTTTGGCTGGTGCATTTGTGGTGCCTGTTTTGTGCTCTGGCGTGCGCTTGAATCCAATTCAATTCCAAACAGAAAGAAAAAAATGCAATGAATTCGATTTTGAGAGGAAACGAAGAAAAAAAGGAAAGAGAGAAAGGGAAAAGAAACGAACAAAACGAAAGAAAGCCAAATTGAATAGAAAAAAATGAGAAAGAAAAACGAAGTTGAGAGATGAAAGCTAAGTGAAGAATGAGAGTGAGAGTGAATGAATGAGAGAGAGAGGGAGGGAGGGAGAAAATCCACTTGTAACAAATACGGATCGTGATCCGTCGATTTTGTTTGGTTGAAATGTTGTTGTTGTTGTTGTTGTTTTTGTAGTTGTTATTGTATACATTACAAGTAGTTAGTAAGCATAGCAAGTATGGAAGTTGACAAATCCGGAATTGTTAAGTTTTCGGTTGCAAACCAACGAATAATTGCATTAACATTCAATTGCGTATTTAAATAAGTGGACATTTTGTTAAATCTTTGCGATTCGAGATTGAGAACTGTGGCAATGTCGGCTCGCAATCAAATTCATTTTCCGATGTTTCTTTCTCTCTCTCTCTCTCTCTCTCTCTCTCTCTCTCTCTCTCTCTCTCTCTGTCTGTCTGCCTCTTTGTCTCTCTCTCAC
The DNA here is from genome assembly GCA_029041755.1 of Resseliella maxima. Classification (NCBI taxonomy): domain Eukaryota; kingdom Metazoa; phylum Arthropoda; class Insecta; order Diptera; family Cecidomyiidae; genus Resseliella; species Resseliella maxima. The sequence goes on from JAQOWM010000568.1 coordinate 3,157,379, forward strand.
GCTCTCTCTCTCTCTCTTTCTCGCCTCTCTCTCTCTCTCTGTGTGTGTGTCTTCCTCTTTGTCTCTCTTTCTATCCCTCTTTCTGTCTCTCTGTTGCTCTTTCTGTCTCTCTCCGTCTGTCTATCTCTCTCCATCATCTCAAATGATATTGAGATGAACAGTACTTTATATTTCTCTTCAACAGATGTATTGAATTGATAGTACGATTGTTGTTATTTGTTTTGTTTGACGTTAATTTGTCCCAATTCGTATCACCAATATTTGCATTGTGCTCGACAGGTGAAAGAAACGCCAACACAAGATACAAATTTACTCAACTCTTATATATTTTGGAAATATGTTTGGCGCGTTCGTTTTTGTTCGTACGGAAAATGCAAAACAAAAGACTGCATTGAACAAAAGAGAAACTACCACGCAACCAACCACAATAAAGAAAATAAAATGTTCGTTGTTTTGGCTAAAGTATGAGAATTGCCGTCGTGAATGAAATGTGGTTTTTTTTTTTCTTCTTTTTGTTATTGATGTTGCTTGTATTAAATAAATAGAAAAATTGATTGAAAAGGTGATATGATTCAGTGATTTTTGTGTTGTTTTTACTTTTTCTTTCTCATTTTCTTCTTTGCCATCATCTACGACATCGCTGTCATTGTAGTCATCGTTGTTGTTGTTGTCGTCATTCTTATTTGATTACGTTACGCGGACGTCAAACAGAAGTTTTATGAAGTGTATCGGATGCCATTGTTCGATTTCGCCATATTATATTCGGTTTTGTTGGATATCTTTTGGGTGCGGGCATGTTGCATTGTTGTTTATTTGTTTGTTTTCCCTTTATCGATGCTGTTGCGATGCACCAGTACACCGATTATATTCATTCGTTCATTGTCTGTATTTTCAGTGCTTAGAATGCTTGTTGAAATTGCTTGTTATTGTTGTGTATGGCTTTATGCCTGGCCACTCGAAACGGAACGATTCTGTGGATTTTTATTCTTTTTTTTATTTTTTTTTTTTTTTGTTTGTTTGTCAATATCCACTTTTGGTTCGTAAAAAATAGAAAAAGAAGAAGAAATAGAGGAAGAAAAAGAGGAAAAGAAAACCAAAGAAGATAAAGAAAAAGAGAAGAAAGATTAGGATGTGGATGAGGACAAGGATGGTGACGAGGAAGAAATAAACGAAGTGAGTGGCGCGTGCATGAACTCAAGTGAAAAAAATCCATTGACAAGTCGTAAAAGAGCACAAAAAAAATGGAATGAAGGTATTACAGTAAAAAGAAAAATCGACATTTCGTTAAGATCCATTGGCTTGGCCGGCATTCTCGGAGCATATCGATCGTTTTTCTTTTTTTTTTTTATCTTTCTCGAGAATGCACCGAAGAATGGGTCATCAATACGAGAGATGAATTTGAAGAATAAAACACGAAGCGCATTGAAAGTGGACACTTGTCTTCGAATCGAATTCCACGGCAAACAATATTCCTTGTGCAAACAATGCACTGTGTTGCAGACAAAATACCCGTACACACTTGATACTTTCGTTTTTTCTTCTCTGCTTCTTGGAATGAACAGTTTCTTTCGGCTTTTCTTCACATGAATTGTTGTTGTTGTTTTTTTTTTTCTCGTGTACTGGTGACTGCTGCTTTTGTTTGGTCGTTACATTCACAAATTCATGTGCGTGTTCTATCGGAAGCTTAATATCATAGCACACCGCTGATGACTTTACTCACAGCTCTTAAGCTGGAATTTCTATTTAGAATGTATGCGCTTCATTCTTTCATTCCATCCGTCCATTCTATTGTATTTTCCATGTTTTGTCGTTGGTTGTTTTAGACTTTTAAGTGTAACCTAATATATATTTCCATTGTGCAAAACGTCTCATATAAATCAACAAAATGGAGAACATAAAACACACATTCAGTTCAATTTGAAATTGGAACTGTAAGTAATAGACACACACACACACACATCCCCATCCAATTTATAGAAGAACGGATATTTTGAAAATAAGGTTTATATAAATAAAATTGATTTATTATGTTTCTTGAAAACGATATACGATCTAAGACAGCGATAAAGTAAAGAAACAAGATGAGAGAGACACAAAATCCGAAATTGAGACAGAAAGAGAGAGAGAGAGTGAGAGCGAGAGAGAGAGAGAGAGAGAGAGAGAGAGAGCTAGGGAGAGAGAGCGAGCTAGGAAGAGGGAGCAAGCGAAGGAGAAAGGGAGCGAACGAAGGAGAATAAGAGACGGCGAGAGCAAGAGAAGGGAAGCGATAGAAAAAAAAAAGTCGCGTGGCAGACACCGAAAAATAAAGACGCGAAATTGTCGTCTTTGAACAAAAATACAAGAAACAGAGCACCCAAAACGATATGAGTACCGCTGCCATTGCAAAACTAAACATGAAACAGTTAAAGTTATTTATTATGTTATTGTGATCGTGATAGCTTCAGAAGAAAATCCAAAACAACGTATACACAAAATAACCTCTCACACTCCAAACACACTCACACTTACATACAAAAGCACACATGCAGCATTTTCACTCTCGTTTAATTGGTCTTTGTACTGTTATTCTGCGTATTGCGTTACCACACAATGGACAGTGAATCAGTGAATCGCTTTGTATATTGTTGTTATCGTCTCTTATTTCGCATTGGTTTTCATCATTCCATTTCTCTGGCCATTGGCTTAACTCAAACCAATATATATATAAAAGTATGTGCCATACGATGTCGACAAAGAGGATGCAAGTTGCGAATAATTGATCCTGACTCTCTGACCAAGCTAATGCAATACACACACTGATGGTCTTGTTGGTTGGTCGGTTGGACTAAAAAAAAAAAAAAAAAAAAAAAAAAAAAATGAAAAGAAAAACCAACGACAAGATTGTGAGAAACGAACGATTTTGTGACAATGCAAAATGCCACACAGTGTATTGCTATTGCGGAACAAGTCAACGGAAAATTGAAAATTATCGAATTTGCTGATGGTGTACAGTTCATCGATGCTAAAATTCGAAGCACGAATTCGCCGATTCAATAAATCAACAAAAGTGCTGTACTTTTATACGCTTCTAATGGTTTCACTCTATGTTTATAAATACAAGTTATATATGGACATTTGCACATATTTCTTCTCTACTTCGATTTTGCTTTCGATCTTTTTTTTTTCTCTTTCCATTTCTCTCTCTCTCTCTCTCTCTCTCTCTCTCTCTCTCTCTCTCTCTCTCTCTCTCTCTCTCTCTCTCTCTTGCTTTAACATTCTCTCGTCCTTCTCGCACTTTTATCACCATTTTTTCACATTTATGTGGATGTTAACTTGCAAAAGTCAAATAAATTGCACTTTGAACATGATCGAATCGATTATAATCGGAGTAAATTTAATCGAAGTACAAGTGGAGTTGAAGTTGAGTACATGACTACATAGATGTCAAAATCTAAATTGATCAATATAGTATTTAAATCATCAGCAACAAAGCAAAAACACATATTGATGTACTTTGTATACATTGACGCCAACAACGAAAAAAAATAAAAAAAAATAATATATTAAATTAATCGGCTTTTGAATGCAACAACCATTGAATTAATTTTTAATGCATCCGGAGATTATTAATTTTCAACTGTATATTAATTAAAATAAAACGACAAATAATAAAATTACCAATCGAATTGGCATGAGAATTATCACAAATAACCAATATACAACTGTAGCCGACGTTTATCATTTTGCCCAAAATATAAACAATATGTCAACGATTGTATTGAAAAGTAGTAAAACCGTATTCGAAATAATAAATTTAACGGAGAATAGAGAGAAAGAGAGAGAGAGAGAGAGAGAGAGAGAGAGAGAGAGAGAGAGAGATAGAGAGAGAAAGAGAAAGGAAAAACTAGCAGCAGCAGTAGAGCAACAACAAAAACATAATGTCAAAAAATATCGCCTCATCCCCGCACGCGTGCAAAATCCATTCGTTTCGTTTCCAAAATGGCAACAACCACATCAGTTTCACATTCATACATTATATTTGCTCAAGACAGATTTTGCTTACAAATGAATTGGTTTGAAACAAACATGAGGCCCCAAAGCAAAAGAGTAAGAATGAATAAATACACATAACACTCAAAACGATGGAAAGGGAAAACGATTGGGTAAAAAGTGAACATCAACCAAGTGAATGCAAAGAACAAACGTCGTCGCAATAAATCATTCAACCGACCATTTATTTTATTTGTCATGCATCATAAATCAATAACTGTTTGGTCAATTGACTTCAATTTGACAAAAAAAAAAAAAAAAAAAAGAAGAAGAAGAAAAGAAAAAAAAACATACATAAATATATATGTATTAACAAAGAGGCAAGAAATCAAGAATCAACGCCAATAGTAGCGACAACAGCTATAATTTTTACCCATTTCTTTGTTATCCTTCCTGTTTGCATATATACAAAAGTGACGGTTATAATATATTTGGTGCCGTTAAACGATTGGGTTTCAGAGAAAAATTTTCGACAAAAAAACTGCCAAACACCACAACTGAATAATAATGTAGAGAAAAAGAAAAAGAAGATGAAGATGATGAAGAAAAAGAAAACATCAGGAATAGAGCGAGCAAGAGAGAGCGAGAAAAAGAGAGAATGGAAAAACCAACGACGATGACGTACGAACATAATAGAATATGTATGGTTAAGGCCATTTTATGTAGTCACCAGTTATGATTTTGCATCCAATCACGCCCAATTGCTGAAGAACTACTGAAAACACACATTATACGCATAACGAAAATGGAATGAGACAAAACGACTGTCGACAAGAGAAAAAAAAAAAAGAACTTATACACAATACATTCAACCGAATAAGAAAAATCAACACGCACGCACTAAAACTGTGCACAACCCAAAACATTTTTCGATGATGAAACTGCGGTAAACACAACCGAACCGTGTATAAAACGTGAATTTGGCGAAACGAAAGACGTTTTCCGATCCAATTCGGAACATATTCAAAAAGTTATGAGCACAATTCACCAATGCACATTGTACACCAGTGGTTTTGACTCCTTTTTTTACGCCGTTCTGGTCAAAATTTATTTTTCTTTCGCTTTTATTTGTTACGATCAAGTTTTTCTTTCAGTACTGTTGTCAGCGGCCGCTCGTTTTTTTTTTTTTTTTTTTTTTTTACTCAATTTCACTCTCCCTCTTACTTTCTCTCTCCCTTTGCTGCTTGCAAATGACTCTTGGATTTTCATTTTTCCGCATGAGCTTGCAGCAAGGCGCACTTATGGGACTGCCAATACCAAATCTAAGTAGTGAAAAGCTCAGTATTTATTGGATTATTACGATTATTTATTTATTTATTTTGGTTGAAAAGTGACTGTTCCATGTTTGCAAAAATCATAAAAAGTTGACCATGCCATTGTCCCTGCATAACTACACATACTCATTTTTCCTTGCTCTCTCCTTTCTCCCTATTTTCTCTCTCTCTTCCTCTCTCTCTCTTCCTCTCTCTCTCTCTCTTCCTCTCTCTCTCTTCCTCTCTCTCTCTTCCTCTCTCTCTCTTCCTCTCTCTCTCTTCCTCTCTCTCTCTTCCTTTCTCTCTCTTCCTCTCTCTCCCTTTCTCTCTATCTCTCTCTCTCTCTCTCTCTCTCTCTCAGTCCTCTGTCTTTCTCTTTTCCTCTCTGTCTCTCTGATTTGTTCATTCACCCACTCTTCCATTACATGTGTATTGATAGTTTTGCCCTTTGCCTATATGTATATATTATTGCGGTGGGCATTTATACTGTTTTAATATATGGTTTGTTATTATTGTTATTGTTACGTTTTTGCCAAAATTAAATTATAACATGCGAAAGAGAATAAATGTTTGTCGTTTATTAAATATTGTTTTGAAGGGGCTCCGGCAATAATGTGTTCCGCTTGAAGTTAACTATTTGCAAACAAATCAATTGTCGAGACCAACAACTGGGCGGTAATTTCATACATTCGATACACATCTTTATTTGCAATTTGGTCGTCGTTGTCGTCATTTCATTTGGATCATGACAAAACAAGTCACAAAAGTGCTACATCTCATTTTCGTTTTGTTTTGTTTTGTTTTGTGTGCATGTTTTTGTTTTTGTTTTTTTTTTTTTGCTTTCTTTCTTCCGTTACCCCGATTTGGTTTTCATAATAATTTTCATGGTACATATAGTATTGGTTCTCGGTTGCGGCTGGTCGCATTATATGTTTGGCATGTATTTCCGTAATTTATCCGTTTCGCGTTATTTAAACGTAAAGGCAATTTCGAAGAAGCCAGAAAATCAATTTTACCAAGCAAAAGAAAAATAAAATATATATCGTAATTTCCAGTCAGGCAAATTTGGTTTGTTCTCTCTCGGTTTTGGGCATCCAACGAAAAAGATATTTCGCGCTTAATAGCCGATATTCATGCTATTTAATTTTTTTTTTTTCTCTTCTCGTCTCTTCTCTTCTCTTTTCTTTCTCTTACTATGGTTTATGCTTGGCTCTTGGTATATTTTATTTCGTTGATATGAAGTCAGTGATAAAATTAATTGATTGAAAAATGTGTTTCAGTTTTATGAAAAACAATGAGGGGCGAAAAATATATGCCGGAATAATAGAATAAAACAATCCAAACAAGTATATAGATATATATATATCTAAGCAACAAACGCCTTCCATCTAACTCCTTATAGCATATTTTCAAAGTCACTTGCTTGAATGACGATGTGTAATTCATATTTACTTTATGTAATTCATTCATCAATACATTTTTTCGCTCAATAAACATTGGGGCGAAAAATACGAATTAAAAAACATCAACGCAAACGCAAACAACGGCAACAACATTTTACCAGCAAACAAAAGCAATAAAGAAAAAGATTGTAATTTTTTTTTTTCTTTGCTGCTACTGCTACTGCTACTATTACTGTTGTTGTTGTTGTTGTTTTTACTTACTTGCCTTTCTTCATTTCGAAGAAGCACAGATAAAAATTATTGGGCCGTACGGATATATTTACATTCTTGCGATTTGTATAAAGTTCGAGAGAGAAATAGAGCGAGGAAGAGTGAGAAAGAAAGAGGAAAGAAAACAGTGTAAGTAATAAATATGCATAAAATCGATCGAAGACATTTCGAAGAAAATTCGGCCACGCATATAGCAATGATGAGAATAACAAACAGTTCGAAAAATTGGAAAAGAATGACAAAAAAGAATAGAGAGAGAAAGAGAGAGAGAGAGAGAGAGAGAGAGAGAGAGAAACAATCATTTACATTGTTACATGTTTTATGTAAAACTTGGTTTGTTTAATACGCTCCATATGCAAACGAGTAATAGAACGCTGAAAAACAAACTTTCTGATTACAATGACTGAAAATTTGACATAATCTGGTGCATTCATTGAATGTATTTTCTTTTTTAACAATTAGGTGAAAATAGTGAATTAACCTAACAATGGTACAAATCAATAAAAATACTCATTTTAAGAATTGGAAACAGTTGTAAAAGTTTGACGCTGTTTAGTTCCCCTTTTAGCGATGTAAAATATAAACTAAAGAACATGCCAAAAACTTGAAACAAATTACAAAGAAAAATAAAACACAATCGTAAAATGGAAATGGAAATCAATTCGATTTTTGTATTCAGCAAGAAGTCAATGCCTTTTGCATTTTGGAAAGAAAGAGTGTCGCCCCCCTCTTTTTGTGTGTGTGAGCGAAGGAGCAAAAGAGAGAGAAAGAAAAAGAGGGAGAGAGAGAGAGAAAAGAGAGAGAGAGAGAGAGAGAGAGAGAGAGAGAGAAAGAAAGAGACAGAAAGAGGGAGAGGAAGAGAGAGAGAGAGAGGAAAAGAGAGAGAGAAAGAAAGAAAAAGATGAGAGAGTGAAAGAGAAATAGAAAGAAACAGAAACCAAGAGTAAAATGTAAACAGTTCCATTTCAGACATTGTGTAGTGTATGTCAAAATGTTGCAAAATATCAAAATGCATAAAAAGCTATCAACCACTTTGATAAAATGACATTTGACGAGATGGCGCGTTCGCGATATGATGACATCAAGTCATCTTAGTCATATCTTTTTAATACAATAAATGCGAAGCGTATGCGAAAATCCATCGCCTTCCATTCATTATAGTCGTTAAATAACACAACTGTAAACTAACAACATAAAAACAATACGAGGAGCAAGCAAAGAGTGTAACAAAAACGAATTTTATTCAGTCGCTTCATTTGACCCATTGTAATCTATCGAAACGTTTCGATGACAATATCAGTCAAGTTGAACATATATTTGCCGACAGTTTTTGTCTAAGTATGTTTGTGTATGTGTGTGTGTGTGTGTGTGTTTTGTTGGTTTTTTTTTTTTGTTCTCTTTTCGGTAATGTTATTAGAGTTGTTGTTTGTGTGTACTATGGATATTTGCCATTTTTACTCATTGGCTAAAATGCTAACTGAATGGTGCGGTGACTCTTCATTTTTGCCAAATAAACATTATAGCGGACAAGTAAATTCATATAACAAGAGTAAAAGAGAACGGGCAACTGTTTCGTTCATTTTCATCGATTTAGATAATTGGAAAATTGTTCTTATGCCAAGCGAAACACTGTCATTCTTCCATCCAACAAACCAACCAACCAATCCATCTATCCATCCGTTTTCGTGTGCTTTGGCCATCAAAGATGACTGCCATGATAATCAATAAATGAAAATTGTTTTTACGTTTTTCTTTCATTCGGTTCTTTTTTATTTACATTTTTCTTCTATTGCGCCACACAATTGTTTCTATGTGCGTTAACAAACGCATGAGAATTGAGTGAATCGCGCCGTAGTCGTTTATTCGATCATGACAAAAATTTACTCTGTTCATTTCTCACTGCCCTCCTCTCCCCCGCAATTCCCGTTCCAATGTTGTTGTTGTAGTTTTTTTTTTTTGCATTGCCATTTCTTGCCATTCCATGTTATTGAAGTGCGAGCAGTTCTTCATCCATACGTCAGACGCATTGTTACGAATATAATCCATAAACGAATGGAATCATCTTGTCGAGCGATTAAATTATCTGTTAAGATCCATTATATGCTTTCAGGGTTGTTGGTTCGTTTGATTATATTATAACGAGCACACAAAACTTTCGTTTCATCTGCTATATATTTTTGGGTTTGGTTTTAGAAAACGGCTTCTTTGTTGCATTATCCAATGTTATTCTGGTCGTTTTATTTGATATTGTTCCATTTTTGGTTTTGTATTTTCTAAACGGTGTATGCATGTGTTTATAATGCGTATGAGCAAGATGTGCGTTTATCGTCAAATTGTATGCCTCATCTCTCTTTGTCTCTTTCTCTCTTTCTCTCTCTCTCTATCTATCTCTCTCTTTCTTTCTATCTCTCTCTCTCTCTTTCTCACTCTTTCTCTCTCTCTCTCTCTCTCTCTCTCTCTCTCTATCTCTCTCTATCTCTCGCTCTCTCTCTGTCTCTCTATCTCGCCGTGTGTGTGTGTGTGTGTGTGTGTGTGTGTGTGTGTGTGTTTGTGTGTGTGTGTCACAAATATAAATTTAAATGGCATAGAAATCTTGTCATTTTCAAACTGAATTGACATTTTAGTTTCGCAATGACATCGAGAATATTCTCAACATGAAAATTGAATGAGAATGAGAGATGAATGGGAGAAAGAGACAGATCTCAAACGAAATGGAGAGAGTTACTGAAGGAGATCAAGCGAATAAAAATAACAACCCTTTACCATTGTAATATGTCTCAACTAAAACTGTGTCTCCTTATTGACACTAAAATGATTATTCACGAATGAGGTAAAGCGCAAGAAGAAGAAGAAAAAACACGAATAATTTGCATTTCATTGTGTCGACTATATTTTATCAATAATCATAATAATAATGAACAAACATTTTGAATTGAAATCTGCTGAAGTGAAAAACTCTTGTGAATACTACCTGAGCAAAAACAATGTCAAGTTTAAATATTATTTTGAGACAATGCACAGATGTGGCCTTTTATTTTGATGCTGGGAATTAGCCAACACAGACGCATTTCAATAAAGGAATTAACTTGAAGATCAAGTTGAAATGAATTGTATGAATCAAGGGATAAAATTAGTTGGAGTTAACAACAATTTATAACATAATAACACACAAACACAAAACTGAATTGAATTGAATGAAATGGAATGTATGTTTTAAATGTTGCAGTTCAAGTGTATATTTCTTCATTGTTTACTTCTCTTCTGTCCTTGTTCTACCTTTGATTCTTCCTTTCTCTCTCATTTCCTCATTGCTTCTTCCTTCTTTCATCCCACATTTTGCTTTTGTCAACCTCCCCTCTTCCGTTTTTGTCACGTTTATTTTCATTATCCCAACTTCCCTTATTCATGTTCCCTCTCCCCTTTCCCAATCTCAATCCATCATCTCTTTCATTCATTTATGTCCTTCATCTCCCCAATTTTCTTCCAGTTCATGTTAGGAACAGTATCTTGGTTTCGAGTTTATAATTTGCACTCGATGAATAGTGCTTTTGTTGTTAAATGCCAAGCTGTCGGCTATAGTTTGCCCAAAAATTTAAGGTGCTACCATTGCCATTGAGAATTGGTTGATATGGATGCGAGAACGTTGTACTGTCACATAACGATGACGATGACGACAATGACGACGACGACAACAACGACAACAACGACAAAGACGACAACCGTTAGAATGCTATTACATAAACTAATGATATGAACGATATGTTTATATGCCACAATAAATTTCATCGCTTCACCCTTTACGCCTCTCTTGCTCTCTCTCTCTCTCTCTCTCTCTCTCTCTCTCTATCACCATTTTTTTCTTGCTCACTTGTTCTTGTACTGAATGGCAATCAAAGCATCATATCCCCCAGCGTCCGCATAGAATATATCAAAGTCAAGTCATTGCGTTTCGCTGATTACAATTTTCTGTTGTTTCTTGTAAAATGTATGCGCTATCCGTATGTATACTATATCATTTAGCCAGATTAGCGTGAATTGTGCGCGCAGTAAGATGGGCGCGTATGTGTGTGTCGAAACTGAATTTCAATCTTGAAACTGAACTCTCTCTCTCTCTCTCTCTCTTTCTCTCTCTCTTTCTTTCTCTCTTTCTCTCGCATACACACACGCACACACATAAACTCTCTAACTAAAACGAATGGAGCGAAGCAAAGCTGAGCAAATGAAGAAAGCGACACATGTTTTGTAAATTGTACGACATGATTTTGTTTCATGTTTTATGCGTCTGCATGGCAGTCCGTTCAGTGTTATTCAGAGGCGGCGAGTGTGTGTATATGCATAACATTTTAAGCTTTTGGCCCATTCCCCAATCACTTGTTCGATGATCTTTGCTTCTTTTCTCACTCTCTCTCTCTATCTCAATGTTTGTAATAATAATAAAAGAAAGGAGACACATTGTCTGTTCTATGTAATATAGTTAATACTTGAAATCAATATGAAAAAAGGAAGAAATAGCAACAGCAACCAAACTAACAACAACAAAAATAGAAACAGCAAAATGCCAACTGAAATAAGAAGCTCATTGTTGGGATGAGATGAGATTGTGTGAAGGCATTTTTTTGGATTTGGGGGAGGGTGAAAGCATTTTTCACTTGACGCATTGTTTTTGCTATTTATATGCTTGTTCTGTGGTCGTTGAGCGCGCTGATTTTGGCCAGAACTTTTTATGTCGCATTCCTTTATACATTTCTAACTAACTGCGTATGCTTCAAACCAACTGAGAAGACACTGTGAGTTCGCATAATGAATGCATTGCAGAACCAAAACGAAATATGTTTCTTCTTTAACTCGTTTGAACATATGCCCAGTTTTTGTTACCATTTTCTATCTCTCTCTCTTTCTTACTCTTTATCTCAGACACTTGCTATCTATTTTACTCTCCCTTGTCATTTTCTTTCGCTCTCTGTGTTTTTATACCATCATCGTTTGTAATTTCCCATCAAAATCAGACACGCAAATGCCGCAAAAAAATTTATGACTTTTATTAGAATCGCTTTCATGGCAATCATCAAATGGCCCTGATGGAATTCCAGATTCGGCAAATTCGCTAAATAGTTTGCATAAATACTAAATGCTTGACAATAAAACGAGATTAAGTCACTCAATTTGGGTTCTGGGATACTTTTTATTCTTTTTTTTTTTGTTTTTGCATTTGATTTTCAGTCTCTCTTTCTCTCCCTTTCTCCCTCTCCCTCTCTCTCCCTTTTCTCTCTCTCTCTCTCTCTCTCGCTCTCTCGCTCTCCCTCTCTCTCTCCCTCTCTCTCTTAGAGTTTATGTATGGATGCGTATGGCGCATTCTCAGTTTTATTTCATATTCCATTCGTGCAATGATGAAAAGACGCTTTTTTTTTCTTTATACGATTTCATTTAAAAGGAAAAAAAAAAATAAATAAACGATTCCAATTATTGGAATTAATTGTAAAAAATAAGACCTGAACAAATGCGATTAAGTGGGATGAAGTCGTCAATTGGAATCAACACACTTCACTTCAAAATTGCGCGCGTGTGTGTTTGTGTGTATGTGTGTGCTTCGTATCCAATTTATTCTTTATTCCATTTGTTAAAACGGAAAAGGAAACGCACAAAAGCTTCTCTCTGTCTCTAATTGTACAAATTTGGGGAGGACATATATCAATAACATTGATACTGTTATCAGTATGATAGCATGCAAAGATTGAGATATCTAGATTACGACTTGGATTGAATGGATACAGCATTGGCTTGACTTGATTTGGTTTGAGTTGAATTGATATAGCTTGACTAAGGGATACAGTTTGGTTTGAATTGTCTCAATTCGGTGTTTGTTAAGTAAAATTGCTCAAGTGAATATAACAACATATGTTGCCATTTCATATGCCAACCACCATCAAGCTATACACGCCTTTAACATTTTTACGCAATGGCAAACATAGAGAAATGCTATTTTATAGAAATGAAATAAGCAATATAGAAATGTTGGTTTTTGAGACAATACAATACCGTCAATGTAAGTCCGATTGTCAAAATCGAAATCGAAGAATAAAAAAAAAAAAAAAAAACAGCAGCAACAAGAACCAACATTCCAAATGTTGAACATAAGAGCGAATGAACAATCAGTACAGTTTAGTGCATGGATACCTTCATCCTACATAGAAACCGACGAGCGACTAAAACGCAACGAAATGAAACAAGTTACTTGAAACAAGCTATCAAACGAGAAGAAAGAAGAAAAAAAAAAGAAAAAAGAAAAAAGATTGCCTTCTTCGCTCGAATCAGTTTCGAGGCTATTAATTGGATCTGGTTGCTAGCATTCAGGCAATCTTGCCATTCACTTATGCAATAGCCGACAACAAAAACAACAACAGCGAGAGAAAGAAAAAAACTGAAAAAAAGAAAGAAAGAAAGAATGAATGAAAGTGAAATAAAAGTTAAATGAAACGCGATTCACAAATAAATTCCCTTTTATCTTCTCAATTTCATTTTGCCAGTTCACCTCATACAGCCAACCAAATCGACAAAACAAAGTCTTTTTATTTCATATTTTCATTTGGATTTCGGTTTTCTATGATCATGTATTCCGTCATTCTTTTCGTGTGTGTGTGTGTGTTTTTTTTATTCTTTCTTTCTTTCTTTCTTCTTCGTCTATTTGCCCAATTTCATTTTGGCTTCTGGATTGTTCAATTGGAATTGAAGCATTTTCTTTGCTTTTGCTTTTCCTACCGAATACATTTTCCGCACATACTCGTTCATTCCATATTCGAGACACTTTTTCTGCCCTTTTTCTACCTCCCCCACCACTCCTTTCTCGCTCTCTCTCTCTCTCTCACTCTCTCTCTCTCACTCTCTCTCTCTCTCTCACTCTCTCTCTCTCTCTCTCACTCTCTCTCTCTCTAGCTCTCTCGCTCTCTCTCTCTCTCTCTCTCTCTCTCTCTCTCTTCCTCTATCTCGCTTTGTCTATATCTCTCAATTTTAGTCTTTCTCTCTGACATTTTCACCTACTCAGTATCTTACACATACTGTCGATCTCTTTTAAATGCTCCAACGTCTATATATATATATATATTTACAATCACGCTGAAGTAGCGCATTGTGCTTCAGCAATAGATTTGGTATTGGAATTTTACGAAATGGTATTTCAAAGATTGAGGAGAATGAGAGAAAACTTATTAGTGATGTAATTGATATGTTGTGCAACCACTTTGGTCGTTTATCGCAAAATTTTCATTGACATATAGCAAAGGTGCTGGCAAGCAGTGTACACATAATCTGTTTAAATCCAAAATCGATGCGATTTTCGAATTGTTTGCATTTTGCCATTAGACATACGCACCACACACACACACACACACACACACACACACACACACACACACACACACACACACACACACACACACACACACACACACACACAACACACACACACACAGAAAATTGGATTTTTATTGTGAATATTCATCATTCAATTTGTTAATTCGTATTGGGCGCTTTTCAAAATGCCATCGAATGAAATCAATCCGTAGTTTTGTTGGCATTGAGAAATTTATGAGTGTTACAAATACATATTATATACGACAAGATAACATCAACTAAAATCTCGATTAGACACTTCATATACCATACCATACAATACCGATTTCACATTTACACGTCGATGAAAATTCCCTCTCATAATAATATTCAATTGGTGAACGTGAGAGTTGAACAACGACAATGAATACAACGACATCGACGACGACGACGACGACAATGATGATGATGATGATGATGACGACGACGACGCCAACAATCCTTAAACGAAATATATACATTGTGTGCTAAGGCTGTTCGAAGGTGTTTCGCACCCATTTAAGGCACTAAATGAAACTCAATCGTTTTTAATGTATTTAACGTAATGCCAAGTGATAGAGAGAAAGAGAGCGAAAAGAAAGAATGAAACAAACGAATGAGTGAATCCAAGAGAAGGAGTGTGAGAGAGAGAGAGAGAGAGAGAGAGAGAGAAAAAAAAGAGAGAGAAAATGGGAGAAAAAAAAGAGAGAAATAGAGAATGTGCGAATAGAACAAAAAGGGTCGCCGAGAACGGGAAAAATGCGTCATGCATACATGGGTTGATGAAACGCCACTTCTTTGTGTTGTTCATTTATAATTTTGCCAGTAAAAGAGTAAATGGCTGAGAATGATTGTGTGAGGCGCGCGCTATAGTCATTACACATTACACCAACGACAGCTTGCCGCCACCATTCAGCCATTAATTCATTATATGTGTCTTTTTTTTCTCTCTCTCTCTCTCTCTCTCTCTCTCTCTCTCTCTCTCTCTCTCTCTCTCTCTCTCTCTCTTTAACACACACACATACACTTTTTCTCCAGCTCATACTTATTCTTTCGTTCTTTTTATATTTGTCAGTGTATAAATGTTTTTTTCTCGGGTCTGCTACTTTCTGTGCAGCATTTAATTTCTACTTCTTCTTCTTCTTCTCCTGGTTTTGTGATTCTCGTTGCTGCTTAGTTTTTATTATTTTTTGCTCGTGCCCGGTATTTGACCAAACTCGATAAAAAGGAAGCAATATCTCAACAACAGAGACGAGACGAAAATTGGAAACATCGAAACACGACTATTTATTCTCGGTGTGTTCATAATGTAAAAATCCATGCATTTTTCCCCTTTTTTTTATATCTCTCTCTTTTTGAAAATTGGTTCATTTTCTTGCTAGCTTATTTCAATTCATATTTTAACAAAGATTCCGTTTATTCTCTTTCATTTTTTTTCTATTTTTTTTCTTGATCGAATACCAGAAGGCTAATCTCATTCCTTTGATAATCAAATTTTGTGGCCATACACTTGATATATTCGAAGATTCTCTTTGTTCGTTATGCATCTAAATTTAATATTTCCGTTCAGCATTCGCGCGTTTATTTGGATTGATGCCAAAAGAAGAAAAAAAAAAACGATGAATCCCAGTACAAAATACAAAATTGAGCAAACAAATAAACTCGCATTTTCTATAGTCACACATGAGCTCAGCTAAATCAAAATGCCAAACAACAAAATGAAAAATAAAATGTTGTTGAAAAAAAAAAGAGTAAGAAAAAGAAGAAGACGACGAAAAATGTCTATATATGTTCATATGTAATAACAAACCGCATCATATGAATAAAATCGTCTGTACTGAAAGGAGCATTCACACAAACAATTCAAATGTTGTGATGTGTGCTTATGTTATTTCTTTTTTTTCTCACTCTCTTTCTCTCTCTCTCTTTCCTTATTTTCGTTTTTGATAAAATTGCATGAAATAAAAATTCATTTTTGTGGCTACCATGAAATCAAAGTGGTTTGTTGTCAGCGTACACACAAAGAACGAACGAACAAGTGAATGAAAAAGTGAGAGCAAAATAAAAGGAAGGAAAAGACTGAGAGCAAGAGAAAGATACCGAGAGAGGGCGATTGAGAAGTGCGAGTGAGATGGTTACCCTATGTTGTTGTTGTCGTCGGTACAGAAACCAAACCAAAACCAACGACCGTTTCGTCGAGTAAATGTGCTTTGCGTGACTTTTTGAATTTCGTGAAAATCTCATAGAAAAATTGATGGCTGTTTTTAGTAAAAGCTCTTTTGTACTTGCAAACCATTTTCGCTCGCGTTCTCTCTCTCTCTCTCTCTCTCTCTCTCTTTCTCTCTCTCTTTCTCTCTCTCTTTCTCTCTCTTTCTCGCTCTTTCTCTCTCTCTCTCTCTCTCTCTCTCTCTTTTTCTTTCTCTCTTTCTCTCTATTTCTCTCTCTCTCTCTCTCTCTCTCTCTCTTTCTCTCCTACACACATACACCCTTACTAACTCACTCTCATTTCTTATTCATTTCTCTTCAGCCGAAAAAAAAAATCATTTCGAGTATGCACTTACTTCACTTTCTCTCTATATGTGATTCGCATAAAAAAGCTGTTGCTTGAATGTGCTTTCTTTGCTCTTCTATTCACAGCGATATTTTCCCATAAAAAAATAATTTGCTCCAGAAATACGATTTGCGTCATATGTTTTCAACAAATTTCTTTTAGCTAATTGATAATAATTCGCTAGTTTAGTTCAATGTAATTTTTATTTTCAATTTAGCGTATTCTTTTTAGTACATTTGGAAAGAATACAAACGGTAAATTTTGTATATACATTTTACACATCTGTGCTGTTGTTGTTAGTATAAGCAATATATTTGGAAAAAGAAAATTGGTTCATTCACCGTTCAATAGAATGCATACAGTTTTTGGTCATTCAGTCAGTGTCAACATAATGCAAGCAAATCGATAAATTTCATTGATGTGGCTCATTTGTGCTGTGTTTTGTTTCTTGTCATTTCGTATTTGTCCATTATTTTAAACACAAAGCGATAATCTATGAACGGATTAACTGTGCACAGCTTGTAACATTGGCGTAGAAACAAACCGAAAAAGAATTAAATGCGAAAAAGCCAATGGCCAAAATGAATGAGAAAGGGTGAGAGAGAGAGAGAGAGAGAAGAGAGAGAGAGAGAGAGAGAGAGAGAGAAGAGAAGAGAGAGACTGAGAGCGAGAGAGATAAATGTTTGCAAGACTAAATTGAATCTGCGAGCAAATAGATTAATAACAACGTCTCGTGCATTTGCAACCGCATTGTTGTTTTGTCTGTCGTGTTTTCTTGATTCTTCTTCTTCTTCTTCTTCTTTTTAGATCATTGTCATTGTTGGCACATTGGCATGCACAGGCAGATATACAACTTTATAAGTAGTTGCAGTTGCTGGCAAAACGGCACCCCATTGTGATAGAAATAATTTTTCAACCATGTAACCAAGTAACAAATAAAATTGCCGATCGCATTCGGATCAGACTGCAAACCGTACCCGAGCTGTGCCCGACTCAAATGAATTTTTATTTTTGTTTGAAAATAAATGAAAACGGTTATAATCGAAGCCAAGTTGACCAGTCGAATCGACTTTTGCTAATGTAATACAATCAATAATGATCTTTTAAATGCAATTTTAAGACACCTACTAGGTAATCTCAACCATTTTCGAAATGGCTAAATTAATAACATAGCTTCAAGAGCTGATTTTGGATGCTGTGTAAATGTGTCTATGTTTGTGTTTACATTTGCCGCCGTAAAAATGGGTATTGTCTCAATGCCATTTACAATGGAATGCCATCTGCAAAGAATGCTGGTGGCGTGTACGCGTTGTGCATTCACAAATAATTCGCCCGTTTGACCATCATGAATTTTATTTTTCTCTCGAAATGTCTTACTCAATGTACTCAAACCACATTTGGTTGTTCATCTTTCGTTTTGTTTTAACTCTATTCTCGTTTTTTTCTTTCTTCTATTTTTTGGCGTCATCATCATCATCACCACCACTGTTCATTCATTCATTCATTCATTTGTTGGTTCGGTGTCTATGAGTGTGAATGTGAGTGCAAGTATGAGTTTGAGTGTGAGTGTGAGTCTGAGTGTTGTGTGTGTGTGTTGTTTTTTCGAGCAAAGATGGCTAAAGTTTTCGATTAAAGAAGAAAAACCACTTTATTAAATCGAAATCAGTCCAATTTCAAGTTTAATGAAGTAAGTTTGAGCGTATTTTCGAGCTTTTGTTTCATTTGCCCATTTCTCATCATTTACACTACTACGCATGGCCTCATAGGCAACGTTTACACAATCGAACCAGTTTTGTATCTCTTTTAAGCCAAAAATTCTCTTGTGCACAGCATTCTCAGTGCTACCGTAATTTTTTTTTTTCCTACACACGCGTACTATATGCTTTGTCTGGATTGTGTGTTTGTGTTTGTGAATTTTTCTTTTCTGCTCTTTATCAATGCAATAGATTCATTCGATCATTTATGTTTGTAATTTCAAATATTTTCACTCTTCAACTAATTAAATGATAAAAAAAAAAAAAAATGAAAGAAACTGAATGAGAAGAAAATGATGATGAAGAAAAATACAAACAATTTTCAAATTGCAAAATAGCAAAATTACGTTAGCGCATGCAGAAAGTTGTGGAAATAAATGAAAAATACTTGAATGCTGAGCACAATTTTAAACTAATCATTTATAACACTTATTATGAACCATTTTATGATACGTCGAAGTAAATCGGAAAGTTTTGTGTGGGAATCGCATTTTTCGCGATAATTTCCGGATATCGAAAGAAACAGATGCCTGAGGGACAATGAAAACAGTGGAACGCGAAACGTAACAAAACGAACGAACAAATGAATGGAAGAGAGAAAAAAAAAAAACGAAGAAGAAAAAAAAAAATTAAGTAAAATAGACGCCAAAAGCTTGCACCAATTTGAAAACGCGAAATACGATAAAGTTTTCTACTTTATTTAATAAAAATTGATGAATAACAAGGAAGTTTGAAAAGTGCAGTAGCTTCCGTAATCATTATTCAGATACATTTATTTAATGTACAGTTTATCTGCGCCGCGAGAGAGAGAGAGAGAGAGCGAGAGAGAGAGAGATGGAGAGAGAGAGAGAGAGAGAAATTTTAGCAAATCTATTGATTCCGGGCTATTTTTGAATGCTCCAGCTCAATGCATTTTCGATCATCCGAGTAGATTTGATTCGTTTCGTATCGATGTTTGCAAAGGTGTGTATTTGTGTGCGTAAATCATTGGCATGAGCCGGGGATATTTCTGTGAAACTTTTCAATACAATCAGCTGGAAGCTTTCAGGAACGAGTAAACTTTTCAAATGGATTATTATACGATTTTCTATTCTTCTTCGCTTTTCATTTGCATCGTGCGATTTCGTTGTTGCTGTTGTTGTTGTTGTTATTGTTGGCGTTGTTTTTTTCTTCTTATGCATATTTTGAGATTTTAATTGTCGAAGAATAGACGTTCACTACTTGAAAAGTACATCAGCAGCGTGCAATTGCGTTCATCGATGCAAAAACGTATGGGAACAATGACAACAACAAACTTAGCAATATCGTTAAAGTAGTGCCAAAAAAATAAATAAAATGTGAAATAACAATAATGGTGGAAAGATTGCATATAATTTTCTTTTAGCGAGCATATTTTCCGATTAATCTCGTCTACGGGCGACTCAGTTACAGCTAGTGTCGATGCGCGAACGATGCTATGCTGATTCACTTGGTGAGCACATCATATTTTTTCTTCTACTTTTCATTCATTCATTCTTTCTTTCTCTCTCTCTCTCTTTCTCTCTCTCTCTTTCTCTTTCTTTCTCTCTTTCTCTTTCTTTCTTTCTTTCTCTCTTTCTTTCGCTCTCTCTCTTTCTCTCTCTCTCTCTCTCTCTCTCTCTCTCTCTCTCTCTCTCTCTCTCTCTCTCTCTCTCTCTCTCTCTCTCTCTCTCTCTCTCTCTCTCTCTCTTTCTCTCTTTCTTTATTTCTTTATTTCTTTCTTTCGTTCGTTCGTTCGTTCGTTCACTTGTTTGGTTCGCGTGCTCACATTGAGTGTATAGGGCATTGTACCGAGGCTCGCAACAATTGCACACTCTTTCAGATGGATGATCTAAAAGCTAACTAAGGGTACGTTGTCGCTTTCGCTTCGTATTTATTCATTTATTTGAATTGTTGTATATTTTTCGCTTCTTTTTATTCATCATTTTCTTCTTCTTTTTCTTCTTCTTCTTCATCATCATCTTCAGCCATACATTAAGCAGATACTACATTCGCATTATTCCTTATGCTCGAAAAGATTATATCGCTCAAGGAGAAGATTTAATTTTCTCATTAAAAATAATATTCTACCACTTTACATAGTTATAATAACGGAAAGAGAAGTACAATTCTACCATAAAGAAAGTATTATTATCATCATCATAATCATCATCGTTGGTTCTGGTTGTTGCCGCTATTGCCATTGCCGCGTCGTTTATTCTTCTCGTTTTTCTTGCTTTTATTTTGCGTATTCCCTCTTGTTCATCTGTTTTTTTTTTTTCCTTTTGCCATATTTTTTTTTTTTTGTCTTTGCTCATCGCCGTTAGATCCTGGCTTCTTCTCTTTCTCGCGACTTTTTTTTTTTTCTTTTCTTAAACAAAGAGACCAGGCATGATAGAACGAATGAAACAGAGAACAAAAGCAAACTAATGAAAGAATGAGACAGAAATGGAACAAACAAATAAAGAGAACGAGGAAGTGAGCAAGAGAGAGGGAGAGAGAGAGAGAGAGGGGTGGAAGAGCAAGATAGTGAAAAAAAAAAATCGAGAGATATATGGAGAATAAGATGAAAAGAGATCGAATCTGCATTGCCAGTATAAAAATTGTATTTGATTCTCATGCCAGGCTTCCGTCATAGATGGCTATAAACTTTTTAAATAGAATTAAATATCTTATGGCTGGTCTTGGTGTCTGCGACAATGTTGTTTGCATTCACCATGGGGTAGAATGCTGTTACAATCAAATTCAAAAGAATTATTCTCCAAAATTATAATGTGACTATAGAATATAATGGCGACACTTTCCAAAATCAAATAAAAGAAAGAAGAGAAAAGCACACGCGCACACATACATAAAAACACAAAGAGTGAGAGATAGAGAGAGAGAGAGAGAGAGAGTGAGAGAGAGAGAGAAAGATAGAGAGTGAGAGAGCAATTGAGAAAGCGAATCTCATTTTCTCTTTCATTTGTTGGCTAATTCACCAATTATTTGACCAATTTGAAATGGTTCTTAATGTAAATCCATTGGGCGGATGATATTCTTTTATGATTCTATTCATTTCAATTAAAATTATATTTTATGCGCACTAATATCAAAAGTTTTGACAATAATACAGCCCTTTTTTGTAAATGTGTCTATGTAACAATAGCAAAATTACTCGAATATAATCACTTACATAATTTTCATATTACATTAACCGTTTAAATTATGAATCAAGACTAACAAATACAAAGTCATTTTCTAGCCTAAGCTTCATGCAACCGCCTAATATGAATTTGGTGCTCAACAAGTAAGGCAAAAAATGTGTATGGGTGTGTGTGTGTGTGTGTGTGTGTGTGTGTTTGTGTATGTATATGTCATTACATCTAAACTTACATGACTATTTTTACAAAGAAAAAACACATTACCTTCGACATTCCCAATGGAAGTTAACAACATCAGTAACATGAAGAAAAAGAAGAAGAAAAAAATGTAGACGCAAACAAACAAACAAGGAAAAAAACAAAACATATCAGACGTCATGTGAATCAGACGAAAAATAATGTCATTAGAGTAAATGTGTCGCTACTAATTCCAATTAGCACATTGTTGCTTGGCTTAAAATTACCGGTATTACCCCATGGATTGGTCGACACTATGCTAAGTGCGTAACATTCCATACCAATTCTCAATTATTCAATTGCATTGCTCGCCTCATTCACACAAACACACCGACCACAATAGAGCGAATATTCTATTTGAGGATCATTGAAGGAAGCACGCTTGGACAGAACAACAACAACAACAACAACAAAAACAAAAAAGATGAGAGAATAAACTTAAACTTGACGATGAATAATACGAATAAGATTGCAGTGGCATTCTTACAAAGTTATGCTTAAAATATGAACAAAAAGTGATTGTATGACGGAAAATCAAAAAGAGAATGGGCGACCAGAATGACAGCGATGTAAAGAGTATGGGAAATAGTAAAAATACACAGCAAGCGATGCACGCTCAA
>JAQOWM010000568.1:3185000-3205000 GCA_029041755.1 Resseliella maxima
CACAAATGATCAACAATTTTTGAATGAGAAATAAGTCAATGTGAATCGATTTTCTGCCGTTGTCATTCACATTCTATTTTTCTTTTTCTCGCTTTTTGTCCCCCCTTCCTGTTTACTCTCCTTTTGGTTTTTCATATTTCTTTTACATTTTGCACGTTTTCGTTGTTCATTCTCGTTCTTATTCCCTCGTTTCACAATATCTCTTTTTAACTCTCATATCGGAAACGGAAATCAGTAAAGAATATTTGCACATTTATATGAATATTGATGGTTGAGGCTAAATTAAATTCCGATTCAATACCAAAGTACAGTGAATTCATTTGCCTTTGTTATCTGTTATTTGCTTTTGTTAAAATACCTTGTTGAAAGGAATCGTTTTTTCATTCATTCGCTCAATTAATAAATTGTTGTGTGTTTTCTGTGAACATAAACAACATATAAGACAATTGTTATTGGACATTAAATTGGTTGGTCATATTTGCATCAAAATTAAATTGTCATATTGCAAAATCTTCAATGTCAAAATGCATATTTGTGTGTTGATTTTATTTTCGTACACTTTCATATTTTTCTGTTTCGTTTTGACATTGTATTTGCATTTTCTATTCACATCGTATGAAGAAAACTGATTTTGTGAAAATATGTTTGGTATGCTCATATGAATGGGGGAAAACCCATTCAAATGTGTGTATGTTTTGAGTTGAATTCAATGCGACATTGGATATAAACAGAATGTTTTTATGTCGGAAAACACATTCTCAATGCATGTTATGTGTTTGAGCATGGAATTTGATTGAAAGAATGAGACTAGTTGATCGCAAATAACAAACGTAATCGGACGTACACAATTTGTCTCGATAACTTCTTGTTTGTTGATGCCATACTTTTTCCCTTTTTCTTTTTCCAATGTTCGTTTGTTGGAATTTTTTTTTTTTTTTTTTTTTTTTTGTCTCGTTTTAATTTCTTCGCTTTATACTGAACATTACAAGCGTGAGCATATGACGCTGATGAACTTACGAATGATGTTAATAGAGTTCATCACAAAACGAGGTGTCTTTTGTTCGTATACAACGTGTGTGTGCGTGTGTTTTTTTTTCAATTCTTTCAACAATCATTTGGCACACATGCAACAAAGCTCCTTCCCATGTTACGACTTACTGTCGTATATCATTTCATCGCTGATAAGATGAGTTTGTATGCAATTTAATTCATATTGCAAGCTTTCAACTTGCTACTGATAATAACACATGGATAATGATTTTATATGTATTTCATTCCATGTGTTTGTACATTTTCTCCTCCCTCTCTCTCCCTCTCTCTCTCTCTCTCTCTTTCTCTCGCTGTATTTTATTTTCATTATATTCACGTCACTTTCTCTCGTGACTCTTGTATTGTGTGACAAATGTTGATACATTTTAGCCACGCTTCGGAAGACCGATCACATTCGCAAACCGTTCACGGATGGTTGAAACGTGAGCATTTCATCTGCAGAAAAATGATAGCAAAATACTGTGTACATTGTGTACACACCATTGAAATAATTATGTAATGTACGATGTGACAAGACAATAAACGTAATGGAGAAAAAAAAAAAAAAACAAAAACCAAACGAAGCGAAAAACCAAACCGATGAACGCATTTAAAACAAAATCTGAATTTAACTAAGCAAATGCATAAAACTTTCGTCATCAAGCTTAAATTAAGAATTGAAAATATTTTGCATACTTTTAAAATGACACCACTACCAAATTGAATATTTTCAAGCAAAAATCATGTAATTGGTGAATATGAAAGTTGAGGGAAAGTAATGACGTTTATGCGATGGCATCAATATGGAGCAAAACGCACAGAGTGGAAACAGCGTAAAAAACAGTGAAACGAAAGAGAGAAAGAGAAAGAGAGAGAGGGAGAGAGAGAGAAACCCATTGAGGTGAACCAACCAAACCGAGGTGGTAAAAAAAGCAGTAACAGCAACAACATCGACAATGTCGATCACATTAACAGCATTGAGATATTAGGGAATTGAAATCCAGGTTAGGGATTTTAAATTTTATGCTAAAGACATAAACGCACGCACACATCATGATCCTAATGACATCGTCACAAGCGTTCATGTTTTGAATTTCGTTTTGTCGCAAATGCATTTCATTTGAATTCTGGCCCCGAAAGTCAAGCAACTATATGCATTTGTACATGCACAAACATGCAAACCGAAATGAACTGAATTCGTACAGCAACCATGTCGACAACGGCAACGATGAATTGAATGGCACTGATTTTGGTTGCAGCTTCATACATATTTTGTTCATTTTCTTCTCTGTTGCCTCAATCAGTTGAAGTGCGCTTCATTCTTTCCATTCGTTTACTACATAATGGAATGATGGCTCAAATAAGCACACATTCGAATCGAAATACATAGAATGAGATGAAGCGAATGAGTGAAAGATGGAAAAACTGAATGAGATGATGTGTGTGTGTGTGTGTGTGTGTGTGTATGTGGAAGAAAGAATAAGAAAGAGAGAGAGAGACTGAGAGAAAGAGAGAGAGAGAGAAAGAGAGAGAAGAGAGAGAGAAAGAGAGAGAAAGAGAGAGAGATAGAGAGAAAGAGAGGAAAACAGAGAAAGGAAAAGAGAACGAGAAGATCAAACGTCAACTGACATCGAGCGATAGAAATATTTTGAAGTCCACCAGTTACACATTTTGTTTGGACAGTTTTTCCATTAAATTCCTGTGTACAATCAATGGTAAATATGTATACTGGGTGCCAGTGCAAGCCAACTAAATTGACGGACTTTCTCTTTAATGGCATCGATTCCGGAATCCACAAATACATTTAAAACGAATAATTTAAATTAATTTTTTTTTTTTTTTTTTTGTTGTTGTCTCAATGGAATAAACTCTCGACCATTTTCCATTTCCATTTCACAATATATGTGTTGGTTGCGTTGTTTTTTTTTTTTTTTTTTTTCTTCTGTTGTTTCATATCCATGTTTTCAATTTTAAAATTCTTTTTTGTTTCGTTCTTAATTTATTGTTCAACATGTCATCTTGTTTGGACGATAGGTTGAACTGTTGTCGAATATATATTTTGAATTTAGCTCACAAGGTGAACTCTGTAAATTGACCTTTTTTTTTTTAATTTTGCCAGAAATGCAAACATTTTCTTAGAAATTAGAAGTGAAACCTTAGCCAAATTGATGTTTACTAACAACGACCGACCCTAATGAAACTCAACAGAAACAAAAAGAAAAAAAAAATATCCATACATTTGTGCGTTGAAATCAAGCAAAATTACAAAATGATGATCCATTTCAAATATGATACTTTCTTTTCTCTCACTCTTATTCGGTTTCTCTCTCTCTTTCTTTCTTTCTCTATCTTACTCACTCTTGTTTCCTCTCTCTCTTTCTCTTTCTTTTCTCTCTCTCTCTCTCTTTCTCTTTCTCTCTCTTTCTTTCTCTCTCTCTCTGCCGCACTTTCAATCCATCTCTCTATCTCACTTTCTCTCAAAAATCTTGCACACACATTGAATATATATATTTTTTTTTTCTTTTTTTTTTTTTATTTGTAAGTGTAAAACTGGGGCACATTGCTCTGCACCGGCTGTTGTAATTCGTTGCCACGTTTTGTGCAAAATGTGTGGACAGTTGTGAGTAAGGTATTCTAATTTGATGGATTACATTACAACATTCTGCAAAGTATAAATGTTGAGTTGTTGCCATGTCACATACCCACGCAAACATTGAAATGAGATTGTTTGAACGCACCAAAAACATCGAATGACAAGCGGATCATAAACTAAAAAAAAAAATATATATATATTTATAAATATAGTATATATACATATATACGTAATTTTCCCTCCTGAAAACGGGAAGTAAGAAATGTATGTTTTAAGAAAATCTCCAATTTCAGAAAAAAAGTGTTTCAAACGGTGCTATCGTTTTGTCATCTCTGTTTCACCAAGAGATGTTTTGCGACTCAAAATATAAGTGCGAGTCTGAGTATGAATGTGAGTTTGAGCCTGTGCATGATTGTGAGCTTGAGTATGAGTGTGAGAATACTGGCATTATTTGCTTTTCAAGAGGATTCATCGTTTCTGTATTATAATTATTTATTAGGATGGATCATGGCATATTAAATTAGAGTCTCTCTCTCGTCCATTGCGTCTTTCAATGTAAAGTATATACAATATACGCATATATCTATTTCATTTCAACTGTCACTGTCAATATTCAACGGCCAGTGAATTTTTTTTTTTTTTTTTTAGCTTCTGTTGAATATCACATTCTGTTATTGCCTATAGCTTAGTTCTGCTCCCTAGTTTTCTTTTGTTTGTTCCGTTTCATTCGGTTGATTTTTTTTTTTTTTGTCGTAGCTCCTGTCACAGCTGCTACAACTTTTGCTTTTGCTATTCTGTGTGCTGCGATGGATGTAAAGTAAATAATCATTGTATTGTCATTTCATGAAACACAAATGAAAATTCCATATTGTTAATTTGACCGAATTTATCTGGTGCATTTGCACATGAAAAAGATGGTATGAGTGAGACCGAATTAAAACGAAAGTTAGAGAAAGAGAATTAAAACGAAAGATAGAGATATCGAATCATTTTCAACAATGTTGCGCAATTTTTTTTTCCGCCAGCAATAAAAGCAACAGTGGAAAGGTACAAAAGACAAAAGAAAAAAACAATAATAAATGATCAAAAATAAAGAAAAATGAATAAATTCGTGATCACTGTGTGCACGTATGTTAACAAATGTATTGAATACGAAAAAAAAAAAACGAGCGCGAGAATAAAAGAAATATAAGTCCAGTTGATGCGCACATGCAAAGCGCTAAATGCCCATTCGCATTTGATGGTGTGAGACCATTGCACGGTCAGAAATAAATGATAGTATTAGTATATTTTTTGTTCTGTATTTGTCTTATTTTTTGTCTCTCTTTCTCTCTCCGTTTCCCTTTTGGTGGTGCCTATGTTGTCATTGCGATATATTTTTTATTGAATCCATCCACAGCCGATGCTTTGTCTTATTCTCATACTCTATTCGATGTATGTATGTGTGTGTGACGCTTAAAACAATTTCTTTTGAATTGTTTTGTCGTTTGGGTGTTTTTCTTTTTCTTTTCACTTTTCCTTTTCTATTTGTTTAAGCGAAAAGTTTCATTCGAGTTATTGCCAACGTTTCGTTTCCCTTTTTTTTTCATTTCGTTTTTCTTTTGTCTTTTTTTTTTTTAGTCTCGGTGCGTGTATTGTATTATGGACTTTTACTTGTCCGTTCAGCACCATTCGACCAAAATGTACAAACCAACTGACGTGACGTTTACAGTCATTTACAATGCAATATAGAGAAAATTTAAAGCCCATAACAATCTTTCATTGTCGACAAAAATGATAGCACTTTCAATTCTTTTTCTCGCTTGAAATCTCTTCTGCTTTTCTTTTTTTTTTTCACTTTCTTTCTTTTTATTTTGTATCAAATTGTTTTCTTGATACCCCCGATACGATCCATTTCCAGTCACTGTTCGATGGTATATCTCTTACACTCATTCTTTTGCTCTACCACTTTTATTCGTACTCTCACTCTTGCTCTTATACATTCTCATTCTCATCCTCAATCTTTTTCTCTCACTCTCACTCTCACTCTCACTCATACTCTCACTTTCGCTCTCGCTTTGACCCGCTCATTCCATTGCCTCTGACTGTTTCACATTCATTCCAGCGGTTATTTATTGTTATTTATTTACACTTATATATAGTATAAAATCACCTACACTTGATTCTTGTGTCTGTTTTCTTTTGCTCTTTTTCGGTCATTTCAATTTGTTTGGCATCAAAGAACTTTGGTTCGAAGTGAAAGCGTAGCAATAACAACAATACACCAACAACAATAACAGCCACGATGACGACTACGACAACGACCACGATTACGATTACGATGGAAAGAGAGACAAAGAGAGAGAGTGAGAGAGAGAAAGAGAGAAAGAGAAGGAGAGAGAGGGAGAGAAAGAGAGAAAGAGAGAAAGAGAAAGAGAAGGAGAGAGAGAGAGAGAGAGGAGGGGGAGAGTGAGAGTGAGAGTGAGAGTGAGAGTGAGAGTGAGTGAGAGTGAGAGTGAGAGTGAGTGAGAGTGAGTGAGAGTGAGAGAGAGAGAGAGAGAGAGAGAGAGAGAGTGAGAGAGATTGAGAAAAAAAAGGGCATATAAAATATGTAGAGCCATAAAATAAGAGAGCAACGGTGGCATCATTTTCAATGGGTCGTATTTGTTTTGTCTATATAAATGAAAATGAAAAATCTCCCTGTCGACATTTCAAGTGAATTTCCCATGCATATTATAGAGCCATTGTGCATGTGTGATAGACAGTTGTTACACTCCGATCATCATCATACATATCCATCGGGATCCATCACATTACATTCAATCCATTCTCACTCTTTTACTTTTTCTCTCTCGCTCTTGCTTTCGCTTTCTCTCTCGCTCTCTCTCTCTCTCTCTCTTTCATTCTCCTATTCTCTCATTTTCTCATTCTCTCATTCTCTGATTCACTCAAACTCATTGGAAATCGTTTTTTTCTTTCTCTTAGCATGTCGCACCCTATTCGACACAAAATTTCAGCAATCAATACATAAATAATATTGAATTGTTCGGATTCCGTTATATCATCACATAATAGAGCATAGCATAACATGGTATGGTATGGCCGAATACAAGCTCTTGCCAATCAATGCGAAATAGATTGCTGCTGACCATTTTATTATAAAGTTTTAGCACAAAACTTTACGAAACACATATACACACAAATGCTCCATTCTTTTTTTTTTTTCTAGACATCTTTTTTCGTTCACCCTTTTTTTTCTAGCCATTTTCCCTTTAGTTTAGCCATTTCTACGCTTTTTTTCTCATTATACAATATATACTCCATACATATGAATTGTCGTCTTCTTGTTTCGTTCACAGTTGTCGTTCATCATTCACCTCATATTTTCTTTGTACTTTGTTCGCCGTGGACTGTACATACTCTGTTACTGACTGTAGGGTGTCGGCTTTTTATTAGCTTTAAACTGCTATCGAGTTTATCATTAAGTCTTCAGCACATCTACTATGTTATAAGAAAAGTTTTCATTTTGCTTATCGTTTACTCTGGTCCTCATTCTTTGTTATATTTTTTTTTGTTCCGTTAGTCGTTCTTACCTTGTATTAAAAACTTTATTGCTTTTTGTAGTTTTCAGTCAATGTCTTTTGGTATTTCGCGACGACATAACATGACAAGGTAGAAACAACGAAGCATGACATAGACAGACGGAAATTGAGAGCGTGAAAAAATTGCGAAATTTAAGAAGAAAGAAAAAAGATCGAAATTGTATAGGATAAAAATTGTGGAGACGATTTGATAAGAGAGAGAGAGAAGAGAAAATAGAAAAAAAAAATGAGAGAAAGAGAGAAAGAGACACAGAGAGAGAGACACAGAGAGAGAGAGACACACACACACACACAGAGAGAGAGAGAGAGAGAGAGAGAGAGAGAGAGAGAGAGAGAGAGAGAGAGAGAGAGAAAGAGAGAGAGAAAGAGAGAGTGGTAATTTCTATCCACTGGGCAAAATGTAAAATGAAATATTTTTGCATGGAAAAATGATTGTTAGCCATCGCAACCGGTGTATAATCATAGAAAAAATCGAATCGGTAGGCAAAATTATGGCGTACGCTTGTGATTCCTCGAAGGCAAAAATTCGAAAAGATTGACGAAGCGTAAAAATGTGTTGAAAGAATGAACGAAAATGAGATGGTTTCATTTAAAGAAACTGAAAAAGGGCAGTAAACTGAGCAAATGAAAGTGAATAGCACCGTGACAAGTAAGAATGCTTGAGAGAGAATGTGAGTGAGAGAGAGAGAGAGAGAGAAAGAGAGCGATAAAGTAAAAAAGGTGACAAAATCCCAATAATAACGGTAATTATAAGAACAATAGAAAGCTAAAAGCGATCGCATCTCATGCAGCTCATTCTGAAGTGATTGAAGGGAATACAAAAAAAAAAAAAATAATAGCACAAGGCCCAGCTAGAGGGTGAGAATTGAAGTGGGAGAGAGAAAAAAAAAAGAGAAAGGGAAAGAGTAAGAGAAAAATGTGAAAAGGGGCGATTATATTGCAATAATTGGAACCATAGACATGTGCATAATGTTCAACATATAATTTGCACCATTTTGTTTTTGCTCGTGACAGCCCATTGTTTGCACGATCTCAATGAAAGCGCTCGTTTTGTATTCTTAGCGCCAATTTGCGAATAAATACGTCCAATGCAGACCCAATGTGAATACAAAACAACAAATCAATGTTTGACGGTCAGTGAATTGCCATTGGTAGGCAATAATCGAGCAAAGGTACAGTTCACAAATAGCTTGCTTATCGTAAAGAGAAGAAAGAAAAAAACGAACGACCAAGAGCGGGGAGCAAGCGATAGAAATAGAGAATGAATGAGTGAGTGAGTGAGTGAGTGAGTGAGTGAGTGAGTGGTGCAAACACTTTTATTTGCTCAAAATAAATCGTGTGAATAGTTTTGATTTAGCACATAATATGTGTGTATATTTGACGATGGTCTGCTATTTCTTTGTCGTTCTTCTTTTTCGTCGCTCTCTTCTTTCTTTGTCAGATGATGTGTAAGGAAAGCTTACGAGTGATTTGAGAGATCTGAAAATGAACGAATAAAAACAAATTGCGTACATTTGTTGAATTGAAATGTGTGTATGCTTGGGCTGAAGTAGGTGGTGTGAATAACACACACACACACACACACACACACACACACAATTGAAATGTACTCGAGAGAGGGAAAAGGGGAGAAAGTGAAGGGCAGGGAAGATGAGAGAAATGAGAATCACAAAAATATACATATAGTCAAAAGGTGAAGAAAATCATGCTCACGAAAGATACGTTTCATAATTTATATAAACATATATTCTCGACATTTTTTTCATATATTTTGCGCTCTTTCACTCTCAACGCCATATCATCTTTCCCATTTTTTGTTCTATCTTACTCTATCGTTCCCTATTTCACTTGTTCTCATCCAAGGCACACTCTTGATGTAAACAATATTCTTGGGCACGCCAACGAATCCAGCCTGCATACAAATGGAAGTGGTCGTTTTTCTTGTGAAGCATTTCACAAAATTTTCACACTTGTTTTTTGTATTTTCTTCATTGTTTTTTTGGTTCTATTTCTGCTTCATCTTGCCAGATTCTCTCCTTTTGCCACTCTCCCTCTCTCTGCCTCTAACTCTCACTCTCTATCTCTCTCCTCTTTGTTTCTTTAGCATACCATCTCAAACAGACTTTAGTGTCTCAGACAACAAATATATGGTTGAGATTATTTGAAAATTTCACCTTTGCAGTAAATAAAGATTGCCATTCATTTTGGGATGCGGATTCGGTGTTCTAGACGACCGAGTGCAAAGTAAATTTGCTATTATTTTGCTACTTATTCTGTTCTTCTGTTTGTGTCGTAAATGGAATGGATGTATGTCGGCTGATTTTATGTGTGGTCGTATAATTGAAGCAGTTTCCATTGCATTTTCTTCTTTGTCAGTTGAGTGTGTTTGTATATTGTATAAATTACATTGGGATTCAGTTCAGTTTCAGGCTCTCTCTCTCTCCCTCTCTCTCTCTCTCTCTCTCTCTCTCTCTCTCTCTCTCTTTTTCTCCCACTTCTTTCTTTCCTTTCGCCTGTCGATGGTTTGATTTGGTTACGTTAGCATTGTCGACGATATTTGTCGATAATATTGTTCATTTTTCCTCTCAATTTGCTTGGAATGTGCTTGCATCAATAACAACAACAACAACAAAATATTATTATATGTGTTATTGTTATGGTCGACACTTATGCAGATTGTTATTTCTTTCCAAGGAACAATTTTGCTCGATTCGCATGTATTAAGATGTATTAGTGATAATCTATATATATTTGTGAATGCTATGTGTATTTTATATCCGACAATTTATAGCCGGGCTGGACAAGAAATGGACAAACAGAGAAAGAGAAAGAGTGAATGCGAATGAAAGAGGAGAGAGAGAGAGAGAGAGAGAGAGAGAGAGAGAGAGAGAGTAGGAGTGAATGTGAGATGGAAAGTGAGAAGAAGAGAAAGGGTGAATGATAGAAAGAAAGCAAGCATGAAATGAACACTCAGATGCGAATCATTCACGGCATAATCAAAATTCAATTCAATTCAATTTGGTGTGTGCATTTCCTGTGGTTGGACGAAACAGTCAGTATCACTTTATCAATTTGTTCGATGTCCATTTGCGATTCGATTTTGTGTGTAAACCTAATCTCTTGTTTTGTTTCAACTTTTCAGTGTCCTGTCTTTGTGTTTGCTTCCCCTTCACCTGCCTCTTTCTCTCTCTTTCTCGCTCTCTCTCTTTCTCGCTCTCTCTCTTTCTACCTCTCTCTCTCTCTCTCTCTCTCTCTCTCTCTCTCTCTCTCTTTCTCTCTCTTTGTATGTTTGAAATGGTTTTTCATCGATTTGAACATTATCCAAATTCTTTGCATTGCTTTTGATGGAGATCGGTTTTCCTCTTTTCATTTGTTATATCACTTCCATTTTGATGATTGCTTTGTTTGTGCAATGTGGTCTTATGCTATATATATATTTGTTGACAATACATAGAAATGTGCCTGGGGAAAGCTTTTAGCGTTTTTCTCATTTAAAATTTGTGCATAAAATGCCAAAATATGGTCATATTGTCTGAAATAAAGTCGTCATGAAGTTAATGTGGTAATCAGCACTTGAATTAAAATTAATAGAATTGTTTGAATAGCATTTCCTGCGTTTTTAGGGGCCAAGAAATGAAGTGAAAAAATGGCTCGACCCTTTTCCAGCTTCAAAATAATTTATGTGATCCACACGTTTGTTTCGTTTCCTTCTTTTGGATTCTCGCTTGTTGATATAAATGGGCAGCGAATGAAACAAGGGAGCAATATAATATTTCACGACTGTGCCAACACTTTTGTGTACATTTTTTCTACATCGGTGTGTATGTGTGTTTGTTTTTTTTTTTTTTTCGTTCGTTATTCGCAGTCGGTCGGTCGGTCGGCCGGTTTTCATTCTGCATTTCATTTTCAATCGTAAATAAGAATAACAACGAAAAAAAAAAGAAGAATAAGTAGAAGATGAAGAAAAATAAGAGTCGAATTCTATGTGTACTAATTTTCCGAAAGTGATATCCGAAACTGGCTCAATTTTTCGTTTGCATTTACGACTACAAAAATATTCAAGGGTCGATAAAGCTTTTCTCTGCAAAATGAAAACGAAATCGAACATCAGACTTTCTCGATGAATTCATTAAAATACGCTTTGTTCTATCAAATGCATGCCCATTGAATGGACCATTCGTAAAGGCACAGAACAACACTGAATTTTATTAAAGACAAAGATAGAAAGAGTCAAACAGAGTGGGAAAGGACGAGAACGAAAGAGAATATATGCAAAGTTGATCTTCCGGTAAAAGATTCGGATGGAAGATAGACGATTTCTTTTATTTTTTTGTTTTTTTTTGTTTTTTTTTTGTTTTTATCAAAGTCGACCTTCTCACTGGCTGAATCAACATGAGGAAATGAAGAAGAAAAATAAGAAGAAGACGACGATGACGACGAAGAAGGATGAGAATAGCATGAACGTGGAATAAGGAACATGGTCGTTACTTTTTCGAATTCAATAAGACCCATAAACTTGCCGCCGATTACCATCAGCTATGAATTGGGTTTGTTGTCTTTTCGTTTCAATATAGAAATTCAACTTCCGACTTTAGTCAATTCAACTGAATGATGTTATTTTGTGAGATGGATTTTGTGTGCACTTTTTAACATTTGAATATCCGGACAAGGACAACCGACACAAAGTGAAGTCGAAATTCAACTTCGATTTTAACATTTTCCATAGATTTCTCTCTCTCTCTCTCTCTCTCTCTCTCTCTCTCGCTCTCGCTGTATGTTGTTTGCTCTTTGTTTTCTTTTAAACGAAATTCCAGCACAACAATTCCAAGATTAACTTCATTCGTCCTGGCCCATTCACATTGTCTGTCGTTTGTTACATACGATGTCATTAGATTGAATGTTTCGCATTTGAAAATCGATTTAGGATTAGACACGGCAAAAGAGATCCAAATCTTTATCGGTAAAATGTATTGGTTTTGTGTGTTTGTTTTACTATGGTTTATATTTCTGTTCATTGTTTCCCTCGATTTTAGCTCATACATAGTGAATAGTTGTGTGTCTCTTTTTCCCTCACTCTTCCTCTCTCTATCACTCTCTCACTCTCTCTCTCTCTCTCTCTCTCACTCTCTCACTCTCTCTCTCTCTCCCTCTCTCCCTCTCTCACTCTCCCTCTCTCACTCTCCCTCTCTCACTCTCCCTCTCTCCCTCTCTCACTTCCTCACTCTCACTCTCTTGCTCATTTTCAGAATGATTTCATAGGGTCGATGTGATGTGAGTTGCGTGTTTGTTGCGCTTCCCACAAAATATCGCTTACCAATGAATTGTTGCACTGAAAATTGTCTCATTTATCGAGCAAAATCGGCATATGTATGGGAAAATGGAGCAAACCGATATTTTTCAATTGTCTCCAGAGAAAAGTGCGGCCGTTTTTCATCATGTTCATTTTCATGTTCGTGTTCTTGTTCGTTTTCTTTTCATTCACGATGTTAACGTGTTTCACATCAAAAGAAGAAAATGAAAGAGAATGAGAATGAGATTGAGAATGAAAATGAAATTGAGGATATGAATGAGAGTGGGAGATTGCGTGAAAGTAATATAGAGATAGCAAGAGAGAAAGACACAGGACAAAGGAGATTGAGAAAGAGAGAGCGAAAGAGAGAGAAAGAGAGAGAAAGAGAAAGAGAGAAAAAGACTAAAAGAGGAAGAGAGGGAGAGTTAGAGAACGACAAATCGATAGAAGAGACAAATAGACGTATGATTCAATATTACGGTCATATCTCCTGGAGCATTTTGCCGTCAGTGTTTGAGAAATTCAATTTAGAACTTATGTAATGATACGTTGCCAAAATTTCAAGTATTCGAGCTCGATTTATCTTCGCACTATTTTCAACAAGTTGAGAGCCGTACGCCTGAAATTCGGAAATGTGTGTATGCGAGAAATGCAAAAAAAAAAGAAAAAAAAAAACTGAAATGACAAAATCCCGTGCAATACAATCCATGAGTAAAGTGACAACGAAAGTCGTACTCAATGCAAACGATGAACGACAAAAAACAAAACAAAACATAGGCATAATACATCGTTCGAATTGTGTGAGATGCTTTTGCACTGATGAAAAGATGATTTGAGTGGCGGATTTTGTTGTTGTTGTTGTTGTTGTTTTTTTGCTGTAGTTGTTATTTGTTTTTGCTGTTCAAGCGACTGAGATTGTCGGTTATGGGCCATATCTTTTTTCCGTTTGCATTTGCTGGCAGCATTATACAACAACCACTACCATTACGCACACATTGCCGACCAGATACCAATTATCTATGCCATATATGTGGATTCGATCATCTTGCATATTGTGACATTCAGCAGAATATAATTACCGGCTTTGAAATCAAACTTGTGCGTATGAGTAACAACGAATGGCAAAGAATAGATTATGGTACTGGTACTGGTGCTGGGCTGTTGAGGCTTCTGCTGTTGATTGTTGTTGTCACATCAGTTTTTATTTTCTCTTCTTCTCTTCAATTCCTATTCGGTACAAAATATCAGATAATAATACAAGCGGCTCGAAAATAGGACATACATAGAGAATAAATTTGAATAGGGTTCGGTTTTAAATGTAAAATATGTGTGCGTTTCGTTGGTTTTTGTACTATGTGTACTATATTCAACTAGCATCGCCACACTTTTGAGAATAATCATCGACAGGCCAATACACATAATATTTCCCACACACACACAAGTCACGTTCATGGCGGCCATTCAAGCAACCATTACAAAATGGAAATAGTATATTGGTGCTTTGGTAAATTCAAATTGTTCTATTTGGTAATTATAGAAAGTGTACAATGCGAAAATTCAACAAAACATTTTGACAAAATCCATACACGTTGTTTGCACAACAGCGTTACAGCCACACAAAACAGTATCAAATCAGTTTGTTCTTTTTGGAATAGATGATACTGAAACATATTTTACACGTGTTCATTGCGCAGATTGTTTTCCAAATTGAAATTTATTTTTATGTGTTTTTGTTTTCTTTTTAAGATTTTTATTTCGTTCAATTGACTGAAAAACCATTTGCTTACTCATGTTTCTATTCATTTGATATTTTCATTAGAATCTATTACATTTTATACACAAAATAAGAAGAAAATGAAGAAGAAGAAGAAGAAGAAATAAGAAACCATTCGCTGGGAAGTCCATCGAATACACACAAACGAAACAATATCAACGTTAAGAAAAATATGAAATAATCAAGAAGATTAAATACAAATGACAAATATATTTGAATATGATTGTGATTGTGCTTTAGATTGTAAATGGGAATGTGAATGGAAAATGTGAAATGCGAAATGCGAAATACGAATTGTGAACAAAATTCTAAAGTAAAAGCCTTATGCCCATGCCGACTGCCAAAATCGAACGGTATTGAATTGGTTCGGTGATTTAACGAATTCACAATCGTTTAGAATAAATGAGTACCAGTGGGGAAATTGATGAAAATGGGAAACGAATTCAGATACAAAGCAAAAGGGAAAGAATATGGAGGCCAACAGCACGAGTGAAAGTAAAAGAGAATATGGAAGCAAGTGAAAGACGACGAGGGTGTAATAATCGATGGATATTATTTATGATTATTATCCGTTTTATTTTCAAGTTGTGCGTCAAATCATTATTGCCATGCCGGTTTGATGGGGGGACGAAAGGAGACGTAATAGACAGACAGAAAGAGAGAGAGAGAGAGAGAGAGAGAGAGAGAGAGAGAGAGAGAGAGAGAGAGAGAGAGAGAGAGAGAGAGAGAAAGAGAGAAAGAGAGCGAGAGAGAGATAGCGAGAGAAAGAAAGAGAGAGAAAGAGTAAGAGTAAGAGTAATATTGAAAAAGAGACAGTTGAAAACAGAGATATATGAGAAGAAGACGAAGGGAGGGCCAAAGGAAGAGAGTTAGAAAGATAGGAAGAGACATATAAATGATAGAAAGACGAAACTGTGAACTTGGAGACGCGAGAGCGATGATGAGTTTGCATGGATTGTATCCTAATGCCCATTTATGCCATGAATCGAAAGACAGATGGATGACTAGAGAAATAAGTGAATGGAATGGAATCGAAGTGAAAAAAAAAACTTTTTCCATTCAATATAAATTCCGTTTTAAAAATCATTTATGCGTTACTTCTTTCGATAGGCATTACAATGGCCTGTGCTGTTTCGATATTGTCGCTCATTCCGGGACAATTTTTTTTTTTCATCTCGTCTTTCTCTTTCTCTTTCTCGCTTTCTCATCTTTTTCTGATTTTTTTTTTTTATTCGTCCTTAGTGAATATGCGCCCCGCTTTCGTCTTCTAAATACTTAATTTATGACTAATAAAATTAGAAAATAAATGTATCTAATTCGAATATGAGACTGCCGTTATGCTAACTTATTTTGAGGCTTGAGTGCTTTTAACCGAATAATATTTTCATATTATTCGCATTTCCATCTAAATATTTAAATACAACATTAGTTGTGATGATGATGGCGAGGGTAAGTGGTTGGGTGAATGAATGAATGTGAATGAATTCGATCGAATGGATGGACGGTCGAAGAAACGAACGAACGAATAAACCAAATCGAAGATTTGATGAGTTTGTTTGGTTGTCATTTTACTTTAAATACAAACCAAAAAAAGAAAAAAAAAAAAATAAAAAAAATTTAATGATTGAAAACCAAATGAAAATCACAAACTTTTACGTACATATTTCGATAATTTTAACGCACTTTTCATAATGATTTTGCTCATTTATTGTGATTATGGTGGTAATAATGGCTATGCATTTTCTACTCAATGCCAATTTTTCGCTCGTTTATTTACATTCATTAAAATGTTATTTCTTAGACAGAGAAAGATGAAAATGGAGAAGGAGAGACACAGCGAAGGAGAGTGAGAGAGAGAGAAAGAGAGAAAGAGAGAGAAAGGGAGAGAGAGAGAAAGAGAGAGAAAGAGAGAGAAAGAGAGAAAGAGAGAGAGAGAGAGAGAAGGAGAGAAAGAGAAAGAGAACGAGAGAAAGAGAGAGAAAGAGAAAAAGAAAAGAAAAGCAAAAAAAAGAAAGAAATCGCGAGAAAACATTTGTACTGTTTATACCTTTCTTTCCAACAAAACTTTGGGTAATTATCACAAAAAGCGAAATGAATATTTTGTTATGCTTTCTTTGCGAGTATTTAAAGAAACCGAAAATGAAACCCGATCCAAACCAAACAAAACCAAATTAACTATGGAAAGAAAAAAGAATCGCGTTCAATGTGACTTCGAAGCGTGTAAATGGTTTCGTTTTTCTTCCGTAAAATATACATCTGGCCACGGCCACTTGGTAAAATCCAAACGAGCTTAAGCACAAAAATTTACCAAAATGAAGTTTGAGCTTGATTGTTGTTTAGTGATAGAATCTGCCACTAAATTTACTACGAACGATTTTTTTTTTTCTTCATTTTTTCTTCGTCTTCGTTTTGTACTTTTCTATTCATCGCTGCTTTTGCTGTTGTTGTTTTTCATGGGAATGGAATGCCTTGGCCCATAGTAATTTGAAAAGCATTCCGTCTATATTACTAAGCCGTATGTAAATTTTCGCTTTTTTTCCCATCACTTCTGTTTGCTGTACAAGAAGAAAATTGGTGAACAGTATTATTATGGATGTGTTTCGGCCACTTTTCGGCTTTCGTTTTCCTTGCCATTTTGCGTTGGTTCTTTTCGGTTGAGCTTTTTTTTTTTTATTTCTAAATTCAATTTAGAGTAGATAGAAAAATGCGCGCGGGGCAATAAAACATTTTATTGCATTCTCGATTTACCACAAAAATCTTATGTCGATTGCCGTATCGTGTGTATTTCTTTTCCTCACAAACTTTTACTAAGTGGTTATACAAATAAATTAAATGCAATTGTTTCTGTTTCATTTTTTGCCCCACTTCCTCTCACTCACTCTCATTCTCTGGCTATAATACACATACGCACACATTTGGTTTTTGTCTTACTGCTATATTCATTGGTTACTTTTCTATCTAAACTTTTCTGTCTAACTAGTGCCAATTTAGGTTTGCTTTCATGCGGTTTTTGTTGTGCGCAACATAGAAAAAGGAAGAAATTTGTCGTGAAACAAACGGAGAGAGGGACATTGAGAGAGTGAAAGGAGAACAATATAGAGATCAAGAGAGAATCTTTTCTCTTTCTCTCACTCTCTCTCTCTTCTATTGCTGCAAACAAAGTTTGGGCAATCTCAACATCACATCATTTTAAAAATAGCAAAATGCTTTGAATCAATTTACATGAAACAATAAAGTTATGTAAAGAAGTTTAGTGAACTGTCTCCTTTCTTGCCTATGCTGTACACTTGATATTGAGTTTCTACCACTTTCTCTTTTTCTTTTTCTTTTTCTCTTGATCTCGGTCTCTTTCGACGTTCTTCTATTTCTCACTCTCTCACTTTTTTTTTCGTCCGTTGATCGACGAGCGAGGAAGTGAGTATGTTGTTTACTGGACGGCGGTCGTTATTTGAAAAAATTAGCCAATAAACGCGCTGAAGCGACTAAAGTCTTGGAGAAAAGAATAGAGAGAGAAAGAAGAGAGAGAGAGAGAGAGAGAGAGAGAAAGAGAGAAAGACAGAAAAAGAGAGAAAAGCAAATCCAATTTGCAAGAGATTAACAATAAAATGCAGCGCCATTCCATTTTCTAAGCCACGAAAAGATACAAACCCATTGTAAAATTGATTTAGCAGAACGTTGTTCAGCTTTTGGATTTTATTTTCTATCTTTCGTTTTTTTTCGCTCTTTTCTATTTTCATTTGCTCATTCGATTTTAAATGGCGTATGGAGAAAAGACGAAGAGGAATGAGTGAGAAAGAGAGAAAGAGAGAAAGAGAGAAAGAGAGAAAGAAAGAAAGAGAGAACGAGAGGAAATGTGAGCCAAAGATCGGAGAAAAAGAGAAAGAGCGAAAGAATGGAAAAAAAAAACTAAATATTCATTCTCTTATTTTCGATCTTATGAACTGAAATTCAACTAGATGCTTGTATTTTCAAACCAAACGTTAGTATCTATTGTATATTTTTCGAAAAGCTAGTTTGCGGAAGAATGAATGTAGTATATGTGTGTGTCCGTGTGAGCACGTTCATTTTTCCTCTTCATCTCTTTTATCCATTTCTATTGGGTGATCTGTTTCGCCATTTCTATCTAATAAATAGGACATAGCCAAACGAAACCGCTGCACTTTGTAGAGGTCGAACTTGAATTTTTATGCTGAAAATGTCGCGTGCGCGTAAATATTCAAAAGCTGCACATACACAACACACACAGACAGGAAAAAAAAGAGAACGAGAGAGAGAAAGATAGCGAGAGAGTGAGAGAGAAAAATAGAGAAAATGTAGAAGAATAAAAACAAAAAAATAAAAAAGATCCAACTTTAGTGTGGAAAGCTGGAAAGAACAACGAACATTTCCTGTGATTAAACCGCACAACGTTCATGACAAGAATAATTGAATGAAACACAACTGGCACGAAAAGGAATCGAGCACACGGAGAGGTAAAATGGTATAGTTAACTGTGAAATGCACATAACAAATAAATGAGCAAAAATAGATTGCTTCATTCGCAGAAAGAAAAGATGAAAATGAAAACGAAATATGGAGAAGAAGAAGAAGAAGAAGAAGAAGAAGAAGAAAATGAAGATGAAAGCGGAGTAGAAGGAGGAGAATGAGGATAGAAAAAATAACGCGGTTAGCGAAAAAAGTGGAATAACAGAATGAAATAAAACGCTGCACATCGGCAGTGACTGCAAAACAAAAAAAAAAAAAAAAAAAAACAGAAAAAGATGAACACACACACCATCCCATTCCACCCAATAGCAAAGATATGAAACGAAGTAAAAATGAGCACAAGAATACAAAGGAGAAGCGAGAAATGAAGATGAAAAAAAGCGACGAATCGAAACAAAGCTTTATGCTCTACATAAAGATAAATGTTGAGAATACCGAATGCAAAAGCAGCCCAGCACTAATAAACCACAAACATGATTGTATAATAAAATGTAAGCTTGTCGTTTGCACTTGGAATCCTGGTCGCTGTGCGTTTTCTCTCTCTCTCTCTCTCTCTCTCTCTCTGCCTCTCTCTCTTTCTCACTCCTTTCTATATTTCTCTCTGTCTGTAGATATTCATATGCTTATGCGGTCTCTTACATTTTCACAGATTAAAGATTGTAGCAATGTTGGAAATTACTCGCGAAAAAAAGTGGCCGCACAATACATTCAAAACACACTCACACATAAAAGCGCGCGCACAAAAAGCACCCAACAATCACACGTATGTCGACCAAAATGTATAGCGATGATCAAGGTTCCCAGTCCAGTAATATTTTGTTTCGTTGTTTATATTCGTTTCATTCGCAATTTACTGCCGCGATTTTATCGAAAGATTGTGCACGATGCCGTGCAATGAATTTAAGCTTTCAAATGAAAAGCATCGCGAAAGGTGATGCGGAATGAATAAAAAAAAAAGAGAGAATAACCGAAAAAAAGAGAGAAAAAAATGTGTATATATATATTTGAAAGACCAAACACACACAATTCATAACGTATAAAATCAAAATGCGATGTAAACAATGGGGCCAGCGGCAAAGAACCAAGAGCATACAGAGAGGCGGTAATGTGGTTTTTACTCATCTGCGTCGCTCTCATACCCCACATTTACAACTCAAAACATACAGGCTTCTGTTCCGTTTTGCTCGTTTCGAACGTTTGACAACTTATGCATACATTAAAATAAATAGGTAGAAAATGTTGCTGCTA
>JAQOWM010000568.1:3207500-3212500 GCA_029041755.1 Resseliella maxima
CGTTCACAACCAATGCATCGAGCATTGTGCCAATGGTTACGTTTTACCATATTATTATTTTTTTATACCAATAATCACATGTCATACATGAAACTGATCAAATGGATTCTCATTCTAATTTATTCTAATAAAAATGAACATTTGAGTTTTAAATTGGTTGAATGTATTACACATTGGTTGATGTGGACATTCCAAATAATTAAATTAATTATAAATTTTACAATAAATGTTCATTGCAATGTTCAAAGCGAGATAAAAATGCAAACATTTTGAATAAAAAGGTTCCGATGAAAATAAAAAGTGAGAACAAAATGTGGCGAATGAGAGAGAGAGAGAGAGAGAGAGAGAAGGAGAGAGAGAGAGAGAGAGAGAGAGAGAGAGAGAGAGAAAGAGAGAAAAGATGTATGAAGAAATTTACACATTGACCACGTTCGAAACCCAAACTCTCTTTTTTATTCCCGACATATTTTTTGCTTCGCAACTAAAAACCATGGTGTTAAATAGAACAAAAATGTTTTTACTTA
Source organism: Resseliella maxima (assembly GCA_029041755.1). Taxonomy (NCBI): domain Eukaryota; kingdom Metazoa; phylum Arthropoda; class Insecta; order Diptera; family Cecidomyiidae; genus Resseliella; species Resseliella maxima. The sequence goes on from JAQOWM010000568.1 coordinate 3,208,025, forward strand.
CGTATGTGCATTTGAACAACGAATTGTGTTTTTTCATTTAACATGAATTTTGGTTTGAAATGAAAGAAAAAAAAAATTCGTATACAATGTGTTGTGAACAGCATTCACTTGAAAATTCAATTGTTTGTACACTTCAAACTATAATTTTCCCTCTTCTCAAATTACCACATTTCACACAAGAATCATTTTCTCAGAACTTTATAAATGAACTCAATATCGAAACATATCAATGCACATATAAACATTTCTTATTTATATATGAATTTGTGCATGAATCAAATATTTGCTCATGAAAATTTAATTGAAATTCCATTGCATATTTTGCAATTTAATGATAACCAAATTCGTGGCACAGTAATTATCCATTTTACCACTTTAAGTGCCATTCCATTGCATTTGTGAAATGGATATTGCGTAAAACCTCACAATTTTATTAAATGATACATCATGAATATTTTTTTGAAATGAACATTCACAACATTAAATTTAGTTAACTCATCATTCATTCCATTCGTACTTTAATCATTATAATTTCACTCATTTGTTTTTCTTTCCCATCGGTTCTCCTTATTTCAAATTTTGCCAGCAACAGTCCAACCCAAAGAAGAGAAAAAAAAAAAGCAAAACAATTGAGCAACAACAAATGTTTGCCAATTTCTCAAAAATCAAAAAGATTGTTTGATATTCAAATGGAATAAGTAAAGGATTCTCTTAGGATTTATGTTAAATTAGCAGCGAAATTTGCAGATTGCCTTTTCTTCTTGATGATGCCAGTAAATTGATTTTGGTTTTAGCCATGAATACCACAAAACCAACATATTTACCACATTCGTATGTTATTATGTATGTTTGTTATGGTGCAAAATATGCTTTTATCGAAATGCATTTCGGAAATGAAATGAACACCAAAATTAAATGATTGCGAATAATGTCAGTGTCAAAATCACACACAAACAGTTCTAAAGCGAAATATTTCGTGGCCAAATAAACAAAACGCCCTTACGATATTTTGCCAGATATGTTCTGACAGAATAGTACCAATTCATTGTTAGCATTTATGTAATTTCTTGCTTTTTTTTCTTCTCTCCCTCTCTTTCTCTTCCTCTCTCTTTCTCTCTCCCTTTCACTTTCTCATTCTCTCTCTCGTTCTCTTCCTCTTCCACTCCCTTTCTATCATACGCTCTCTTCCTTTCAACGATTCTCTTTATCCATTTTTCCCCGTTCATTTTGTTCATACTCTCCGTTTTATTCTATTGTAGCTGCTGTTGCTGCTGGTGAAATTCTTTCATTTCTTCAACAAACAAAGGCACAATACGAACAAATACAATACAATGAATGAAAAGAAAGAAACGCAACGAGAAAATGACTTGAGTCGCCTTCGTTCATTGTTTGTACCGTTTGTACAGTGATTTTTTTTTTCCCGCCAAACCGTCCTCCCCAACCCCATATCGTTTTTTCGTTCGAATTGAGCGCCGAACAAAAACAAAACAATTACCCGAAACAAAGAGGGTAAAAGCATCGCGTACGCCTTTGTTTGTACGGTACACGCTCATTTTCCTCTAGATAGAATTCAAATCGAGCAACGTAAAGCATGGAAACAAATAACTAATCCATGTTCATTAAATGCTTTTTTTTTCTCGCTCATCAATTTCTTCGTTTCAACAGTCTCACACTCTCTTCTCTCACTCTCTCGCACACAGTCTATTTTTTTTTTTTTTTTTTTGCTTTCAGTTTTGGTTTATCGCTTTCTTTTTGCCCATCAGTTTTCATTTTTCTTCATAATACGCGTTTACATTCCATATATTTCGTTTTCCATATTTTTTTTTTTTTTTCAAATACATAATCGAAGAATCTTTGCTTTTTGAGCATACGTTTCTGTTCTAAGATATCGTTTACATAAGACAATGCCCAACCACGACCAAAATATTTCCATTTATTTCTATGCATAGATAAACATTGCTTTTACTCAGAAAGGAAGAAGAGAGAGAGAGAGAGAGAGAGAGAGAGAGAAACGAGAAAAAAAAATAAAGAAAAAATGTTAGAATGAATAAGACCGTGCAGAAGCAACAACGCGAACTGATGATCGCGACATTGTAATCGACAACAGAATTTTTCTTACGCTGCCAAGCGAGTGGTTGCAATAAAACTAGCTTTTGTGTGGGAAAAAAAAAGAAATAAAAAGAAAAAGAAGAAGAAGAAAAAATATGCAAAATACGAACGGGAGCAGAGAAAAATCACGCTAAAGCGACCGTCGAAAAAGAAAAGAAATTTTCATTGCGAAATGGGAAAAAAACATCATCAGGGAATGAAGCATCATCATCAGCAACACCAACAGCAACAGCAAAAGCAACGAGAAGAAGAAGAAGAAGAAGAGCAACATCAACAGCATCAAACAAGTATAGTGCAAAGAGAACGAGAATAGAATGGAATAGAAAAGAAAATGAAACGAAATAGAGAAGAAAAGAAAAGAAAAGAAAAGAAAAGAAAAGAAAAGAAAAGAAAAGAAAAGAAATGATTACACCCAAGCAAATTTTATGATAAGTATAAAATCAACCCCAAAATCTTCTTGATTAACCGAAATTGTACACGAAAATCATAAAGCTTAAATACCCAGTGGGATGGCTTTTATGCAAATATGGCTCCCTTTTGTGAAAATGTGTCAATATGCTGGTTTATTATCACATGCAAACGATACTTTATCACCCACAATTTTATGTTTGCCAAAACACTCCTCATCATCACATATTAAGCATCTTCAATTTATCCCATCTGGAGAAATGAGCACGAGCTCAAGTGCCGTTTGCTGCTACAACATTGAAACCAAATTCATTCGAACGACAAAGTATTTTGCTCTCTTGCTTTAAATGTGTGTGAGTGAGTGAGTGAGTGAGTGAGTGAGTGAGTGAGTGAGTGAATTGTGTTCAGTGTGCAGCCAGTTGTCCAAAATGAAAGAAAACGAGAAAACGAGAAAACGAGAAAACAAGAATATAGAAAAACCAGAATCAAGCCACCAAAACTGTTGAGTATTGTTGAGAGTGCGGCATTAAATGCAAGTGACTAGCCCAACTTTAATAGTGCATTTGAGTGGCAGTTTAATATCGACCTCGACCATTTGTTGCAATCAAAATTCCTGCTTGTAATCACTTTAAAGATAGACGCACACACACACACACACACACAATCTATAAATCCAAGCAATTGTTACGGGCCTGAAACCGATTCCATGTTAAGTATGTGTAGCATCATTTTGACTGTCGTCATCATCGTTGTTATTGTCATCGTCATACATTTGATTGTCATTGTTTTTAATCTATTGATCATTTTTTGGCTGCTTCTGTTGCTGTTGATGATGATGATATTTCGATTTGCTGATACTTTTCAACAAATACATTTGCCAGCAAAATTTCAGCGTTCCAATAAACAATCTGGCGCGACTGTGAGATGCAAATCGATTTTTTTTTTCTTTCTCTTTTCCTCTCTCTCCCTCTCTCCCTCTCTCCCCCCCCTCTCTCTCTCTCTTTCTCTTTCTCTTTCCCTTTCTCTTTCCCTCTCCCTCTCCCTCTCCCTCTCCCTCTCCCTCTCCCTCTCCCTCTCCCTCTCCCTCTCCCTCTCCCTCTCCCTCTCCCTACTCAGTTGAATTTTAAACAAACCAATGGTAATCAGGAAAATGGTTTTCGATTTTTCAAATTGATTATATTATCGGTTTATGCTTTGGTAATTCAATTTTTTCTTTCATCTTCTTCGTCCTGCTCTTTTTTTTCATTTTGTTTTCTCTTCGACTTTTAAAATTGATATAAATTAAGACATTGAATGCAAACCGATGAAGAATTTAAATGGGGAAAGCAAGAGCGAAAGAGAAAGAGAAAGCGAGAGAGAAAGAGAAAGCGAGAGAGAGAGAAAGAGAGAGAAAGAGAACGACAATGTCATAAAACATAAAAATTGATTAAAATATGATGTTTTGCAATAAGCTGAGTTCGAGTGTTTGTAATATGCTTGAAAATGCTAACACTTAATGCACTTTAAGGATTTAGATTTTGTTTTTATTGTATAAATGGTTTGCTTTGGGGCATTATATGAAATAAAACTTTTTTTTTTTTTTTATCAACGCTTAAAACTAGGTAATATTCCAGCAATAAAATGTGCGTCAAACTTATGATTTGCAATTGAATTACTTGGAGTTGATTTTCGTTCGTTGGCCACGTGTTTTGTATCGGCCATTGCTTTTGAATGGACAATAATTTTTCATCGTTTAGCTAGCAGCATTGTTTGTCTATTACATTTATGGTTTGTTCATTCGGTCGTTTATACATTGGTCCATTCATTTATGTTCGTTCGTTCATCTGTACGTGTGTTTGTGTTTTGTTTCTATTCTTTTCACTCATTCGCTTCAACTTGAATCGGCTCCCAATTTCAAAGCAAATAAATTTGCTGCGAGCAAAAATACAAAAGAGAGAAAAGAAAGAAGAAAGAGAGTTA
>JAQOWM010000568.1:3217500-3222500 GCA_029041755.1 Resseliella maxima
ATAATTATGGTTTTTTTTTCACGTTCTGCTTATTGTTGTTGTTTACTCATTTTTGCTCCTTTTGCATTGTCTTTTTGACATTAAAATTGTACTCAGAATAAATATAAAGATAAACGGAAATGTGTGATCACTTCTCCTCTTTCCGTTATTTTTTTTTTTTTTTTTCTTTCTTTCTTTCTTCCTGTTCATTGTACTCTCGTGATATTTTTTGTCTTTCTTGAATAACAAGAACAGATATCTCTGGCACAATCATTTCATGTTCTGTAGGAATCTGAATTTTTTGGATTTGAGCTTTGACCGTCGCTTATTTTTTGATTTGATCTTTTTTTTTCTTTCTTCTCACTCTCACTGTGATTATCTTTCTTCTCCCCATTTTGGTCTCACTCCATTTCGGTTATTTTTTTTTCCACTATGTTGTCGACATCATGCCATTGTTTTCAAAGTTTTTAATTCCGTGCATTTTGCCATAAAATATTCCAAATTAAGATATAAAACCGTGCATAAGTACAATGACTACAAATCAAAAAGCAACCAGTACAGTAGCCAGTCAGTAACAATTCGAGATGGTCAAAATAATACAACCGGAGAGAGTAACGGTGCATCACGACAACAGTTTTAGCGACAAACAAAAGGAGAAATGTCATCGTAAATAGTTTGTTATTTTTTTCTTTTTTTTTTATTATATTTTGAATAAATTGTTGTTTGTTGCTATTGCTGTTGGTTTTGAACAGGTCCAACATTTGGCCATTCACTTCGTGTTTCTAAGTTCGTTGCAATGTTTTTTTTTTTTTTTGGAACGAGCGTCAGACCCACATATAAAGCAAGAGAAAAAATAGAAATTCGGAAGAGAGAGAGAGATTATGTGAGAGAGAGAAAGAGAGAGAGAGAGGGAGAGAGAGGGAGAGAGAGGGAGAGAGAGAGAGAGACAGAGAGAGAAGAGAGAGAGAGAGAGAGAGAGAGAGAGAGAGAGAGAGAGAGAGAGAGAGAGAGAGAGAGAGAGAGAGTGATAGAGAGTGAGAGAGAGAGAGGGAGAGAGAGAGCGAACGAGATAGAAAGAGAAAGAATGAAGGGGAGTAAAAAAGCGAGAAAAAGAACAAAGAATCATAATAATTTTGCTAAAACGAATACGGATGTTGAGATTATTTTGAGCATGGATTTAGTACATAATAAGAATTTAAGTACTGAAGCGGAAACAGCATTTCAACAATGAACACAGTTGAAATGTTCAAGTGAAATAGGAGCTAGGAGTTTTCTCTATAAAATATAAAGAAAATCTATGAAAAGAAAAGAAAAGAAAAAAAAAAACGCATATTCTCAAGTCAACGAATAACTTGCACATTTGTTTTTTTTTTTTTTTTCTTTTTCTTTTTCTTTCTCTTTCAGTGAAACATTTTGTAAATTGTAATGCTATTTTCCACATTTTGACTATAAACGAGATGTAACCAAGTTTTTAAGCAGCACATTATAAATATTTTGTGATGAATCGGTAAATCAGGTAAGTTGAAAATATTTCTATTTTCTTTTTCAATTTTGTAAAAGACTTGTTTCAAAAGTCCAATGAATGTTGAATGAACAAGTGTTGGAAAAATTATGAGATAAATAGAAATATCTAGAAAAGCTAAATAAATATTTGCGGGCGCAAAAGTTTTACGAAGAGCTTCTTCATCACTTTCACACACATACACACACACACACATACACTCAAATACTCTCTCACACACTTACATACGATTTTTCTTCTACGCACGGTCTAGACATTTGGAAAATTTTCTATTTTTGTATTGGCATCCTTTTGCCAAAATAAGAAAAAAAAAAAATCAAATGAAAATTGAAAATTTGTCAGTGGACACAAGGATTCTTTCGTTGGCAACAGTAACAACATACTCAATTTACTTGTAACATTATAGAGACATACCAAAATGTGAATCACTATCTGTCAAGCCTGAAATGGGAAAGTCAAGCGATTGGAACATTTGCTCATTTTTATTCCGCATTCTTTTTCATTTTTCTTTCTTTTGAATGCCAACATTTCATTGTGAATATGTTGAGAGAGCCAGTAGAACAAGGAATAAATAAAAATTTATGTCAGATTAAATGGTTTCTTCTTGGCCATCCATGTCGCAGCCGACAAAAATTATTTGACAACAGTGTTCATACGGAGGGGTTTTTTTTTTTGCTTCGATTCTACGTCTCAAACGACGCAAAATGTATACGATTTCGAACTTTTTCGGATAAATGGAAACAAAAATTTTGCAACAGAAAAAAAAAATGAAAATGAGAAAAAGATAGAAAGGGAAAGAAAAGAAAGACACACACACATACACAGAGAGAGAGAGAGATAAAGAGACAAAGAGATAGAGAAAGAGAGAAAAGAGAGAGAGAGAAATAGAGAAAGAGAGAAAGAGAGAGAACTGAGAGACAAGAGAGAGAGACAGAAGAGAGAGAGAGAGAGAGAAGAGAGAGAAGAGTGAGAAGAGAGAGAGAGGTAGAGAGAGCAGGAGAGACAAAAAAGCGTAACTATAGAGGCATATTCATGGAAATGGATCAACAGAAGTAGTAGCAACAACAAAAAAAGGTTGGTCCAAAACTTTCGGCAAAATGTACAAATGTTTTTCGTTTTATTTGGTGGGCGAGCAGGCGAAGAAAAAATAACGACGCGTTTATATATGATGCAAAAGAAAAGAAAAAAAAAACCCAAACTAGAGACGAAGTAAAAAGTAGTATAAACGATGTTCAATGAGCAGCAAAAAAAAAAAAAAAGAAATATTTTCGGTGAACAAAAATATTCATGCGTATGTCATCGCATAAAACTGTAAAATTTGAATGAGTCGTTTTTTTTCGCTTTTTCTTCTTCTTATTCCCTTTTCATCGCACATACATTTGCATGCTGTTTAACGATTCAATGCCTTTTACTTATGCTGTTGTTCCCTTGGCGTGCAACAACGAAAGTATGAACGGAGTAGTATGGCATAAGAGCCAGCACAGCAAAATCATCTACCATTTTCATGACATGCAAAAGTGTATTCAGGTGAATCTTACCAAGGAATAAATCGAAGTGATTTAAATTTATTGTTTAAGTTAAGGGAATTTTTTTTTTTCTCTCTCCGCCCATTTGCGACGGGACATTGTTGTTGAGATTGAGTTTATTAAACGTTTGACTCCTTTCTTTTGTTGCACTCCCAATTTTTGCCTCTGTTCACTCAAAATGTTTCACATAGACAATGAAACAGGACAAAAAGTTAAAAGCAAAAACTAAAAAAACTGAAGGACAGTTAGCCAAAGAGAAAAAATTGGAAAAACGACAGAAAAATGCGAACCAAAATGAAATCGAACAAACTTTCGAACGAGAATCGAATTTTACTTTGTCTTTCTAGTTGTGTGTGTGTGTGTGTGTGTTTTTTTTTCTCTCTGTTATTCTTTGTCGTGCAGCATACGAAGAGAACGGAAAATTGCAATAAAAAACAGTTCGCATATCGTTTGCAAAAAAAAAAAAGAAGAAGAAGAAAAAAAATGGTAAAAAGTACATTCAAAGCAGTGTTGATGCCATGGCTATGTATATTTCACTATGAAATGATGCATACTTCGTCTGAAGTCTATGCGAATTGGTTAATAAAATGGAAAATGAACGACAGTGCACAGTGCACAGTGCACGAAGCAAAAGCACAAGAGCCAATGGGAGTGAAATTATGATCACCATAGCATTTGTCTCACATAGTTGAATGCAGTTAAAGTCATTCGTTGTTGTTTCTCGGGAATTTTTGCATTTTTTTTTTTTTTTGTTTTTTCATCTCTTTACTGGTTGTTGTTGTTGCTGCTGCTGCTCAATGAATATGTGTGATTGCGTATGTGTGCAGAGAATTGGAACGGAGACTTTCAAAGCAATCGAAACTCGAACGACAAACGGTTATAAAAGCAAATGTGCATTTTCAATTTTTCAAACTTAACTATACAACTGTCAGTGCGACACAGTAATGTTTAATGTTTTTCATCTACAAACGGCCAACAATTTTTATATCTTATCACATTGATTTGTTGTTATTTATTCGATTCGATTCATGAAATATTTATTAAGTTGAAATCATTTGTTAAAGTTGAATGAATTGTCTTTTAGTCGTTTCATCTTTCATTCATTTGCCATTTTTTTTTTTTTTTTTTTTTTTTTTTTGTTATTTTCGTTTAAATAAAATGTTGAATTCATCGTTCAACAAATATATTGATTAAATGGTTTAAGTTTTGAGAAAAATGTTTTTTTTTTCTTCTTTCTTTTGTTCTGGCCTTACGGAAAAAAGTTTGTACGCTGCACGTCCTTTTGAAAATGTCTGTATAGGTTGAGCATACTAAAAATTACAGCATCGAATGGATACATTGCCCTCATGGAAACATTTTCAAATTTTATGATTTGCAGTAATTATTCGAATGGTAGATTTTATTTGAATAGCGGGAGACAACGACAAAACGAAGCGGAATACACAATTTTGCACTGTCTAATTGCGAACCATAAAAAAAAAACTTCTAGCTTCATTAGCACACCTTTTTTCAAGCTAACATCGTCAATGTATGATGTAGCTGAATTTCATTTCATTTTATTTTACGTATAAGTTAAGCGAACGATTCACACAAAATGGAGGAACAAAATTGAGATAAAGTGAAAAAGAAAGAAAAAGAGAAAGAGAAAGAGAAAGAGAAAGAGAAAGAGAAAGAGAAAGAGAAAGAGAAAGAGAAAGAGAAAGAGAAAGAGAAAGAGAAAGAGAAAGAGAAAGAGAAAGAGAAAGTCAAAGAGAAAGAGAAAGAGAAAGAGAAAGAGAAAGAGAAAGAGAAAGAGAAAGAGAAAGAGAAAGAGAAAGAGAAAGAGAAAGAGAAAGAGAAAGAGAAAGAGAAAGTCAAAGAGAGAGAAGAACAGAAAGAGAAACTGAGGAAAAGCAAGAGATAACAAGGAGAAGAAAGAATAGAGATAGAGATTGAACTGGTCCTAATGAGCAAACCCATCTAAAAATTGAATA